>OY747125.1:29049372-29380675 GCA_963556465.1 Berberis vulgaris | reverse complement strand
CCCCACAAGCACATTGGAAGAGTGTGCAGAACCGTGATCCCCCAACCAAGCTCGTAAAATAGGGAAAGACTATCTAAAGACAGGCTGCTCCATTCAAATGTTGCCCCCACAAGCACAGTCGAAGATAGTGTGCAGAATTGTTTCTGAATAATCCCCCAACCAAACTCATGAAATAGGGAAAGACTGCCTAAAGACGGGCTGCAATTGTTGGCAACGTTGTCCACAATGGACATCTTAATGAGCGACTGCACAAGGAAATTGATGCAAGGAGAAAACTGAGAGTTCTTCAGAACACAGGGCCTTGATTCAATTATGGATTTCTCAAGTGATAAATAACAACCGACCATATAATCATTGCCTATTCTCCTTCCCATCACTCCGCAATTCACTCTATAACTTGAAGAAGCTATCCACCTTGACATCCGTAAAGAAAAAACCCTCGCACATCAGTCCCTCAATACCTAACTAACCATATTTGAACCATCACAATTTAACTACAAAGAAAAATAGAATGGTACGCTGGAAGGATTGAATTAACTATTGGAGCAAAATTACACAGATATATAGAGCCAAGCAACAAATTACACCCGAGTTTCAACACCTTTCATGTATAGAGAGAGATGCAATAGCATTCAAGAACTATGAACAAGTTGATATGGTGGACACTCGCTCATCTTCTTGCAGACTAGTGAGAAGAAAGTTAAACCTTCAAGGTCACCGAATCTTGCCATGAAATCTTCCTCTTCCCCGTCTGACTATACCCTTTTCCAAGCTCTCTACAAACTGAGAATGGCATATCACTTGATAACTTCACATTGCTTCGTTGAGGTCGAGGTGGTAATGGTGGTTTACCACCTCTGCTGCTGATTGGAAACTTCACCAAGTTGTTCTCCATCCTTAATGGTTCAGCAACATTCTGAATTTGAAGTTGTTCTTCTTCTTCAGTCTGGAAAGAAAAACAAAAGGAAGCCCATCAAGACAGTGTATCATTCATGCTAGCATTAGGTAGATTACACAGAAGAGCTCATTCAATTTAACCAATTCAGATTTTCTAGATAAAGCTAACTAGCATGCAAAAATGTTAAGAATCCATTAACAAGTATAATTGTTTCGTTAGGCAATTTTGGGTTAATGTCAATTGGTAAGACTCTTGTAACTTTCAGAGCCCATAATTTTGTATTCAGATTAACAAATGAAAACCATCAAGACAGTAACATATCTATCCAGAATTTAGTGATTTAGGGAGTATAGAGTTCATTACCGAAATCTGATTCAAATCGATAACTAGGGCGTAGTTTGGCAAAGCCATTTCTCTATCTCTGTAAATCCTTTCCTTTGGAAGAGGCACTTCATGAGTTTGCGGAACTTGATTTCGAGGTAAATCTCTCACCAATAGAGGAGTTGGAGACTGAATACTCATCAAGTACTCGTATCTTTGCCTCAAGAACCTGAAATAAATAGAAATTTAGCAACCAATTCCAAATCCAATTTATAACAAATACTATTGGTAAAGATATGAGGAACATACTGGACTTCAGCTCTAAGGATGCATCTCCTCCTCTTCGCTTTCTGTAAGTTCTTCTTCTTTGCCTTGGTTGCCTATTGAAGAATTCACAACAACCAAAGTAAGCCTACACTGCGTATAAATTCAGGAATTATGGACAATTGGGTATTACCCACTTAATGAAATTCTAATATAAAGTGATTCTAAATGAAAACCTCAATTAGCAATCAATTCCAATATCAGACTAAAAATGCAATTACAAACAAGACAAAAAAATAGAGTGAAACCATCAAACAATACATGAAATCAACATATCACAGTGATCTTAATGAAAATAATGAAACCCAATCTCTAATTTTCGACAGAACTTTACATTTCACATCAACTACAAATAGTAACAACAGATGATAAGAACCCTAAATTTACCAAAATCAAAGGAAACCCTAAGTTTCAGGAAAAATCCCTAAGTTTTGATAACAAAAAATTGAAATCCAAATACACCACACAAGATCTCTCACCATCTAAAATTTTTTTTGAAGAGAACCTAAACTCAATTACACCTAAATCAACAAAACTCATAAAAACCCTAACTTTCACAAACAAAAATCAGATCCATGAAACCAAAGTGGAAGAAAAACATGAAAAATACTAAACCCACATCAGATCTCATATTAATTTAACAAAAATTTCGAACTACATAAAAAAAAAATAAAAAAAAAAAAAACCCCAAACAAAATATACATGTAAAAAACCAATGAACTCTCACCGTGAGCAAGTCGTTGTACTCCTACTTCCACCTCTGAAACTCAAATCTGGTTTGTGCATCCACCTCTTCATACCCATAAGAAGGTGAAACCTTTTTCATCCTTTTCAACATCTTGGAAAATCTCAAATCCCGTCGAAAAACTCGAAATCAAGAGACCCCAGAGAGGAAAAAGACTAAAGAAGGAAATTTTGGTGAAACCAAAACAACCCCAACATGTAAACCGGCTTGCTTGATGAGATGAGAGACTTTCAGAGAGAGAGAGAGAGAAGAGAGATATTTTGGGAGGTTGCACAGGGGTATTTGTGAGAAGTCTGAAATTAAGGTGGTTTGGTTGGAAGACATTTGAAGACGAGCAATTCTAGATGTCGAGGGTTTCGGCGAAGGAAGTGCGTCGATAATGGGGAGAGGGAGAGGGAGAGGGAATGAGACACAGGGAGAGACAGAGGGAGCGAGAGACAGAGGGAGCGAGAGACACAGGGAGCAGAGGGAGCGAGAGACAGAGGGAGCGAGAGAGGGAATGAATCAGGTTTCGAGCTTCCATTCCCTCTTCTTCTCGCCCAAAATTTTCATTTCCCTCGCAAATCTTTTTTTTTTTTTTTTCACCACGTCAGCTGCTCGCGTGCGACGCACTTCCCTCGCCCAAAACCTCGCCCAAACCCTCGACATCTAGAATTACTCTTTAGTACTAGGTATTTGCTTTGCCCGCCCACGTTTTTACCACTCTACTCTGTCTTCTTAATTTTCGGGTTTTGGCTTTGGTTTTCGTTTTTTCACAAGAATTATGTATGCTCACCTACTATGCTAACCTAAATGAATCTAAAACTGCTTTTGTCTCCTATCATAGCCAAACGACCCCTTCAGGAAATGGGAGGCATTATCCAAACAATGTGGTATGACGAAGTCGGCAACATACAAAGTAGCTAAAAAGCTTTTAAAAAAAAAAACTTTGTAAATCCCCAAAAAAGCATTTTTGTATGGGTGACACTATTATTTGCAATGGCATACATATGTAAATATATTATGTACATTCTAAAGTAAGAACAATATCTATATTGTTGGTGATCTTGGTCACAGGGAGTCGTCAAGTCCTCTGACTCAATAAAATAAAATAAAATAAAAACCTAGGTGCAAGTTGGAGAGACATTATAGATACTGTGGTCCTCTAAGCGCAAATGATAACCTTGGTCATGGGATGTCATCAATACGCACTTTAGTCCCTTAAAGTTCCCAAACTTAGTGAAAAATTCATATGCAGTAGATGTCACAATTCACAGTTAGATATTATAGTCCCTAGAGCACACAAACAATGGATGGTTATAGAATTTTGTTAAAGTGCACATCCTTTTGAGCTTATTTGTGTTGTAACTTAAATTCAAATATGATTATCTCCATTGATTTAAGTTCTCATAGATACTGTCGATTTTTATTATACATATTCTTGACTCATTCAATGACATGTAAAAGGTGTATACTCATGGATGATTACATTTTCACAAAGTGGTTGTGACTTTCTTAACTCAAATTATTGCAATAGTTCATGTGAAATTCGATTCTCATGGATTGGGGTGTTATGAATTATGATATTATTAGTGATTTTCTTGCAAGGGTTCTCATGACTGTCTTGTTCCGTGAAAGCTTGCACCGAGTGGCCGAATGAATCTTCGAAAAAAAAAATTTCCAAACTGTACATTGTTGATTTCATAAAAATGTTTAGTATGCCATTGTTCTTGGACATCATAGGTGTCCTATGATTGTGGGGTAACTGTTTCTCGAGGTCTTGGTATGGAATTGGCAAAACAGTAAACATGGAGCAAAGAAAAGTCATGGAGGGTTATTCCTCAATTACTTTGTATCAATATAATTTTTCCAAATCTTGCCATTTCCGAACTAACGTACATTATCTTATCTTATGCGCTTGAAAATTCTCGAGTTAAGCATATGATGACCATTAGTTGTTCCACAAAAAAACTTATGTTCTCTAAATTTCCCTGAAATGTTATGTTATTTAAAGAGATTATGTAGTGGTAGGACATGTAAGTTTGAAGGAACGCAAAATTCATTAGTTTTTTTTTTTTTTTTTTTGAATTTTTAGTGATATTCGCCAAATGTCCCTAAAAATTATGCTCAATTAGCCAATGGGCTACTAACTTATCGGGTATCATAAGTCCATAATTCGAACCTTGTCAAAATAATTAATGATTTTAGGATCCAAAAAAATATTGTTTGCCCTTAAAAAAATAATATATACATATAATCAATATTAATTAGGTTACATAAAAACCAAACATATGAAGGGTACGAGTGTCTACTCCTTAACCTATGAATTTCCTTAAACACCGAATTAGGCATGAGTGTCTATTCTGATACTTTTCATTCTCAGGGTATTAGCACCTTAAAAACGCATAAATCAATGAAAATCGACAAAAAAGACAAAACCCAAACAATGAGATCTATTTCAGTCATTCATGTTGATTGACTCCAAGAACTGATCACTACAACAAAATTAACCTTTTAAGACATTGCAAGAATGTTATGAAAGATGTGCCATAACATTTAGTGCAAGTCATGGTAGCCCATGTTATCTTTTTGACATAGCATTATGAAAATGTTATCCCAATATAACATTTGTAAATGTTATAGCATTTGTGAATACCATCCAACATAGCATTTATGAATGTTATTCCAACATAACATTTGTAACCCTGATTCTAGGGAGCGAGGGAGAGAGAGCGAGGTGGGGGCGAGGGTCGCGCCACCACCATCCATCATCCTCGAGATGCGCTCATGGGTATCATCTCAAGGATGATGGATGGTGGTGGGCGACCCTCGCCCCCACCTTGCTCTCTCTCCCTCGCTCATGACATTTTAAAATACTATGATATGATAGTTATCTAGATAAATGAATATTAATAATTAATTAACTAACAATAATATGCATAAGTTAAATATGTTGAAATATTTCCAACAAAATTATTTCTATTAACATACTAGGACATATACATCATTGTATCGCTATCGTAGATTCATCAATACATAAAAAATAAAAAATAAAAAAATAAATAAATAAACCTCAACACTTAATGGTCCACACCAAAGTAATAATTCGGTCTTCTTTGATCTCATAGATTCAACAATACATACAAAGCTTTGATTCATCACTATCACACGTAACCCCCAATTTTTTTTGCACAGATTAAGAAGTAATTTCCAACTCTTGCACGCAAAGTTAACAAACAAGTACTTCTAAGTTCTAGCTAGTATAGCACTTGTTCGTGGAATAACTAGTAGACATCTCAGGTGGACATGGAAGAGATTCCCATGGTAAATTGGGTTTCCATGCATCGGGCACGTCTGACGGCAGACTTAAGGGAAACCCAACTGATCGGACACCTCCCCACTGTCCATTACCGGGAGATATGTTCAAGTATGGCTGATTTGACTTCAGTTGTGCAGGAGATGTTCTCTGAACTAAACTAAGGGTGTCTCCCATACAGAAGCACATTAAATCCCATTGTGGGGCTAAGTCGATGAGTGAATGTAGCTTGAACTCATGCATCATCCAGTCCATTTTGATCCCTTTGGCTGCTCTGCCTCTGTAGAATACAAGGGACTTCTTCAAACCGATACACTTATTACCTTAAGGGGAATAGATAGGTTGGTCAGTTCTAATGGCTTTCCAAAACCTTGTTCTAGTAACTCGGTTAGGTATTGCATTGTTCCTGTACACTTACGATCCCTTGGGTAGTAGAAATACCGCTCTTTTTCCCCGATAGTCGCCAATTCTTCTAGCACAAATAAGGTAAAAACATAATTAGTCGAGCTCTAAATAATCGTATTAAATAAGAAAACTAAACTTTCAACTGAACTAAAAAAGATAGAAATTCTTCAATTGCTAAAATAAAAAATATATATATAAAAAAAAAAAAAAAAAAAAACATTTTTCCAAATATTCATTTGGTTTTCCTTTACCACCAACATATGAATAGCTGAGAAAAAATAAAAGAACATTGTGGACTTAGATATCTAAACTATCATAGAGTTACAGAATAAACATTAACATGTAATAGATCATCAAAAATATTGCTAAATTTTCAATTGTGTATGTTAAAGGTCGATAAGTAGCATGCAAGAAAACTTCAAAGGTATTGTTTGAGCACTTGTATCACAGGAAGTAGCATTGACAACTTCAAATGGGACATTCACAAGAAAACAACTCATATCACGTGCATTAACAACTAAGGAAATGGACTCGTTAAAGGACTGGATGCAAAACAAATAAAATACGGTAGAAACAAAAAAATGAAAATCACCTAAACAGATAAAGGAACTCTTACTATAGGATTCCCACTTGTCAAATTTTACAAGCCATGCATCTGAACCAATTTGTGAAGTGGAAAGTTGATCCACCCACAACCGATTATTTTTCCTTTCATGTCTCCATAATACTTTTACATATCTTCTATGCAACTATGAAGATATCGTTCGACTCCAGTAGGATGGACAAAGACTCCAGATGGGAACTGCAAGAAGCACATTTAACAATTACATGATTTCAACTATACAAGAATAAATAAGCATTTTTTTTTTTAAGAAAAAGTTGAACTATAAATAATCTAAAGAAATATTTTTAAAAATGGAGTAATATTCAACTTAATCTATAAGAATCGGAACTGGATAACCTAATTCTCATGTTATACTTAATTATATCAATAGCATTAGTACACCATAAATGACAATTTGTAACACACTAGCTTTGTTCCTAAAAATATTTGTAACACCACAAAAATCTTGCAAATCATGGCATTACAAATATTAGTAACACATCGATGTGTTACAATCTTCAAATTTCATAACAGTTGTCCAATGTTGCTAATGGACATGTTACAATGTTCAAATATTAGCAACACCTTGGCGCGTTACAATTTTTTTTTACAAAAATCAATATTTAAAATTTTATTTATTTTTAAATAAATAAATAAATAAAATATCGACAAATGAATAACATCCAATGAGATTATAAAACCCAAATATTCAAATACGCATGTTAATACCCAAATTATAATAATCTTGCAACCATTACAAAGTGATATAATTACAATCAATTACAAAATTGTTTCTCTATTGGATCAATATTTTAAAAAAAAAATACATGTAACAAGTACATCACTAATATGCTAAGACTAAGAAAACTAAAAAATGTTTCAAGCTCTCGATAATTCCATATTGGACATCATCTCCCTGCATCATTGACCCACGTATCCCTACAATACACCATTCATCATACTAGTATATAACAATAAGAAATGATGAAGTTAAAATTTCACATTAGAAAATTATGAAGTATCCAAAGGATTTATCAATGACTTACACATCCAGTCAAATATTATGGTACACTTTACACATTTAGTCAAATATTATGATACACTTTTTTTTTTGCAAGTCCTTTTACACTGGCAAACAACTTATTCCACTTATCCAACAATTTCATCATCTTCTTCCAAATTATGCCAATAAATAATCAGGGTGGTGATAAGGCATTCATCACAATAATGATAGCCAATAATCATAAGTGATATGAGTGTAAAATCACAGATCCCCCAATGAAACTTCCCACAATGAGGAATAATGCAAGTCAGGAAACAATAATATTGTGTACTACATTGAGGTTGAGGTTTGTACGGCAAGAAAATTTTCAGAATTTGATAGTTCATATAAAATAAAAGCCAGACATTTTTATAGACCAAACACACATACCAATTTCAATTTAACCACAACATACCCATTTGAGTTCCGAACCGAGTATGGATTTGGTTAGACCAGATCATCATAATTTTGAAGTCAATTTGCATCCTTTCTTCATGTTTTTTACTAAAAGTAGGGACATCGGTATTTATTTGACACAATATACTGAATCTTCTCTAACATGTAGGTGAATTAATGACTAGTATATGAAGAGAGGTGAAGGTAATGTCCAATCCCTATTCCATGGTATTACAATGGGTAGATTTTACCAACTGAAGTTTGGCACTTTTAGTCGAGTAGAGGTCATGTATGAGATCGTGTGCAATAGTTCAAATTCAAAATATAATCTCCAGATGAGATTGAAGGGATTCCAGGGACACATGCCATATTGGTGTGCCCAAGTGTTGTTGCAACATTGTTAGCTATAGAAGGGCAGCTACAACCATAGAAAAACTAAGATACAAATATTTTACTCACCTTCCAAGCACTTTCAAGGCTCTGATCAGTAATCTCCTGATTAACTTTTACTGCAAGTAAGGTGAGAAGTGGTGAGAAGTTCTGCTTGTTGCATCAAAGCAGTGAATTTTGGATCATCCCTTCTAAGAAACGTTCCTTGAGCCTTGCTATTTCCTAATCATTTTATATTCAAAACGGGAAGCTAGTGTCAGTTCTCTTATGGAGCATGACACTTCAATGAAAGAAGCAACGAAAAAAATGGATATACTAGGAAGAGTATAGATCAACTCGATTAATAAACAGAGGATCTACTACTACATTTTATATATGTCATCTATGTTATCAAGCACTTTCAGATATTCTGTAAATACCATGTTTTTGAAAGGTAGCTTACCTTCATTAGATATTGTATTGGTGTCATTGACATGCTACTGAGCTGGCAAGGTGCCAACACTGTGAGAGTTTTGAACCAATACTGCAAATGAATGTCTTAGTTGTTGAATTCCCAATCTTCCACTCTCCCTGTGTAGTCTTATTTCAAAATTCTGATTTTGCATGCTTTGTGGGATGTGCATCCTGTAACAGATCAAATTCAAACATTTAATGTTATGTCCACATTGAAGGCATGGTCTATCAAATTCAAACATTGTATGTAAACATTCAATATATAATGTCAATTGGTGTCATTATAACTCCATTTACCTCATCTTTTTCTGAGGTGGAGCAGACTCAGATGTGTCATTCGTAACAACATCATGAACTATGGATCTCTTATTGTTTGGGTTGGTGCAAGAACTCTTGTTCTCCTTGGATAAAACGTCATGCTTTGCTTTTTTTCTTACACAGGGTTGTGAACTGATTCTTCACAGCATTATCAGTTTTGTATTCAAAGCAGTATAACACGATCAATATAAAACCTACAGCTCATGAGCTGCTTGGATAAACGAGAAAAGTACCATTAAACCAAATAAGGTGTTTGATATCTCGTCCACCTGAAACTACTTTTTGCAATTTCAGTCCACCTATTACCAAATATCCTCTGTGCCTGCACATAAGCTGATTCATTGCTCTAAACTTACCTCAAATAGCTTCCTCCACAAGCTCTCCCCCCCCCCCCCCCCACCTTGTACTACCACAACCACTTAGCAATAAGGGCACACAAGTGGAAATGGTTGCACAACTTCGTCCTCTTTTGGAATACATACTAGTTCCCACTTGAGTGTACACAATATTTTGTCATTTTTACTTTTCTTTCTCTTAGCTACCCCTCTTGAGAGGTGAAAAACATCAACATGTATAAACAAGAATATCAATGAGAACATTGTGATAGATGTTAATGAAAATCTACTTTCAATAAATGATAAATGTATAAACAAGAATACAATGACAAATTACTTTCAGTAAGCGTCGCTAAGCACTGTAAACCTACTTTCAAATGTCAATGCAAACATAGACAATGTTTAATTTGTGTAACATAATCAACATAAGCAGTTCAAGATAAATCATAAAAGGGTTAGCACATTACCATGCAATGCAGAGTACAAGCTCCCATTTGGAAAAAAAAAATCCGACACCAATAGCTTCTCATCACTTGCATAATAATAAGCTCTCAACCTCACAATATTCGGATGTTGCACCCTCACCATTGCCTCCACCTCTATCTCAAATTCCTTCAACCTTCAGATCCCACCACCTTCATTCAACCTTCTCACCGCGACCACCATCCCCCCTTCCTCTAGTCCAATTTATCACAGAATACAGTAATAAAAACATAAGAAAACTCTATTTCATGTTTTAATCACAGAATTCAGTAATAAAAACATAAGAAAACTTTGTTTTTTCTCTCTTCGACTGTGCAACACACAAGGAATGCCTACTTCTCCATAAGATAGACCACAACAATACAAAAATACTTTAAGAAAATGAAAACTAAATAGAGGAGGTCTACTAGGTCATAAGTCCATAAGGTTGAATGACTATACGTCATATACGATCATTACAATTTAAGCTCCCCCAAATGAGGCCTAAGCAAGTTCAATGGAGCTAAGGTGGTTTACCAATCATCGAGTTCATTAGTATTAGGAGGGCCACAACGTGATGCCTCTCACTAATTAATTAGGGGTTTCAAGTTGATGAAGTAATTAGAAACTCCATAATACTGTATGCTCGACAAATTGTGTTCAATACTTCAACTTATATGTTACTCTATAGATCTTGGGACATATATCAAACACCTACTAGAAACAAAAGTAAACCTTAAACATCCAAACTAAAATCACTTGTATTGATAAAATCAATCAATTTGAGTTTGTTTTGTATCTGTATCTGACAAAACATTTTGTCTTGATTAGCGAGCAATTTTTCAATTACAACCAATTGAAATGAGTTCATAAGATAAGAAGCGCAAATCTATCCAACATTAAGCACCGAAGTTGATTCTGCAAGATAAAGCGAGTTACAAATAAAATTACAAGCTCAAAGTACATTCACAATCTTTGAATCCAAAATAGTTCACAAGAAATCAATTAAGATTTCAAGTAAATATGTTCATTCAATTGAGCGAAAACCTAGAAATTCGACAAAGGAACAAACATATTTCGAATTGAATCTAAAAATGCAAAGCAACTAGTGAGAAACGAAATGATGGAAAAGCATTAGATCTGGAATTTATGAAATATGGGTTTCGATGAAGAAACTCACCATTGTTTCATACACTTGTCTGAAGTTGTTGTTTGCACGAAGAAGAGCGAGCAATTTTTTTCTAGCTTGTCCGCGCTTCTTCATATTTACTAAAATTAACAGAGGTAGAAATCATACATAGAAATCTTCAACAGAGATGGAAATCAATCTTCTTCTACAACTTCTTTTAGTTCCTGTGAGCTGTGATTGTTAGTTTCTTCTTCTGTGAAATGTGATATCTTAAACGAAAGAATGAAAAGAGTCGCTTGGAAGTCCAACTCTTTGGAATTTGGGCTAAAATGAACACTAAATGAACCAATAATTATTTCTTAGTTGTTTTTATAAATAATATATTTATTAAAATTATTAGTCACTTAACTCAATAATTAGTAACATCTTTTTGAGTTACAAGACTTGCAACACAATGAAGAGTTACAAATTAATAAATTTCAATGTTACTAATTACCCATTTTAGTGTAGTGCATTCAAGATGTACAAGAAAAATACTAATACATAAGTACGCATACTACTTTCAAGTTCTGCATAAATTGCTCAGACATCTCAACTTCTGCACGTCACCATCTCTCATAAAACAAGTGTAACTTCACCGCTTCATGACCAGGATGGAAATCATGTGTTTGGCATTCGGAGAACTTCTGCACTTGATTTATTTATTTTGTCACTTAGCATAGACACAAGATTCAGTCATTAGACACAAGATTCAGTCATCTAAATTTACCCATGTAACCATCTCCATAAAAATTATGCATATGATGATCAAGTATAATCAAAATCCATATGAAATGGTGAAATAAAATAAAAAATAATCATTAAGCATAAAATTCGTTGTAGCAAGGCCTGTCAAAATTAACAAGGAGTCAAAGCTAGTGTTTTAATCTATCCCTAAATACAATTGTTTAGCTACACATAATATAATTAAAATAATTATTAAAATAAATCATCCGAGAGTTAAGGAAATAAGCAAACTAATTGAAAGTTCGTTCTCTGTGGTGGTACAAAAGACAATGGTGGTGCAAATAGTGAGAAAGGGAAAAAAATTAGTTTTTTCCTGCCCTCTTTTCCTTTTCGGGAATTCTAATTGGCGAGGAAACCAGCGAGGGGGAGGGATGCAACCCTCCATCGCCCTCGAAATGCGTGCCTTCGCACATCCTGAGGGGATGGAGGGTTGCACCATCCTCCCTCGCTGGTTTCCTCGTTGTTTTCCTCGCCATTTAGACGGGTTCTTTCCTTTTTCTTCTTCACACAACAACGGCTTCACATAGCAACTGATTCCTCCTTCACGCAGCAACTACCACACAACTAAAAAACCAAAGATCGCAACCAACCCTCACTTAATTCCTTCACGCAAGCCCAATTGCAAACGAAGCAAATAAGCAAGATGCAACCCGTAGATAGCCTGGTACTTTACCTCTCTGTCACCTCTCTCGGGCACAATGACCAACAAGGAATTCGCGGCCAATGAAATAGAGTAATCACACAGTCAGCCAAGGTCAAGAAGAGGAAGTCTCATTTCTTTTCATTTCCATGTAGAACAACGATTCAGAACATAGTTCACGCAACCACCAGGCAACCAGACATAGATCTTTCACGCCTACAAACCCTCTTCTTTCCCTTTTAATTTCATTCTCTTTCCTAATAAGTTTTGACCTAAAAATCCTTGTTATATCAGGTTTCCATCTTTAACTAGGCTTCATTCCTTAACGACCTGACCTTGCACGTGAAATTAGTTCATTTTTCTCCTTAGCATACCATTAAAATACCAAAATACACATCATGTAGCTAAATAGAAAATAATTATAAAAATACTTGAATTAACCAAATAATCTAACAATTACACTTAGAAAAGTGATGTTCAAAGTGCACTTTTATCCCCTCATCAGTGGTAACTGAATTTAGACAGAGAGAGTGATGAAAGAGAGGGCGACGGTTGTGATGCGTTCATTCAGGGAATAAAAAAGGAAGGTAGTGGGGGCAATTGGTGGTGGTGATGATTGTGGGAATAAGGCATTGACGAAGGGGATTGGGTGCCTCTCAAAGGCTCTTGAAATGTCTGAAGCTCTTTGGTCTAGGTGTGGACGGTGGCGCGGCATCGCCGGGAGGGAAAGGTGAAAAAGTTGGAGTTGATGAGGATGGAGGCATCGCAACCGTTGAGCATACAATCAAATTGTTTTAAATTTTAATAATAGATTGATTAAATTTTGTATTATAACCGTGATTTTGTTTTTCGATATGGATATATGATTTGGGTTAAATAGCTTGACCCAATTTAGGGTCCAAAATGATAGGCCATTTTAAGTTTTAAATAACTTCATAAGCCCAATATGGCTATCAAGGTCCAAGACTAATAACATAAGCCCAACATGGCATAGAGAGTTTTAAGCCCAAGCCATTTGGAGCAAATCCACATGCCCAAACACTTTTTGTTCTCTACAGATTACAAACCTCTCTCCCAACTCTTCATCAATATCCCACGCAAACACACACACACACACACACAGTTGCAGCAAGCAACCGCTAGCCGCTAATTAGGAAAGGGGAAAGGGAAATAAAGGTGTCTGATTAGAGTGAAGGGAGGGGTCGGTGGTGCGTGTGAACTCTCGAACAGAGAGAGAGGACGGTGGGAGGCGGTGGTATCAAGCTAATTGGTAGTGGTTGGTTTGGTGAGTTCAACAGAGGGAGGAAAGGGGGATGCCGATGGTCGTGGGAGAGATGAAGGGGAGGGAAGAGGCGTCCGGTGGGTCGCATGTGCACAGTGGTGATGAAGAACGGAGAAGACAAATGTTTGTTTCGAAAATTGGTGATATTAGTGAGGGCATTTTTGGAATACGAAAGTTATACATAACGGACGCACAAAGTTCTTTGAGGTGATTTTCCTTATAGGTGTCAGATTCTTTGGAGAAAAGGGTCATTCCTTATGTGATCCCATCCAAAATTACCAACATCTTTACCAACTTTTTCTTTTTACCTCTCCACTTCCATTCTATTTCCACTAGAAAGAATATTAATCTCTCTTCTTCCATTGTCTCCCTGATTGTATCTTTATCTTCTCCCTTGAGTGTGAAGAAACACCTTTCCCGTCCTCATTCATCTTCATATACCCTCTTACCTTCATCACCACCTTGTCGGCGACAAGGAAAACAATCTTTCCCTCCTTCCTTCAACAACCCTTTGGTTGGATCTTTGTTCTCACTCCTTCAGCTCGCTTAGTATACTAGCATCCTCCTAGGTCACCCCCTCCTTATGTGTTCGTCCGTTCGTCCGACTTCCACCAAATTCAAGCATTCGAAATCGAAATCTTCGTTGAAGCGACTCCAAACAATTTGGGTGTTCTCAGTTTTGACTGTTTAGGTTGCAAATCAAGCAATCCAAGCAATGGCGGAGCCAAATTTTAATTGGGAAGGGGGGGGCAAAAATATGTTACTTAAGCCAATAATTTTAAAAACAATATACCATGATATAACTTTTAAGTTTTCCAAGTAAAAAAAAATCAAGGTTTTATTTAAAAAGATTACTAAGACTTTCTTAATTACACAAATAATTTAATTTTAGGAGAGACATTTGGGAGGAACAATATTTCCATATACTTTTGAGGGAACTATTTGGGTTTTGAAGAGGCTGAACTACAGTTTTTAAGTTTTGAGGGGGCAAAATATTCAATGATTTGTAATATGTCAAATTTTAGGGGGCAAAAGTTAAGAAATATTTATGAGGATCACTGAGAGGGGCAACTTAGAGGGTGTTTGTTTTTGCTTCTGAAATAGCCAGAAGTCTTAATAAGAAGTGAGACACCTTGTTTAGAGTGTTATCAGAAGTTCAACTTCTGATTGGAGTAAGCAACATGGAGGTGCTGATCACTTAGCACTGAGTGCTAACTAAAAATTATTATAATATTAACCTTAAAATAATTTTGTAATAACAATTGTTGTCACCCTATCTTAAAAAAACTATGGCTAAATTTTGACGGCACTCATTCATTCTCTTTACCAAACATTGTCGTTCTACCTACCTTCACAAGGACTCTTCAATAGTAAGAAACTTATCTCGCTTCTCTCCTTCATATTTGTTTCCTTTTTATGTATTTTCTAAGTTTTTCTTCATCTCTCCAACTCTCTCATGTATATTTTCAAGTTTTCATTATGTAGCATATAATTTTGAAAGTTTTGACAAATTGATCACCATCGTATAAATCGGGTTTCCAACCCACCATCTCTTCATTTCTGTATGTGTCTCCTTAGTGGAGCAAAATCTATATTACAATTCAGAGTGGTGTTTTACTATTCATTGCTAACTGGGACAAAGTCAAATCAAAATGATTAGAGATAAAAGATGGTTAGGATTGAAAGTTGGAAAATGTATTGAATTTGAGGGTTGAGATTCATTTCCTATGATGTCATATTTGTAAATATAAAATATGTAGAAGGGCAAAAATAATGAAAAACTTTTGAAAAAAGTTGGTGAAATGTACATGTGGCGGAGAGAGAAAATATTATGTTTTCCTTTTAACAAAATGAACATTATCATAACTATCTACACCGTTGTCGGATTTTGATAAACTTAGTATCGTTGAAATGCATTTTTGAAGATCTTTCGAACAAAATCAATGATCAATATAAGAGCCAAAATATTAAAAATATATATTTCATAATTTTAAAAAATATGTAATGTATTACACGTCTTTAATATTTTTCAATATTTTTAAAAACAATGAGACATGTCGATCATACCAGAAAAAATAAGTCGGACATCTTAATGCACATTTAAACAAAACCCTTAAATTTCATGTTTTGGCGAATTCAAAGATTGGGGGAGAACTCATTCTCTGCGTTTAAAATTTTCCCCAAACTGATTCAAATTTGACTGAACAAGCTTACACTTATAATTGGCTTACACTTCAATACTGATTGAAAGCGAAAATGAGGATAGTGATGGAGATGCTCAATACAAAATAATTAACAAAAAAAAATTATGTGAAGAGCCAACGGCACGGAGCATACTCTAGTTGTCAAACTATTCTCATTCAACACCTAAAAACAGACCCCTCATTCAGAAGCAAAACAAACGGTTCTAACCACTTAAAAACAACAAACGCCACTTAATTCAAGTCTGCATACGGCTCCGCCACTGAATTCATGTATGGTCAGTTCTCCATGAAAGAGCTCTCAATCGATCCAACTTATCTTCTTTTCACTTTGTTCTTGATCTCCCAATCGATTGACTTTTTTTCTTGAGAGTATCTCTGATTTATTCGTTCAATTGATAAAATAATTAAGCAATCACGCAGGTAATGGGCATTTTTTAGTTCAACCCAACCGATTCGATCAGTTATTTTTTATTTTTTATGGCTATTTTTGTTTGAAAGTATTCGTAATTGAGTTATATATTTTGATTTTACGAAGACCCAATTTCTTAGTTGGTTCCATTGATCGATTGGTTCGATGGAGATATTGCACAATTTCACATTTTTCAAGAGTCGCTTCCTTTTGACCTCCCTACCTTTTGTCCATCTGCTTGAAATTCCACTTCTCTTAGTCGGACCAAATTGAGTCCAATTTCCACCTCCTCCAACGTCTCTCTCATGTAGGGTTACAAACCCAATCGCCTAAGCTCCATCGGTCCCCACTCTTTCAGTCCAATTAACCTACCCATGCAATCAATCGAACAACCCACAAGCAATTGAGAGTTTTTATTTTTTATTTTTTTTAAGGCAAGTGTGGGGTTATAAATGGGCTCCCCAGACCACTAAAAAAGGAATTGAATCATTTACATTCACATATAAGGATACCCAATGGGTGCCAAGGGTCCTTCCAGATAAACGCGTCGTTCCCATTACCAACAACATGAGTGATAAGAGAGCTTGAAGGCGTCCTACGGGCGAGTATGTTTCTCCAACACCAAGACGCATCTTGGGGGACATCCATGAGCCAAAAGTCATTTCTTTTTACTAAGTTCTTCTTGATCCACTTAACCCATAGGTTGTCCTTGTCCGTGACAATGTTCCATACATGTCGTGTCATGGCGGCCATGTTGGAAGTCTCAATGCTCCTTATGCCCAATCCCCCTCACTGTACGGGTGACAGATGGTGTTCCAGCTTACTAGAGGCACTTTCGAATAACTATTAGAGGCAGACCATAAGAAATTGCAAGTAATAGTCGTTAGTTCATTGATTGTTTCTTTTGGTAGCACAAAACAGGAGCTCCAATATACATGCATGCTATTAAGAACAGATTTAATAAGGGTGACCCGACCAGCATACGACAATGTTTTGTTCTTCCAGGAAGACACCCATTTCCGCACTCTTTCTATCAGTGGCAAGCAATCATTATGAGTAAGGCGGGTGGAGATAAGGGGCAAGTCTAGATATTTAATTGGAAGAGCAACTATATTGAACTGAAGCACACTGGATATCTGCTGTAACTCGGTATTGTTTATCCTTGCACTAAATAGGTTGTTGTTGTTGCAATTCACATGAAGTCATGTGCATGATTTGAAAAGGTCCAATGACTGTGCTAGAGCAGTTGCTGAATGATAGTCCCCGTGGAAGAAAGCCAATAGATCATCTGCAAAGCTTAAATGAGTGATGGAGGGGTCATGACATCTGTGATGAAGTCTATAGTGACCTTGATCAACCTTTTTCTTAAGAATCAGGTGAAGAATTTCCATTATCAAGACAAAAATGTATGGTGACATAGGACACCCTTGACGTATACCTCTAGTTGCTTTGATGAACCCCTTTGGCGAGCCATTGACTGAGATAGAGTACCTGGGAGTGGATATGCACATGTGTACCCAATTTATGAACTGTTGAGGAAATAACATCTTACTCATTATGTGTGTTATGGAGTCCCATATGATAGTATCATAAGCCTTACGTAGATAAATTTTTGCGGCGCATCTGAGAGGACCTTGATCCCTGTGATAATTCCTCACCAATTCATGTGCTAGCATTATGTGTGTCCTGAATGTATCTTCCTTTGATAAAAGTATAGAAAGCTGTATATTCTACTTATAGATTATAGAAACATATATATATTTAGGATATTCTAAATTCATATTTAGGTAACCTAGTTTCTATATTTTGTAAGATTGTTTCTTGTAAGACAAGAAACCCTATTGTATTTATACCCCTATTGGGGGATGAATAAAAAACACAACAAATTGAAGTATTTATTTCTACATGGTATCAGAGCAGGTTCAATCCCTTGAAGTTGTTTTGCATTTTTTTTTTCTCTCTTTTGAATCCAGAATCCCGAATACCATCCTGAATCCATCACCCACCACGAAACCGAAAACAACAATCGTACATCTAGACAGTAATCGATCAACAGAGAAGCAGCAATCGTGAACTGAAATCGAAAACCCAGAATTTCGCAACCCATAATTGCAAAAACCAACAGAAATCTAATTGTTTTTTCGAAAACCACCAGAAATCGATCAACAGTCCTTCGATCAGGCACTATTGGATCGATCGACTATACCAACTGATTCGGAACAGCCTTACCACTCTCATACTCCTGCACGACCTGCGTCCGTTCATTGATCTGTTTCGCCAACTCGGCCTGACTAAGCTTCTTCTCCAGCCTCGCCTTCTGGATCACCTGCCTCACCTCCACCAAGACCCGGTCCAGTGATGCAGGCTCCGCTGCCTCGACCAGCTTCCTCGCGTTCACCACCGGTTCTGAAGTCGTCTTCTTGTTCTAACCCCTGTCGAACTTCTTGATCGTCTCCACTGCTCCGCCGGCTCGCAAAGCCTGGTTCACCGCCTTTGGATTACGGAGATCATGTGATTTGGGTTTGGATTTGTGTAGCACCACCACAGATTAGTACATAAAATTATTCAGTCTTGCTTGATTTGGGTTTTTTGGTTTTGTAGATAAACAGAGAGAGAGAAGGGAAAATAGGTTTTGAAGTAAAAATAAAAATAAAATAAGGTTTCTTATGCTATTCACAATCCAGCCGTTAGTCGATCACACCATGCAATCTTCTTTTGCTCATGTAGCACAATCAGGTATGAATGATGAAGTTATTTCAAATAGTACATGGATAATTGATTCAGGTGCATCTGATCATATGACAGATGACCCTAACCTTGTGGTAAATCTTAGAGCTTCCTCTCAAAATGTTGTCTCTACTGCGGATGGTACTCCAACTCTGGTTATTGACGAAGGTTTCATTGTGTTATCTGATACCCTAACTCTTGAATCCGTCTTAATTGTTCCATCACTAGCTTCTAACCTCTTGTCTGTCAGTCAAATTATTCGAACACTTGCATGTATTGTGACGTTCTATCCATCTTTCTGTGTGTTTCAGGACATTCTGACTCAGCAGATTCTTGGTTATGGTGTTAGAAGGGGGAAACTGTACTACTTGGATCTGACAGATCCGGGAGAGAAACGCAAGAATCTTTTGGGGCAAGCTAATCAGGTCATTAGGGTCGATAAGGCGAAGGAGGTAGCATGGTTATGGCATCGTCGATTAGGACATCTGTCTTTTCGTTATCTTAAGAAGTTGCAGCCTCATTTGTTTTCTGTTGTTAGTGATTCAGAATTTCATTGTGACATTTGTGAACTGGCCAAGAGCCACCGTATTCCATATTCGCCAAGTATTCATAGATGTCCTGTTCCCTTTATGAAAATTCACTCCGATGTTTGGGGTCCTGCAAAAATTCCTTCTTTGTCTGGAGCTAGATATTATGTATCTTTTTATTGATGATTGCACTCGGATGACCTGGGTGTCATTACTGAAATGAAAGAGTGAGGTATTTGGAAGGTTTACTGATTTTTACAAAATGGTGGCGACACAATACCAACAATCCATCAGAGTGTTTCAATCTGACAATGGTGGAGAGTTTGTCAATGGCCCTATATCTGAATTTTGCCGGTCAAATGGAATTCGTCATCAAACCTCCAATTCTGATACTCCTCAACAAAATGGTTTAGCGGAACGAAAGAACAGGCAGATTTTGGAAGTTGTTCGTGCTTCCCTGTTTGGCATGAATGTACCTCGATCCTATTGGGGTGAAGCAGTGAAGTCTGCGATATATATTATCAACCGTACTCCCTCACGAGTAATTGAGTTAAAGAATCCTCATCAGAAGCTTCATTCACTTTTGTCCATCCCATCTATGCCTAATTTGGAACCCCAAGTGTTTGGGTGCACAGCCTATGTCCACATACCAAAACCACACCGGAGCAAGCTTGATCCCCGTGCGATGAAATGTATTTTTGTGGGTTATGTAGATCTCCAAAAAGGGTACATGTGTTATGACCCGCTCACTGACAGAATGCATATATCTCTTGATGTCTCATTTCATGAATCTGAGCCATATTACTCAGGGGGAGTCTCCCAGTCTTCCCTTCAGGGGGAGAGCGATAGTGAAGGGAATCCTCGTTCTATTGATGTCTTTGAAGAATTGGAACACTTGGAGGAACAATTTGAAGTTATTGTATCAGCAGAAACTGTTCCTGCAGCAGCAACAAATGACTTGTCTCGAGAGATAGATACTTCCATTGGGGAGACAATTGACCACTTAGTTCCTAGCGATCAATTCCCTCATGAGACAGAAGAGAATAATCAAAATGTATCTGAAACTCACACACACGACATTTCCCCTTCTACATCAGCAATTGAAGATCTCGCCCAGAATGATCCACCTCAGGTATCTTTACCCTCTAATGAGTCTTCTGTGTTAGAAAGTGTTGAACCTAGAAAATCACAAAGGGTTACTAAGGGAGTTCCTAAAAAGCAATATGAACTAGACATCAAAGCCCAAGCTAAATACCCTATAGCTAACTTTATGTCTAACCATAGGATTTCTGAGTCACATGCACTTGTTATTAATCAATTATCTACTGTATCTATTCCAAGTAACGTGCAGGACACATTGAAGGATCCAAAATGGACAACAGCAATGAATGAATAATTGGAAGCTCTTCAGAAGAATGTCACTTGGGAGGTAATAGACAAGCCTGTTGAAAAAAAGACTGTAGGATGTCGTTGGGTGTTTAATGTGAAACTTAATGCAGATGGAACTATTGTTAGATACAAAGCAAGATTAGTTGCCAAGGGATATACACAGCGCAATGGAATTGATTATGATGAGACTTTCGCACCTGTGGCGAAGATTAATACTATCCGAATTTTACTTTCACTTGCAGCAAATAAAGATTGGACCTTGCACCAACTTGATGTGAAGAATGCATTTCTCAATGGAAATTTGGAGGAAGAAGTGTACATGGATATGCCTCCAGGCGGGAAGAATAACCTAAGAGACGCTGGTAAGGTGTGTAAATTGAAGAAGTCTTTGTATGGCCTGAAACAGTCTCCAAGAGCTTGGTTCGAAAGATTTTCGAAGTCCATGAGAGCTTTTGGGTACAAACAAAGCAACTCTGACCATACCTTGTTTATCAAACACAAGAATGGTAAGATTACATCTCTAACTGTGTATGTTGATGACATGATCGTTACAGGAGATGATCCGAAAGAAATAAATGATTTGCAAAAGTATTTGTCGAAAGAATTTGAAATGAAGGATCTCGGGCAACTGAAGTATTTTATGGGTATTGAAGTTGCGAGATCAAAGAAAGGGATTTCACTTTCACAAATGAAGTATGTTCTTGATTTGCTCGCTGAAACATGGATGTTGGACTGCAAACCAATAGAGACACCCATTGAGATGAATCATGGACTTGCTATTCTTCCTGATCAAGTCCCTACTGATAAAGGGATGTATCAACGCCTTGTAGGAAGGTTAATTTATCTTTCTCATACTAGATCTGACATTGCTTATGTTGTGAGTGTTGTTAGTCAGTTTATGCATTGTCCTAGTGAAGAGCATATGAATGCAGTCTTTCGTATCTTGAAATATCTGAAGATGGCTCCTGGTAAGGGATTATTGTTTGGAAAAAATGAATTGGAAGTTGTTGGATACACAGATGCGGATTGGGCTGGTGATAAAACTGATAGACGCTCTACATCAGGGTACTTCACTTTTGTTGGTGGGAACCTTGTAACTTGGCGTAGTAAAAAACAGAAAGTTGTTGCTAGATCAAGTGCAAAAGCTGAATTTCGAGGTATGACACATGGAGTTTGTAAAATGTTGTGGATCCGTAATGTCCTGAAGGAATTGGGTTTCAAGCTACAAAGGCCTATGGATTTACATTGTGATAATACATCTGCCATTCAGATTGCACATAATCCAGTTCAGCATGATCGAACAAAGCATGTGGAGGTTGACCGCCATTTTATTAAAGAGAAGTTTGACAGGAAAGTTATTCGCTTTCCATTTGTAACCTCAGAGGAGCAATTAGCTGATGTTTTAACTAAAGGGGTATCTCAGAAAGTGTTTGACAACTCAGTTGACAAGTTGGGCATGATAGACATCTATGCTCCAACTTGAGGGGGGGTATAGAAAGCTGTATATTCTAATTATAGATTATAGAAACATATATATATTTAGGATATTCTAAATTCATATTTAGGTAACCTAGTTTCTATATTCTGTAAAATTGTTTCTTGTAAGACAAGAAACCCTATTGTATTTATACCCCTATTGGGGGATGAATAAAAAACACAACAAATTGAAGTATTTCTTTCTACAAAAAGTTGATTGGTTCTGACTTACCAGTTTTTGTATTACAGACTTCATCCTGTTCATCATGATTTTTGTAATGGTTTTGTAAAGTACATTGCAACAAGAGATGGGTCTGTAGTCACTCAAATAAGATGCATTAGACACTTTAGGAATAAGGGACACACATGTTGCATTAACCTCTTTCAAAAGCTTGCCACTAATGAAGAAATTGTTAATCGCCTTAACAAAATCATTCCCAATGATGCGCCGTGCTGATTTGAAGAAGAACGAGGAAAACCCATCAGGCCCCGGGTCTTTGTTAGATTCAATCATTGCTAGAGCTTCAATTATCTCATCCCTACTGACTTCCTTAATGAGTTCCTGGCCTTCTGTTTTAGTGATACATTTTCCACTTCCAGGCTATCAATGACTGTATTGTCATACTGCCCTTGTATACCACCAAAAATGTCTCCAAAGTAGCGTACACACTCTGCCCCAATTTCTTCTATTTCTTCCAGCTTCTCATGATTGTCATTGTAAATCGAAAGTATCATGTTCTTTGCTTTTTGTTCCTTGAGATAGTTGTGAAAATACGATACATTTTCATCCCCATCTTTCATATGCTTAGCCTTCACTTTCTGTATTGACTCTGACGTTGCATTTCTTGCTGCTGTATGTAGCATAGTTGTGTATTGCGACTTTCTCTTGAGCTATCAGCTCTTGGTTGAGAGGTTGTTGTTGCATTGATAATTGTATCATCTCCTTATGCTGTTTTGTTACTCGTACATTCGTGCTAGCATTGATAAATCGCTTCTTTCTCCACTCAATCAGATTTGTTTTCACCTTTTTTAACTTGTGAACAAAAGAGTACATATCATTTACTGGCACTTGCTCCTTCCAAGCTTGCTCTACCACCTGCAAGTACCCTGTTTCAGTGGCCCAATAGTTGAAAAACTTAAAAGGGATGGGTCCAGCATTCTTATGTTCATAAATGGTCAATAACATGGCTGAATGATCTGAGATTCCTGCTACCAAAAATTCTGCTTCTGCTTCTGGTATACTACGAAGCCATTCGTGATTCACCATAATTCTATCCAGCTTTGACACGAATCTGTAAGCTCCCTGCTGTTTATTACTTCATGTCAAAAAGCAACCCTTGTATTTGCAGTCAACTAGTAATGCATTCTGAACACAGTTTAGAAGGTCAATAAAATGACTGGGCCTAATATTTTCCCCACCTACCCGTTCCTGTGAGCTGAAAATAGAGTTGAATTCACCTAGGATGGGCCATGGCATTAGTGTGCTGCTAGCCAGTGGCGGACTCAGGATTTTAGTCAAGGGTGGCGAAATAGCAAACAAAAAAATTTCTATCAGAGTTAGTAAAATAAGAAAAATACAATTATAAAAATACATTGTATATACCAAATTGAATTAAGTGTAATCAAATTTTAAGCAAAATAAAGTTACAATATCAATAACTTAGCAAGGGGCAAACGAGCGTAATAACTAGAATATATACCTAAAATCACAAAATAATTAGGATAAATATCTAATTGAAGAAAAAATTGCAAATTTACGAACATAATAAGATCCTAATACATTTCATTGAAAAATGTTTATATGAGGCTCAAATTTTGTACGAGTTGGCTAGTGGCATATATTTTCATCGAATTCTTTAGTTATTATTTTAGATATTAATTTCTAATATTTTATTGGTTGAAAGTTTTACGCCACTTGTGAACAAGCAATTTATTGCTTTAATGTTTGCAATTACATATAAAATTGAGTTGAAAACAAAAAAAGTAGGGGAATGTCACAATGACAAAATTGTATAGACATAAAGAAATCATATGCTCCGAGAGGATCAAAAATACATTTTTATTAAACTAAATAATTTTTTTAATGTTTGCAATCACTATAAAATTGTATTGAAAATAAAAAATTAGGCGAGTAACAATGATAAAAATAGTAATTATCAATAACCATCAAAATGTATAGTGAATAGCCATAAAAAAAATTGCGTTCGATGAGAGTATCGAACTCGGGTTGTTTACAAAAATTTACAAACTTCCAACCACTACACCAATAGAAAAATGTAAACTTAGGTGAATGAACAAATTACATATTGTATTATACCTTACAAAATTAAATTTTTTAATGGTTGAGTATAAAATAAAATTATTTAAAAGTTGAGGGGGGTAAGCTGCCCCCCGTCGCCCCTGCTGCTAGCTATACATTCCAATTCATGCCATAGCATTTTTCTTTCCATATAATTATTACTACCATAGACAAAGGTCAACTTGCATGAGTATCCATTCGGCCAAATAGTATCTACTGTAATTGTAATTATCTGGTCTGATCTAGCTATAACATTAACATTAACAGTTTGAGGGTCCCAGGCTACCCATATCCTTCCTCCATGGATTAGATCATTATTGTCAACCACTAACCAGTCTCTTAAAAGTTCATTCTGAATTTGATATTTTTTCTCGTTGCTGACCTTTGTCTCTACAATACCCATAATACTAATCATGTGTTTACGCACTAGATTCCTGATTTTTGTTTCAAAGGGTCATTAAGACCTCTAATATTCCATCATGCAACTCTAATCATATATCTTACAATTCAAAGAGGTGTTTTGTCCTACGTGGCAAACTTATATCATTGGCGAACCCTTCTAGCCGTCGAGGAAAGGGGCGAGGGGGTGGGTATTACCACTCATCCCCCTCGAGATTCACGAGGATGTGCATCTCGAGGGGATGAGCGGTCACACTCACCCCCTTGCCCGTTTCCTCGCCCATTTCCTCGCCATTTAAAATTTTCCCATCGTTGGCAGAACTTAAGGGCCAGTCTCTTAAAAGTTCATTCTGAATTTGATATTTTTTCTCGTTGCTGACCTTTGTCTCTACAATACCCATAATACTAATCTTGTGTTTACGCACTAGATTCCTGATTTTTGTTTCAAAGGGTCATTAAGACCTCTAATATTCCATCATGCAACTCTAATCATATATCTTACAATTCAAAGAGGTGTTTTGTCCTACGTGGCAAACTTATATCATTGGCGAACCCTTCTAGCTGTCGAGGAAAGGGGCGAGGGGGTGGGTATTACCACTCATCCCCCTCGAGATTCACGAGGATGTGCATCTCGAGGGGATGAGCGGTCACACTCACCCCCTCGCCCGTTTCCTCGCCATTTAGAATTTTCCCATCGTTGGCAGAACTTAAGGGGGGTGTATTGTATCTGGATTTTGTGGGCAATTTAATAAATTCCATGGATTCTGAAAATCCAAGTGTATTCAATTTGGATTTTAAAAAGTCCACAAAAGTCTAGGGGTATTCAATCAGGATTTTAAAAAGTCTTTCTGAAATCCACAAAGTCTAGGGGTATTCAATATGGATTTCAGAAAGTCCACAAAAGTTTTAGGGTATTCAAAATATCATTCATATTTATGGATTTGGAAAATCATGGATTCTCATGGACCTTGTAGTGTTAGGTATAAATAACAAAGTTCAATAGTTTGCCAGCCTCCATATCAAAGATTTCAACGTGAAAAAAAGTCTCCCAAAGTTCTTCCTTGTGCCAGCCGCGAAGAGGTTGGTTCCCATCCTCTTGTTTTCTTGATTCTTTTTTCTATCTTTGCATAAACACAAGAGAAAGATAGGGGTCCCAATGTTGTGGGTTCGGGTTCGGGTCAATTTATCCACGACAATTACCAACCAATTCGATTCACTTTGAAGAGACAGGTTGTCGTCCTTTGTTCTTCTTCTCTTCTTCCTTGCAATACAATCAACCAAATCACACTCTCTCTTCCAAATCTTCTCTGTCACGCACACATTTCATCAAACACTAATAAACCCCATTGTCGTCGATGTACTCATCATCCGGATCAGGAACCACCTCGAACAAATCATGGGTCCTACACAGCCTGATCGCTGGAGCTGTAATTGTGGGAGCTTACGCTGTGCTCTCGCTTCGTCGACCCGGAAGGTTCCGAAGCAGAGTAGTCGGGATCATCCCCGCTCGATATGAGTCCTCCAGGTTTCCTGGCAAACCCCTTGTTCAGATCCTTGGGAAACCAATGATCCAAGTACTCAAATTGATACATCTGCCATCACTGCTCTTTAAGGCCCACAATGTGTTTGATGAAATTTTTGTTTCAAGTTGAATGGTGAAGTTCATGTTTAAAAGGAAAATGTAAACTTGTTGCTCATTTGAATGTGGAGTTAATTACATTTTATTTTTGGTTTCTCATTTAATGGTATGTTGTGTAGAGAACTTGCGAAAGAGCGAAATCCGCAACTTCAACGAACAACGAATGTTGGATTGCTATTCAAGAGACCCCAGGATTGAATAATGGTGTTCAATTTTTTGCGCTTAGTTTTCTTAACACTAAAACAAAGCAAGACACCTTCTTGAAGATGAGTCCAGACCAAAGACTTGACTGGATCACTTGGGCACAAAGGGATGCATAAAGCTAATAAGCTATAGGCCATTTGGATTTTAAGTCATGTAGTTTGATACTTTTTTATATGCATAAGGCTAAATACTGTGTGTTTATTTCATTTTGCAAATGATGATTTTTAATTTGGTTGTGTTGAATGATTTGATTTTGTTAAATGTTGGATTGCGATTTCATGTCATTACCTGCCTGGTTATCTTTTTTTTTTGTCAGATACATGTCTTGTTCTCTCGCCCATTTCCTCGACAATTAGAATTCCCATTTTGGAACCCCCGAAACTTCCTCTGACTCTCCCTCTTCCTGTCCTTCTCCCTCTCCCTCTCCCTCTCATCCTTTACAACTGCCCCTATCCCACCCCGATTCTCGAAGCAGAGAAGAAGGACGAAAGAAGGAGAGATTCGGATCTGCGGGTGAGTTCTTCGTCTTCCATTCGATCTCTTTTGATTTCGTTGTGTGTTTCTGATTTGCGATTGATTTGTTTGGTTAATATGTTTAGTGGAAGTTTTTATTAGGATTTGCAGATTTTTTTTTTTAGGGTTTTAGAGGATTGTGAA
Source organism: Berberis vulgaris (assembly GCA_963556465.1). Taxonomy (NCBI): domain Eukaryota; kingdom Viridiplantae; phylum Streptophyta; class Magnoliopsida; order Ranunculales; family Berberidaceae; genus Berberis; species Berberis vulgaris. The sequence continues at coordinate 29,352,920 of OY747125.1, read as the reverse complement.
GATCTCCTGGGGTGGCTTTATTGCTTTCAAAATCTTCTTCTGATCTGAACCCAACCACTTAACAGAGAGATATTGGCTTTCAAGTTCTTCGTCTTCCATTCGATCTCTTTATTGCTGTACTACATGGGTTTGTTCAGATTTGCATGGATATTGAGTTAATTTGGTGAAGAAGATCAATCAATCAATCAAAATCCCTTTTTTCCCTTAACTCATTAGATTGATAAGAAGGAGGGCTTTGGTCTTAATTTAACATGGGTTTTGGTCTTAATTTAACTTTTTGTGGTTTGTTGATGCCAAAGGAGTTCAATTGAGATGATTTTGAATAGTTGGACCGAAAACATTTATCTCATTAGATTGATAAGAAAGAGGGTTTTGCTCTTAATTTTTATTTGTTTGTGGTTTGTTGATTCCAAAGGAGTTCAACTTGAGATGATTTTGAATAGTCTGACAAAAAACATTTATCTCATTAGGTTGATACGAAAGAGGGTATTGGTCTTAATTTAGTATGTTGGTGGTTAGTTGATGCAAAAGGAGTGCATGAAAATGGGGTTGTTGTTTTTCATGAGTAGTGTGCTTGATTGATGAGTGGTGTTTTAGACTTAATTTGATTATCGGGTTGGTTTTGATTTGTCTAAATTACTGCAGGTTGCTTCTACGCCATCTCCAACTTCAGCCCATTATCTTTGAAATGAGGTACTTTCTCTTCAAACCCATGGTTATGTTTTTCTACTCCAATTTATGTCTCTAGGATATGCGTTGCATAGTACTTCAGTGATAGATTATTTGTATTTCTTCTTTAAGAGTTAACTTAGGAGTCTCTCAAGATTAATTCCAACTCATGTGTGTCTTCAATTTTTTTCCTTGCACACGTTCCATATTTGTACTCTTCCGATATGAGAATACCTTATGTTTTCTTCTGCATCTCCATACAGTACTTTCATAAAACTAAACATGGGAGTCACACGAACATGTACGATGCTGATGGAGGGTAAGGGAGCTAATCCCAATCCTTCTTTTGTTAATTAGTCTATTTATTACCTTGCACACGTTCCATATTTGTACTCTTGCTTCCCTAACAGTTTTCATTTGATAATTAGTCTATATTTTTACTTTAAAATAAGCTTGCACTTCAAAACTAATTGAGGGCCAAAGTAGGGATGGTGGCAAGGGTGTTCAATACATAATATTTAGCAAAAAAATGTAAATGGAGTGCCAACGGCACGGGGATTACCCTAGTTAGAAACAAATGGTTTAGTGGGTACCTCGCTACTTGGGGCGTTCTACCCAATTTTCAAAACACTATCAGTTGTACCTTTGGACTGGTTGACAGGCTTGCTACGTATATCCATCTCAGTCCTAGATTCCACTTGTTGTAAATTGGCAAATGAGGTTCCTTTACTTACTGTAGTGCTCCCTTTGGATTGCGTTAGAGGATTCCTGAAAAGCTTCATGTGTAGCATTGGTAAGGGCCCGTGTTGTCCTTTCTCCTGCCTGTGACGCCTTCTCTCCATCATAGTTTTGTTCCAGCAGTTGTTGTATCACAGTTGTATCCTCTGTAACGCTAATCGTATTGCTAAGGTTTTGGTTTGCGTCTCTGTCTGTATTGCCTCCACCCCCGAGAGCGCAGGAAGGGGTACAGGGATCAGTGCTCGTTCCAGATTCATCAGTCCATCATCCTAGAATCGTCTTCCTCAAACCCTAGTCCTTGGTAAGATCTTGCCCGATTGTTCAATTGATTGTTCAATTGAACATCTCTTTACAATTGATTAAGCAATTGAGAGTTATCAACATCGAAGCCTGATTTTTTTTTAGTTATTCTGGTTTAAAATATAATTCCCCTTTCTCTCTCTATCCCTATATGTATATATATTTAGTTATTTTGGTTTAAAATCTCTCAAATTAAACCTTCTCTTCTTCTTTTGCAGATATTACAGTGATTGATTGAATTAAGATTTTGATTGAGTTAATCCAGAGGCAATCGATAGAGGTATCAACATCTAAACCATTTTTTAAAAATTATTTTAGTATTTTTGTAAAACAACAAAACCAATTGGACCTGCTCTTCGTTTTTTCATATTCTTCTATTGACTCTGTACTGAACCACGCATCACAAAAGGTTCACCCTTCACAAACTTTCAAGGTGCCAACATTGTTTGTAATGCATTCGAGATCCTTGATAATGTCAATAAAGAAAGATTATGACTTCAATTGTAATGTAGCCTATCCATTGCTTTGACATGAGAAAACCTTAACTTGTGTTCAGATGTGTAACTGTTTGCAATTTCAACACTAGTGTCATCCAAAGACTGAAACATTGCTCTTCAAAAGTGTGTTAAGCTATTAAGGAAATTGATACAACAAGTGTTTGCTTGAGCCTTGAGTGGTATAAGTAGTCTATAGCAATGTATGGGATCAATTAGAGTTGTTGGAAGTCGCTTAAGAACCTTTGATTGGCTTGGGTTTTCATGTGAGCATGAGGAAGATGAGAAACTTGATGATACCTTAGCACGAATTAGTATCGTGTAAGTAATCATAACAATAGCAACGCATATCCTAGAGACATAAATTGGCATGGGTTTGAAGAGAAAGTACCTCATTTCAAAGATAATGGACTTGAATCTTAAGAAAATAATTTCATGATCAAGGAGTTATGGAGAGAGTGAGGAGTTATGGACTTGAAATAATTTCAAGGAGTTATGGAGAGAGTGAGGAGTTATGGACTTGAAATAATTTCAAGGAGTTATGGACTTGAAATAATTTCACAATAATTTCAAAAATTATTGTGTTATTATGATATGTGACTAATTATATAAGAGGAAATGGGTCAGATTCACCTGGCAGGTGTGCAACTGTGGAGATGACGCGTTAGACCTCCAGGAAAATTACTTTTCCTTGTTTACTCGGGTGTATTCTCACAATATGCAAAAATACCAATCTTGGATATTATAGAACAACCCTTGGTCAACTAATAGGAGGGGGCAACAAAACGTGACTTGTCTTTCATTGTGTCCTTAGTAATGTTAGGGGATGTGATTGTGGGCATAGCTATCAAATTCGTAAATTATACATGTTTATACTCAATTTTTTCTATTTCACCCAATTAACAATTCTCATCATTCTCCTCACTCTCTCCAATCAGTATCACTATCTAGCTTTTTTATCCTCACAACGACAAAAGGAGGATATTCTTTCACTTAGATTTATACTAAATAGTTGTGAGTTGGGTCTACGTCAAATGTACTTAATAAAATTGGGCCTATGTCATTCATGTTTTTATTTTTATTTTTTGCTTTTGTTTGGACATCACTACTATAAGTGACTATGTGATTGAAGGAATGTAGAGATGAACAACTCCACGTTAATGGCCATATAGTAAGATATTTACTTATGAGTTATTTATGTGAGTAATTTGGATGTCCCTTCTACTTAAGATCTTAGATGCATTTAACAATTATTTATTGTTATTATTCCCAAGCTTTTGTTTTCTCGTGTGGTCGTGTGCATGTCTGTGCTTCCTAGTCATTTTTATGTTGTGTCATGACGGGTCGGGTCAGGTTGGGTTGTAACACGTTCTTGTGATGAAATATGTCATTTTGGGTTGGGTCATATCACGTTTCCTAGCAGGGGTTTGGGTTCCATTTTTTTCACACGATAAGAAAATGGCCCGTTGTCAGGTCTAAAGGTCGCTATCTTAAAATTATTGAGGAAAGAGATTTCACTCTCTTTGATTATTAAGGTGGAAACGAGATTGTGATATGAATTTTTAACCCCCCACCCCAACCACCACCACCACATACTAGTTCATTTGATTGAAAATTTTTTCATTTGGGGAAGAAATCCGATTTTGACTGTCGACCTTGAACTTTGGCGATTAGAGATGATCAAGGATGCACAGACTCTTCGGAAACTCCCGTTTTGAGAGTCGGATACGTGTCGGACACGGACTTGCGTCCGACACGTATCGGACACGCGGTCAACGGTCAAGACACATTCACTGAGACTGACACGACCCCGACTCAGCCAATTTTTTCCTGTTTTTCTCTATTGATTTTGAGAAGTAGTTCTTGAAAAAACACCAAGTTCTACTGCACTCAATTGCAATCGCCAATTCTTCGATTCCTTCAGTCGGGGGAGAGGGGTTGCTTTAATTAGAGCACCTCTTCACGCCGTACTCAATCTGAGGGTTTTTGACTGACATTTTCATTTGATGGTACATCAGGCATCATCAAGGTTGTTTCTTCCCTCACTCTAAATTAGATACAATACACACAAAAAACACACAAAAATGATATTTTGCTCTATAATTTCTCAGTAATTTGATTTATCTGTTTTTGATGATTAATTTGCTTTTAGATACACAATTACACACTATTTTGAAACAATTTGTAAATTAGATACACTCCTCAGTAAATTTTGACTATTCGAGCATCTCTGTAAATTTTTCTATCTCTCTTGTTAAGCTTTCATCTTCCAGCTTCAAAAGTAAAAATTTTAAACAATTTTAAGCTTTAGATTGTTATTTATGTTCATATGAGTTATAAAAAAATAAAAATTAATAAAAAGTAAAGTTTGACCGTTTCGCCGTGTCGTCGAGTCCTAATTTTTTGAAAATTGCCGAGTCGCCGTGTCGTGTCCGTGCATCCTTGGAGATGATCTAATCTCCATCATTTCCTCTCCCAGTTAAACCCTATAGGCTTACGTCTTGAGATATTTGTTTAAGGGTCAAAGTTGGATTGTTTAGGCATGAAATAGAGGGGGTGTAGAAAATCTTATTTTCCTTCTTCTCCTTACCATACCGTGGTTTCCTTCGAAAATGGTTTTAAGATGATATTGAAGGGGAGAGTCCGCCCGCTCTCGAGTTTTAAAGATGCTAATGCAAACCTGATATTTTGAAAGAAAAAAGAAAAAAGAAAAAAGAAAAAAGAAAAAAGAAAAAAGAAAAAAGAAAAAAGAAAAAAGAAAAAAGAAAAAAGAAAAAAGAAAAAAGAAAAAAAAAGGAAAAAGGAAAAAGGAAAAAAAAAGAAGTAACAAAGTAAAATCAATTTCAGGAAAAGAGAATTACAGGTTGTCTTTCATCATTCTCTTAGCGAGTAAGTCTAGGCAGCCAGGGCTACCAACCATATTTTGGCCAGGGTTGGGCTCTTTCACACTTTTATCCATTTTCTTTAAAACACAACCACAAACATCATTTATAAAAGGGGTAGAAGTGTAAAGAGCCCCAACCCTGACAAAAAAATGGCTGGTAGTCCTGGCTACTCAGAATTATTGATCTCTTAGCTAGTGTTTGTTTCACTTTGAAAACAACTTGGTTGTTGTGAGAGACCCCATTGATCATTAGCCTTAAGAAGGAAGATAAAGGATAAGAAATCCAATCTTTGACTCTTCCTTTGTGTTGGACATCAACAAAAATATATCGAGTTGAGAATGAACTTATGGGTATATTAAGAATTGGTTTGAGATTAAAATAGTTTTTTTTTTTGTTGCTCTATTAAGAATTCCTTATGGGTCTATTTACACATAAACGATTGGGGTTCTTGAGTCTGGAGATTTCTGAAGTTTTTCACATCTACAATTTTTTTTTTTGATGCACCATTTCCAAGTCGATTTAGTTGAATCACAGTGCCTAATAAAATGATTGTAATGTCTATTTCTCACCCCTCTACTCTTCATAATTCATAATGTTATTCATCTTTGGTACACTAGAATCATTCGTCTTTTATGATTTTCTTTTTTTGTTATGTATCTTTCAAGATTATGATTTGTCTATTATGATTTGTTGAAATTCTTTCATAGTTAAGTATGTGATGTAGACCTTGTTCTGGGCTTGGGCTTGAGTCTCTGGGTTCTGAAAGAGGCCACATGGAGACAAAAAATGAATCGGGAGATCTGCTGGGTCCATCGGATGCAGAGATCAAATCATTTTTTGTTTCAGCTTCTCCCATGAAAGATGAACAAAATCTTAATGAGAGATTAAGGAAGTTCATTGAACAAAATTGTCCTTCGTCAGGCAAGTGTGCTATAGTAATATATTCATCTGAGTACAAATTGTAAGTGGATATACTTCGTAGCACAATGTTTTAAGTTGGCTATCTATTTGTTTTGTGATTGACAAGTAGGAAATGGAGCACATAGAAGGATTGTTTGCGTGACTTCTGGTGGTACCACCGTTCCTCTTGAACAACGTTGTGTTTGCTACATTGATAACTTTAGTTCAGGACATCGAGGAGCAGCATCTACTGAGTACCTTCATCTTACTCTTTCAATTCAATATTCAAGTTGGGATAGTTCGATTTGTTATATTAAAAAGTTTCCACAAGGTTTTCTTATACAAGAAGTTGCAGGTACTTTATTAAGGCTGAGTATGCAGTTATCTTTCTCTATCGCCGGTGAGTATTTTGCTGATACATACATTGTTACATCTCATTTTAATGGTATTAATAATTTTAAATTTTTATGCAGAGGAACATGCCAGCCATATTGTAGATCACTTCCTCAGGATTTATTCCTCGACTGTTTTGAGCTTACTGGGGAGTCAATTGTTCAAGGTTCGCCTTTTTAGCTCAAAGTATTAAAGTTATTTAACAAGAAGTATTCTTTCAAGTTTCAACAAAGGGATTAAGTGTCCTTTAGGTGTCCCATAGACATCGTATTTACAGAAATAATTGACACAAGGCATCCCGAGTCTACAACCTTCCTAACAGATACATTTTTCCAAGAATAAGAAAGGAGAGGGAGGAGGTGGAGGATAAAATGGAGAATATGAAGTTGATATCCACCCTTAGCTATACTATAGAGCCAAGAGAGGTAGACTACCTCTACTCTTCGACAAATTTGTCAATAAAATCCTTTTAGGAAAAAATTGATAACATGAAAATGAAAAAAAGGTATTTGTGGATGCGAACTTTTAGTGGATCACGTGCTGATCACGCGGAGTAATCAAAGATTCTTGACACTAGTGTGGTATCTGCCACGGGGATTCCGATGCCAAAGTCAGAATAATGTCTCTCAAAAGTATTAATTCTCTATGTTCTTAGAGATAATTGAGATTCAAGAAAGTGTTACTCGAAAATAACTGTGTTTGGCTATTTATAGAGGCGGGATGCCAACTGCTCACAGATGAGTTGGACATGTGACAGGTTGAGAGTCAACTGCTCGTAGACGAGTGAGATACGTGGCAGGTCGGGAGCCAATTGCTCGTAAAAGAGTGAGACACGTGGCAGGTTGGGAGCCAACTGTTTGTAGACGAGCGAGACACGTGACAGATCGGGAGCCATTGATGGCTGTAACTTCCCATTGATGGTTGTAACATCTTGTTGATAGTTGTAACTTCTGTCAATGGTTGTAACTTCCCATAGATGGCTGTAACTTCCATCGACGGTTGTAACTTCCCATTAATGGTTACAACTTCCCGTTTGGAGAGATCTCTCATGCAGGTTCGTGTGCTCAACTAAGCATGGTGCTCGGCGCCGAACACTATTTCCCTGCTGAAAAAAGAATGATCTGCCGAGTTGCATTGGGCCCAGATTTGGGCTGGCTTCTTTGGAGCGACCTAGATCTTTGGGATTTCTTATCCTGTTGGGCTAAGGATTATTTTTGGCTCTCACAATATTCAAGATGCATTGATGTGGTTTATTTTTCTAAACTACTTATATCCGGATCCTTACATTTTAGCCTAAAAAAGTTATAAATGCTCCTTAAAGAATGGGTAGTTTGGTTTTCTGAGAGTCCAATTTTGCTGACCCCGATCAAGAAATCTTGGTCATTGGATTTTAATCAAGCCATTTAACTAGTGTTAGAGACAATTAGTAACATATATTTAATGAATCCTAATATTCTTTTCACTTTTTCTTTCCCTGTTTCTCTCCACTATCTATTTCCTTTTCCATATTTTTTTATTTTCTCTCTCCTTTTCCATCGTTTCTTTTTATTCTCTATGTAAAACCCAAACTCTACATAACTGAAAACATACAAAATAAATAAATAGGAAAGAACAAAAAAATAAAATAAAAAATCACCTCAACGTTTAGCGGAACACATAGACAAAGGGTCTAACAAAATAAGATAGCAATAATCAATAATCTCTTACATCGTGAAACAAATGTATCTATTGATTAACTTTCCAAATAACCTCTTATGTTGGGTTTTTGTATGTTCAAGTTTTTGTGTGTTTTCATTAAGTACATGTATCTGTTGATTAGCTTTTTAAAGAACCTCTTATGTTGGGTTTGTATATGTTTAAGCCTTTACTTGTTTTCATTTCTATAGAGTTTGAGTTGCATTATTATTATTATTAATTTTTTTTTACGCAGAGGAGGAATGAGAGAGTTATTGAACGAAGACTTAGGAGTTTAACCACGGTTTCAGAGAATAAATTTGGATTTATGCCGGGTAGGTTTACAACGGAGGCCATCTTCCTACTTAGGCAAATTATAGAAAAATATCGAGAGGAACGTAAGAGTTTGCATATGGTTTTTATTGATCCAAAGAAAGCTTACGATAGGGTCCTCGGTAGTTAATTTGGTGGGTGCTTGAAAGGAAGAAAGTGTCTCAATGTTATGTCGATATCATTAAGGATATGTATGAAGGGGCTGTAACAAGTGTTCGCTCAGTGGGTGGGATATCCAATGAATTAGGCGAGGATATGTCGGAAGACCCCATTGCTTGGAGAACCAAAATCCATGCAGCCGACCCCAAAAATATCGAGAATGGGCTTTGATGATGATGAAGAGGAGGAAGGAGAAAGAAAACTAATAGAAAATAGGGGAAGAAAAAGTGGGGAAAATACTTAGTTTCCCTAGATTATGATTAATACATTGAGTTAGCAATTGCGTCTAACTCTAGTTAGATGGCTTGATTGAACAAAAAAAATCCAACGACCAAGATTATTGGTACCACAGGTCGGCAAAATTGGACTCGTTTTTGCTATTATTCTGGTTATTGTTATTAGTTTAGTTTCATAAGCATTAACATGACGCAAGTTAAAAAACCACTGTCCTTGGTCATCTCAAGGTGATTTGGTGCATTTTTCTTTTCAAAACACATTAGTTTTGATTAATTATTTGATTTTTTTTCATTGTTGATGATGTTCATAGAGTTAACAAATACTAATATACAATTACATGTAGCAATGGTGTTTCTTTTAGGTGAAGTTCTGAAGCCATTATCTTTCATTTATGACTAAGAGTTATATGTGAATTGTAAATGACTTTTACATTTTTTTTAATTAAATCCCGAAAATTTGTTGGTAAATGCATAGCATGTGCACATAGCATGTGCACATAGTTATCTATATCGCATGTACGATATATACTGTATTGGTTACACAAAGATATTTATCGAGCCATTTATCAGTTTTGCAGTTTATCGCATTTACCATCCAGTACACACTGTATAGTTTCATACAAATTTTTTAAAACAATCACTTCATTTTTTATTTCTTTTTTCTCGTTTCCACTTTTAACCCTTGAAGTATCTCTTATCTAAACCTTTAGGTTGAAAACGAAACACTTCATCTTCTCTAACATTGCTTTTGAGAGAAAAAGAGAAAAGAAAAGAAAAAGTTCTCACGTAGTGAAACCATATCTCTCCACACAACTCGGGTCGCACTCCATCTTCGTTGGTAGTTTTCTTTTCGAAGGAGTTTCTTGTACATTTGTTAAATCGAAGGTTTGAAGGCTCCACCTTAGGTTTTGGTTGCCAAGGGTGATAGTTGTAGGTTTATTTTTGTGGATACGAAGTAACATAGGCTCTCTTTCTTGGATAATTAATGATGGATGATATTGATAATTACTTGTATATGTTACACAAATACTATGTTTTTTTTGGACCTAGTTGCTTAAATATGTCTTTTTTGTGTATTTTTATATGCTTATATATATATATATATATATTAAAAATTTGGGTTTCGATATACGTTTAACGATGTGCATGTTTACTAGTGTTATTTAACAAATTTGTGGAAAACGTCTTCTTAGGGTGGGAGCAAGTAATATTTTCCCTTTGTTAGCAATCTCAAGTGGAGAATGTTTTCCCCCTTTCTCACATTTCTGCTCTTGTTTTGTAATTTCCCTAGTTTTTCTTATTTATACCAAAACGTACCCTTTTAACAGAATCCCTTGAATCTAATCTGCGTATTCATTATTGTTTCTTGGAGTTAAATACATCTTTAACATGGATCCTCAACTTATCGCCAACTTTTCTATGGTTCTCACTGAATTTGGTATGACATTTCAGTGCGCCAATCACAATCTGAAGCAGTGAAGAAAGCTATCAAACATCATCATGCTGTATGTGCAAATAAACTTGTAGATCCCTTGTAAATCCAGTTTTTTGTTTGTTCTAATTTAGGATCTCTGTTCCTGATGTTATTTTTTGAAAATTCAGTGTGCTTCATTTTGTTGCAGGCAGTAGAAGAAGGCCTCTTACTGAAAGTTCCATTTACAACAATTTTCGAGTACCTCCAGGTTAGCTTGGTTCTTTACATTTCAACTCTCATTGAAAGCTTCGTATTCATATCTGTAATGCTGATAAGCATGCTAAATCTTAGGTTTGCTTAATTTGCACATAAAATGCATGGGTAGATATGCAATTGAATGCCTCGTTGCCCTAGTTTTTTGGTGTTATTTAATTAAAGTTTCATGCTGTTATTTCTTGGTGCATATGACTAAGCATGTTTATAGAGACCATGATGCAAACAAGTTCTACTAGCTTATTTAATAAACTTGGAGCATCCACAATGGACGTGTCAAGGGTTGATTAGACATGTTAAGGTTATTCAAAAGTCAAGACGCCACACATTATCTAGATGGCAGCTTCCATAAGCCAATTCATAGTCCAACGACTACGTTCCGTGACGCTGTTACATGTGTCTTGTCTTGCATCATTCCATCAGGGTATCGTCTTATCCGGAACAGTGTAGTCAAGGCGACCGCCTAGGCGTTTGTAGTGAAATGAGGCGTCCGCCTCAATTGCCTCACTGCCTCAACCGCCTCGGCCCAAAAACTGGTTGTAGTCAGCCCAATTGCAACCCATTTATAGCCTAATTGCAGCAAAAAGAGGTTGCAACTCACTCTATAATAAGGTTTTATGTTTCTTGGTATAATATTTGATCAATTTGATAAAAACAAGATAATACATTTTTAAGTTTTGATAAATTTGTCACACTTTTTATATTTTTTGGGAGAAAACATACCATGTTTTGATCAATCTGTGATCAACATCAATCTTGATTTTTCATAGCTTAGTTAAATGATTTGTATGCTTTTGGAATATCAATAGTGATTATACTTGTGGATTTTTACCAACCATTTCAACAATACACCCCCCCGAAGTGAAATTTCCTCGCCCATTTCCTCGACAATTAGAATTTCCCATTTTGGAACCCCCGAACCCGATACTTCCTCTAACTCTTTGCTACAGTGCGAGGGAGGGAGCGAGGGCAAGGGGCGAGGGATGGGTGTAACCACCCATCCTTCTCGGGATGAGCGCATCATGTTGGAGATACGTGCAGACGCTCATCGCGAAAAGGATGGGTGGTTACACCCATCCCTCGCTCCCTTTCCCTCGACCCCACCCTCGACCCCTAGAATTTTCCAACTCTCCCTCTTCCTGACCCTCTCCCTCTCCCTCTCCCACTCATCCTCTACAACTGCCCCTATCCCACCCCGATTCTCGAAGCAGAGAAGAAGGACGAAATAAGGAGAGATTCGGATCTGCGGGTGAGTTCTTCGTCTTCCATTCGATCTCTTTTGATTTCGTTGTGTGTTTCTGATTTGCGATTGATTTGTTTGGTTAATATGTTTAGTGGAAGTTTTTATTAGGATTTGCAGATTTTTTTTTTAGGGTTTTAGAGGATTGTGAAGATCTCCTGGGGTGGCTTTATTGCTTTCAAAATCTTCTTCTGATCTGAACCCAACCACTTAACAGAGAGATATTGGCTTTCAAGTTCTTCGTCTTCCATTCGATCTCTTTATTGCTGTACTACATGGGTTTGTTCAGATTTGCATGGATATTGAGTTAATTTGGTGAAGAAGATCAATCAATCAATCAAAATCCCCTTTTTTCCCTTAACTCATTAGATTGATAAGAAGGAGGGCTTTGGTCTTAATTTAACATGGGTTTTGGTCTTAATTTAACTTTTTTGTGGTTTGTTGATGCCAAAGGAGTTCAATTTGAGATGATTTTGAATAGTTGGACCGAAAACATTTATCTCATTAGATTGATAAGAAAGAGGGTTTTGCTCTTAATTTTTATTTGTTTGTGGTTTGTTGATTCCAAAGGAGTTCAACTTGAGATGATTTTGAATAGTCTGACAAAAAACATTTATCTCATTAGGTTGATAAGAAAGAGGGTATTGGTCTTAATTTAATTTGTTGGTGGTTAGTTGATGCAAAAGGAGTGCATGAAAATGGGGTTGTTGTTTTTCATGAGTAGTGTGCTTGATTGATGAGTGGTGTTTTAGACTTAATTTGATTATCGGGTTGGTTTTGATTTGTCTAAATTACTGCAGGTTGCTTCTACGCCATCTCCAACTTCAGCCCATTATCTTTGAAATGAGGTACTTTCTCTTCAAACCCATGGTTATGTTTTTCTACTCCAATTTATGTCTCTAGGATATGCGTTGCATAGTACTTCAGTGATAGATTATTTGTATTTCTTCTTTAAGAGTTAACTTAGGAGTCTCTCAAGATTAATTCCAACTCATGTGTGTTCAATTTTTTTTCCTTGCACACGTTCCATATTTGTACTCTTCCGATACGAGAATACCTTATGTTTTCTTCTGCATCTCCATACAGTACATTCATAAAACTAAACATGGGAGTCACACGAACATGTATGATGTTGATGGAGGGTAAGGGAGCTAATGCCAATCCTTCTTTTGTTAATTAGTCTATTTATTACCTTGCACACGTTCCATATTTGTACTCTTGCTTCCCTTACAGTTTTCATTTGATAATTAGTCTATATTTTTACTTTAAAACAAGCTTGCACTTCAAAACTAATTGAGGGCCAAAGTAGGGATGGTGACAAGGGTGTTCAATACATAATATTTAGCAAAAAAATGTAAATGGAGTGCCAACGGCACGGGGATTACCCTAGTTAGAAACAAATGGTTTAGTGGGTACCTCGCTACTTGGGGCGTTCTACCCAATTTTCAAAACACTATCAGTTGTACCTTTGGACTGGTTGACAGGCTTGCTATGTATATCCATCTCAGTCCTGGATTCCACTTGTTGTAAATTGGCAAATGAGGTTCCTTTACTTACTGTAGTGCTCCCTTTGGATTGCGTTAGAGGATTCCTGAAAAGCTTCATGTGTAGCATTGGTAAGGGCCCGTGTTGTCCTTTCTCCTGCCTGTGACGCCTTCTCTCCATCATAGTTTTGTTCCAGCAGTTGTTGTATCACAGTTGTATCCTCTGTAACGCTAATCGTATTGCTAAGGTTTTGGTTTGCGTCTCTGTCTGTATTGCCTCCACCCCCGAGAGCGCAGGAAGGGGTACAGGGATCAGTGCTCGTTCCAGATTCATCAGTCCATCATCCTAGAATCGTCTTCCTCAAACCCTAGTCCTTGGTAAGATCTTGCCCGATTGTTCAATTGAACATCTCTTTACAATTGATTAAGCAATTGAGAGTTATCAACATCTAAGCCTGAATTTTTTTTAGTTATTCTGGTTTAAAATATAATTCCCCTTTCTCTCTCTATCCCTATATGTATATATATTTAGTTATTTTGGTTTAAAATCTCTCAAATTAAACCTTCTCTTCTTCTTTTGCAGATATTACAGTGATTGATTGAATTAAGATTTCGATTGAGTTAATCCAGAGGTAATCGATAGAGGTATCAACATCTAAACCATTTTTTAAAAATTATTTTAGTATTTTTGTAAAACAACAAAACCAATTGGACCTGCTCTTCATTTTTTCATATTCTTCTATTTTTTTTCATATTCTTCTATTGACTCTGTACTGAACCACGCATCACAAAAGGTTCACCCTTCACAAACTTTCAAGGTGCCAACATTGTTTGTAATGCGTTCGAGATCCTTGATAATGTCAATAAAGAAAGATTATGACTTCAATTGTAATGTAGCCTATCCATTGCTTTGACATGAGAAAACCTTAACTTGTGTTCAGATGTGTAACTGTTTGCAATTTCAACACTAGTGTCATCCAAAGACTGAAATATTGCTCTTCAAAAGTGTGTTAAGCTATTAAGGAAATTGATACAACAAGTGTTTGCTTGAGCCTTGAGTGGTATAAGTAGTCTATAGCAATGTATGGGATCAATTAGAGTTGTTGGAAGTCGCTTAAGAACCTTTGATTGGCTTGGGTTTTCATGTGAGCATGAGGAAGATGAGAAACTTGATGATACCTTAGCACGAATTAGTATCGTGTAAGTAATCATAACAATAGCAACGCATATCCTAGAGACATAAATTGGCATGGGTTTGAAGAGAAAGTACCTCATTTCAAAGATAATGGACTTGAATCTTAAGAAAATAATTTCATGATCAAGGAGTTATGGAGAGAGTGAGGAGTTATGGACTTGAAATAATTTCAAGGAGTTATGGACTTGAAATAATTTCACAATAATTTCAAAAATTATTGTGTTATTATGATATGTGGCTACTTATGTAAGAGGAAATGGGTCAGATTCACCTGGCAGGTGTGCAACTGTGGAGATGACGCGTTAGACCTCCAGGAAAATTACTTTTCCTTGTTTACTCGGGTGTATTCTCACAATATGCAAAAATACCAATCTTGGATATTATAGAACAACCCTTGGTCAACTAATAGGAGGGGGCAACAAAACGTGACTTGTCTTTCATTGCGTCCTTAGTAATGTTAGGGGATGTGATTGTGGGCATAGCTATCAAATTCGTAAATTATACATGTTTATACTCAATTTTTTCTATTTCACCCAATTAACAATTCTCATCATTCTCCTCACTCTCTCCAATCAGTATCACTATCTAGCTTTTTTATCCTCACAACGACAAAAGGAGGATATTCTTTCACTTAGATTTATACTAAATAGTTGTGAGTTGGGTCTACGTCAAATGTACTTAATAACGTCAAATGTACTTAATAAAATTGGGCCTATGTCATTCATGTTTTTATTTTTATTTTTTGCTTTTGTTTGGACATCACTACTATAAGCGACTGTGATTGAAGGAATGTAGAGATGAACAACTCCACGTTAATGCTCATATAGTAAGATATTTACTTATGAGTTATTTTTGTGAGTTATTTTGATGTCCCTTCTACTAAGATCTTAGATGCATTTAACAATTATTTATTGTTATTATTCCCAAGCTTTTGTTTTCTCGTGTGGTCGTGTGCATGTCCGTGCTTCCTAGTCATTTTTATTTTGTGTCATGACGGGTCGGGTCAGGTTGGGTTGTAACACGTTCTTGTGATGAAATATGTCATTTTGGGTTGGGTCATATCACGTTTCCTAGCAGGGGTTTGGGTTCCATTTTTTTCACACGATAAGAAAATGGCCCGTTGTCAGGTCTAAAGGTCGCTATCTTAAAATTGAGGAAAGAGATTTCATTTTCTTTGATTATTAAAGTGGAAACGAGATTGTGATATGAATTTTTAACCCCCCACCCCACCCCAACCACCACCAACACACACTAGTTGTTCATTTGATTGAAAATTTTTACATTTGGGGAAGAAATCCGATTTTGACTTTATGAATATATCAGTTTGTCGACCTTGAACTTTGGCGATTAGAGATGATTAAGGATGCACAGACTCTTCGGAAAACCCCCGTTCACTGAGACTGACACGACCCCGACTCAGCCAGTTTTTTCCCTGTTTTTCTTGGTTTTTTTTTCCTGTTTTTCTCTGCTAATTTTCGGAAGTAGTTCTTGAAAAAACACCAAGTTCTACTGCACTCAATTGCAATCGCCAATTCTTCGATTCCTTCAGTCGGGGAGAGGGGTTGCTTTAATTAGAGCACCTCTTCACGTCGTACTCAATCTGAGGGTTTTTGACTGACATTTTCATTTGATGGTCACATCAGGCATCATCAAGGTTGTTTTTTCCCTCACTCTAAATTAGATACAATACACACAAAAAACACACAAAAATGGTATTTTGCTCTATAATTTCTCAGTAATTTGATTTATCTGTTTCTGATGATTAATTTGCTTTTAGATATACAATTACACACTATTTTGAAACAATTTGTAAATTAGATACACTTCTCAGTAAATTTTGACTATTCGAGCATCTCTGTAAATTTTTCTATCTCTCTTGTTAAGCTTTCATCTTCCAGCTTCAAAAGTAAAAATTTTAAACAATTTTAAGCTTTAGATTGTTGTTTATGTTCATATGAGTCATAAAAAATAAAAAGTAAAGTTTGACCGTTTCGCCGTGTCGTCGAGTCCTAATTTTTTGAAAATTGCCGAGTCGCCGTGTCGTGTCCGTGTCCGACACGACACGCATGTCCGTGCATCCTTGGAGATGATCTAATCTCCTTCATTTCCTCTCCCAGTTAAACCCTATAGGCATACGTCTTGAGATATTTGTTTAAGGTAGGCATGAAATAGAGGGGGTGTAGAAAATCTTATTTTCCTTCTTCTCCTTACCATACCGTGGTTTCCTTCGAAAATGGTTTTAAGATGATATTGAAGGGGAGAGTCCGCCCGCTCTCGAGTTTTAAAGATGCTAATGCAAACTTGATATTTTGAAAGAAAAAAGAAAAAAGAAAAAAGAAAAAAGAAAAAAGAAAAAAGGAAAAATGAAAAAGGAAAAAGGAAAAAGAAAAAAAAAGTAAAAAAGAAAAATCAATTTCAGGTAAAGAGAATTACAGGTTGTCTTTCATCATTCTTTTAGCGAGTAAGTCTAGGCAGCCAGGGCTACCAACCATTTTTTGGCCAGGGTTGGGCTCTTTTACACTTTTATCCATTTTCTTTACAAACATCATTTATAAAAGGGGTAGAAGTGTAAAGAGCCCCAACCCTGACAAAAAAATGGCTGGTAGTCCTGGCTACTCAGAATTATTGATCTCTTAGCTAGTGTTTGTTTCACTTTGAAAACAACTTGGTTGTTGTGAGAGACCCCATTGATCATTAGCCTTAAGAAGGAAGATAAAGGATAAGAAATCCAATGTTTGACTCTTCCTTTGTGTTGGACATCAACAAAAATATATCGAGTTGAGAATGAACTTATTGGTCTATTAAGAATTGGTTTGAGATTAAAATAGTTTTTTTTTTTTTTTGCTCTATTAAGAATTCCTTATGGGTCTATTTACACATAAACGATTGGGGTTCTTGAGTCTGGAGATTTCTGAAGTTTTTCACATCTACAATTTTTTTTTTGATGCACCATTTCCAAGTCGATTTAGTTGAATCATAGTGCCTAATAAAATGATTGTAATGTCTATTTCTCACCCCTCTACTCTTCATAATTCATAATGTTATTCATCTTTGGTACACTAGAATCATTCGTCTTTTATGATTTTCTTTTTTTGTTATGTATCTTTCAAGATTATGATTTGTTTATTATGATTTGTTGAAATTCTTTCATAGTTAAGTATGTGATGTAGACCTTGTTCTGGGCTTGAGTCTCTGAGGTTCTGAAAGAGGCCACATGGAGACAAAAAATGAATCGGGAGATCTGCTGGGTCCATCAGATGCAGAGATCAAATCATTTTTTGTTTCAGCTCCTCCCATGAAAGATGAACAAAATCTTAATGAGAGATTAAGGAAGTTCATTGAACAAAATTGTCCTTCGTCAGGCAAGTGTGCCATAGTAATATATTCATCTGAGTACAAATTGTAAGTGGATATACTTCGTAGCACAATGTTTTAAGTTGTCTATCTATTTGTTTTGTGATTGACAAGTAGGAAATGGAGCACATAGAAGGATTGTTTGCGTGACTTCTGGTGGTACCACCGTTCCTCTTGAACAACGTTGTGTTCGTTACATTGATAACTTTAGTTCAGGACATCGAGGAGCAGCATCTACTGAGTACCTTCATCTTACTCTTTCAATTCAATATTCAAGTTGGGATAGTTCGATTTGTTATATTAAAAAGTTTCCACAAGGTTTTCTTATACAAGAAGTTGCAGGTACTTTATTAAGGCTGAGTATGCAGTTATCTTTCTCTATCGCCGGTGAGTATTTTGCTGATACATACATTGTTACATCTCATTTTAATGGTATTAATAATTTTAAATTTTTATGCAGAGGAACATGCCAGCCTTATTGTAGATCACTTCCTCAGGATTTATTCCTCGACTGTTTTGAGCTTACTGGGGAGTCAATTGTTCAAGGTTCGCCTTTTTAGCTCAAAGTATTAAAGTTCTTTAACAAGAGGTATTCTTTCAAGTTTCAACAAAGGGATTAAGTGTCCTTTAGGTGTCCCATAGACATCGTATTTACAGAAATAATTGACACAAGGCATCCCGAGTCTACAACCTTCCTAACAGATACATTTTTCCAAGAATAAGAAAGGAGAGGGAGGAGGTGGAGGATAAAATGGAGAATATGAAGTTGATATCCACCCTCAGCTATACTATAGAGCCAAGAGAGGTAGACTACCTCTACTCTTCGAGAAATTTGTCAATAAAATCCTTTTAGGAAAAAATTGATAACATGAAAATGAAAAAAGGTATTTGTGGATGCGAACTTTTAGCGGATCACGTGCTGATCACGCGGAGTAATCAAAGATTCTTGACACTAATGTGGTATCTGCCACGGGGATTCTGATGCCAAAGTCAGAATAATGTCTCTCAAAAGTATTAATTCTCTATGTTCTTAGAGAATTGAGATTCAAGAAAGTGTTACTCGAAAATAACTGTGTTTGGCTATTTATAGAGGCGGGATGCCAACTGCTCACAAATGAGTTGGACATGTGACAGGTTGAGAGCCAACTGCTCGTAGACGAGTGAGATACGTGGCAGGTCGGGAGCCAACTGCTCGTAAAAGAGTGAAACATGTGGCAGGTTGGGAGCCAATTGTTTGTAGACGAGCGAGACACGTGACAGGTCGGGAGCCATTGATGGCTGTAACTTCCCATTGATGGTTGTTACATCTTGTTGATAGTTGTAACTTCCTCTAGATGGTTGTAACTTCTGTCAATGGTTGTAACTTCCCATAGATGGCTGTAACTTCCATCGACGGTTGTAACTTCCCATTAATGGTTACAACTTCTCGTTTGGAGAGATCTCTCATGCAGGTTCGTGTGCTCAACTAAGCATGGTGCTCGGCGCCGAACACTATTTCCCTGCTGAAAAAAGAATGATCTGCCGAGTTGCATTGGGCCCAGATTTGGGCTGGCTTCTTTGGAGCCACCTAGATTTTTGGGATTTCTTATCCTGTTGGGCTAAGGATTATTTTTGGCTCTCACAATATTCAAGATGCATTGATGTGGTTTATTTTTCTAAACTACTTTTTATATCCGGATCCTTACATTTTAGCCTAAAAAGTTATAAATGCTCCTTAAAGAATGGGTAGTTTGGTTTTCTGAGAGTCCAATTTTGCTGACCCCGATCAAGAAATCTTGGTCATTGGATTTTAATCAAGCCATTTAACTAGTGTTAGAGACAATTAGTAACATATATTTAATGAATCCTAATATTCTTTTCACTTTTTCTTTCCCTGTTTCTCTCCACTTTCTATTTCCTTTTCCATATTTTTTTTTATTGTCTTTCTCCTTTTCCATCGTTTCTTTTTATTCTCTATGTAAAACCCAAACTCTACATAACTGAAAACATACAAAAATAAATAAATAGGAAAGAACAAAAAAATAAAATAAAAAATCACCTCAACGTTTAGCGGAACACATAGACAAAGGGTCTAACAAAATAAGATAGCAATAATCAATAATCTCTTACATCGTGAAACAAATGTATCTATTGATTAACTTTCCAAATAACCTCTTATGTTGGGTTTTTGTATGTTCAAGTTTTTGTGCGTTTTCATTAAGTACATGTATCTGTTGATTAGCTTTTTAAAGAACCTCTTATGTTGGGTTTGTATATGTTTAAGCCTTTACTTGTTTTCATTTCTATAGAGTTTGAGTTGCATTATTATTATTATTATTAAATTTTTTTTATGCAGAGGAGGAATGAGAGAGTTATAGAACGAAGACTTAGAAGTTTAACCACGGTTTCAGAGAATAAATTTGGATTTATGCCGGGTAGGTTTACAACGGAGGCCATCTTCCTACTTAGGCAAATTATAGAAAAATATCGAGAGGAATGTAAGAGTTTGCATATGGTTTTTATTGATCTAAAGAAAGCTTACGATAGGGTCCCCGGTAGTTAATTTGGTGTGTGCTTGAAAGGAAGAAAGTGTCTCAATGTTATGTCGATATCATTAAGGATATGTATGAAGGGGCTGTAACAAGTGTTCGCTCAGTGGGTGGGATATCCAATGAATTAGGCGAGGATATGTCGGAAGACCGCATTGCTTGGAGAACCAAAATCCATGTAGCTGACCCCAAAAATATCGGGAATGAGCTTTGATGATGATGAAGAGGAGGAAGGAGAAAGAAAACTAATAGAAAATAAGGGAAGAAAAAGTGGGGAAAATACTTAGTTTCCCTAGATTATGATTAATACATTGAGTTAGCAATTGCGTCTAACTCTAGTTAGATGGCTTGATTGAACAAAAAAAATCCAACGACCAAGATTATTGGTACCACAGGTCGGCAAAATTGGACTCATTTTTGCTATTATTCTGGTTATTGTTATTAGTTTAGTTTCATAAGCATTAACATGACTCAAGTTAAAAAACCACTGTC
Organism: Berberis vulgaris; assembly: GCA_963556465.1. NCBI lineage: Eukaryota > Viridiplantae > Streptophyta > Magnoliopsida > Ranunculales > Berberidaceae > Berberis > Berberis vulgaris. The sequence goes on along the minus strand of OY747125.1, from coordinate 29,332,159 downwards.
CTTGGTCATCTCAAGGTGATTTGGTGCATTTTTCATTTCAAAACACATTAGTTTTGATTAATTATTTGATTTTTTTTCATTGTTGATGATGTTCATAGAGTTAACAAATACTAATATACAATTACATGTAGCAATGGTGTTTCTTTTAGGTGAAGTTCTGAAGCCATTATCTTTCATTTATGACTAAGAGTTATATGTGAATTGTAAATGACTTTTACATTTTTTTTAATTAAATCCCGAAAATTTGTTGGTAAATGCATAGCATGTGCACATAGCATGTGCACATAGTTATCTATATCGCATGTACGATATATACTGTATTGGTTACACAAAGATATTTATCGAGCCATTTATCAGTTTTGCAGTTTATCGCATTTACCATCCAGTACACACTGTATAGTTTCATACAAATTTTTTAAAACAATCACTTCATTTTTTATTTCTTTTTTCTCGTTTCCACTTTTAACCCTTGAAGTATCTCTTATCTAAACCTTTAGGTTGAAAACGAAACACTTCATCTTCTCTAACATTGCTTTTGAGAGAAAAAGAGAAAAGAAAAGAAAAAGTTCTCACGTAGTGAAACCATATCTCTCCACACAACTCGGGTCGCACTCCATCTTCGTTGGTAGTTTTCTTTTCGAAGGAGTTTCTTGTACATTTGTTAAATCGAAGGTTTGAAGGCTCCACCTTAGGTTTTGGTTGCCAAGGGTGATAGTTGTAGGTTTATTTTTGTGGATACGAAGTAACATAGGCTCTCTTTCTTGGATAATTAATGATGGATGATATTGATAATTACTTGTATATGTTACACAAATACTATGTTTTTTTTGGACCTAGTTGCTTAAATATGTCTTTTTTGTGTATTTTTATATGCTTATATATATATATATATATTAAAAATTTGGGTTTCGATATACGTTTAACGATGTGCATGTTTACTAGTGTTATTTAACAAATTTGTGGAAAACGTCTTCTTAGGGTGGGAGCAAGTAATATTTTCCCTTTGTTAGCAATCTCAAGTGGAGAATGTTTTCCCCCTTTCTCACATTTCTGCTCTTGTTTTGTAATTTCCCTAGTTTTTCTTATTTATACCAAAACGTACCCTTTTAACAGAATCCCTTGAATCTAATCTGCGTATTCATTATTGTTTCTTGGAGTTAAATACATCTTTAACATGGATCCTCAACTTATCGCCAACTTTTCTATGGTTCTCACTGAATTTGGTATGACATTTCAGTGCGCCAATCACAATCTGAAGCAGTGAAGAAAGCTATCAAACATCATCATGCTGTATGTGCAAATAAACTTGTAGATCCCTTGTAAATCCAGTTTTTTGTTTGTTCTAATTTAGGATCTCTGTTCCTGATGTTATTTTTTGAAAATTCAGTGTGCTTCATTTTGTTGCAGGCAGTAGAAGAAGGCCTCTTACTGAAAGTTCCATTTACAACAATTTTCGAGTACCTCCAGGTTAGCTTGGTTCTTTACATTTCAACTCTCATTGAAAGCTTCGTATTCATATCTGTAATGCTGATAAGCATGCTAAATCTTAGGTTTGCTTAATTTGCACATAAAATGCATGGGTAGATATGCAATTGAATGCCTCGTTGCCCTAGTTTTTTGGTGTTATTTACTGAAAGTTTCATGCTGTTATTTCTTGGTGCATATGACTAAGCATGTTTATAGAGACCATGATGCAAACAAGTTCTACTAGCTTATTTAGTAAACTTGGAGCATCCACAATGGACGTGTCAAGGGTTGATTAGACATGTTAAGGTTATTCAAAAGTCAAGACGCCACACATTATCTAGATGGCAGCTTCCATAAGCCAATTCATAGTCCAACGACTACGTTTCGTGACGCTGTTACATGTGTCTTGTCTTGCATCATTCCATCAGGGTATCGTCTTATTCGGAACAGTGTAGTCAAGGCGACCGCCTAGGAGTTTGGAGTGAAATGAGGCGTCCGCCTCAATTGCCTCACTGCCTCAGCCCAAAAACTGGTTGTAGTCAGCCCAATTGCAACCCATTTATAGCCTAATTGCAACAAAAAGAGGTTGCAACTCACTCTATAATAAGGTTTTATGTTTCTTGGTATAATATTTGATCAATTTGATAAAAACAAGATAATACATTTTTAAGTTTTGATAAATTTGTCACACTTTTTATATTTTTTGGGAGAAAACATACCATGTTTTGATCAATCTGTGATCAACATCAATCTTGATTTTTCATAGCTTAGTTAAATGATTTTTATGCTTTTGGAATATCAATAATGATTATATTTGTGGATTTTTACCAACCATTTCAACAATTTCTTCTAACAAATGTTCAATATTCTCAAGTTTTTATTATTTCAAGATTATTATTTTTTAATGATTTAGTGGATGTTTGCAAGTTAGTTGACACTTATGTAATGCATCTTTTCGCTATGCTATGCAACTTTATTATATTTCCATTTCAATTCTAGGTAGCTGTGTCACTTTTTGTACATATTTACTTATATACTTATCAAAATGATGATGTATACTACTATGCTGATATGTTTCAATTTATTATTAAATAATCTTTAAAAAATGTTTCGATTCTAGGTAGTTGTCACTTTTTGTACATATTTGTTTATGATATTTATCAAAATGAATGATGATGTATACTACTATGCTTATATGTTTCAATTTATTATAAAAAAAATCTTTATAAAATGTTAAGACCGCCTAGCCTCACGCCTGAGGTGTTTTTAGGCCCGTTTGCCTCGCCTTCGCCTCAATGTCTTAACTACAATGATCCGGAAAAGAATTTAGAAAATGATAAAAGTATCTCAGTGGGAATCATTTAATGGCCAAGAAGAGATCGACAAACAATTAGAAAACCCAGGATTTTTTTCATGACATTTGAGTTGGTTCTCTAACAGTGGCACATGTGCTGTACCTGATTGGATAAATTCAGACATCAATTATGAACCTGATTGGAATGAAAATTGTGTCATTGAACTGTGCTACGTGTGTTCATTGGCTCAAACATACTGATGATGGATGTGCTGTGATTCTAGCTTCCTTGCTCTCTATCTCTTTCTGTCCGAAGGGTAGATAAGAGATTATATTCCATTTAAAAGAAGCAAAGTGGAAAAAGCCCTAAAATTCCTGAAAGGGAGCTGCACAATATCAATGGTCTCAAACGGGGATTGAGATTACCTAAGTCAACGCAAATCCGATAAACACCTTACAAATGCCAAACCCAAAGCCAGAACTTCGACCAAAAGACACTTTTGGTTTTCCTCTTCCATACTATCCTTTTCAGTAGCCAATTCCGTAACATTGAGCCCCGAATCATTAACAACAGTCCCAACTGCCTGATTATAGCCACCATGCCATTTGTAGGAGAGATGCACCACATAATTGAGGCTTGAGTTTGACAAACTCTCATTTTATTCTAAAACATCCTTGACCTTGACCCAATCAAAGGCATCCTTGCTCATTTCATCCACATCTTCTGATTTCCACAAAGCGTTTTAAGCCTTTTGATTGCCAAACAATTCACCCAACTTTTGGTGAAATCCTCCAATTCTTATTGCCTTGTGAACACCATTCTACCTTCTTGATTCTTTGGTCTCTAGAGGCATCCTTGTTCTTTGATCCATGCCCTTGGAAACATAGCAAGACACCATCACTGTACCTTGGACTGTTCCCTATATGTAAAATGTGACTAAATCTGAAACCTGATTTGACATTAAGATTCTTGACTAAATGTAAATGTGACTAAATCAAAAACTTGATTTTGACATTAAGATTTTTGACTAAAATGTATAACTTTACTTGACATTAAGATTGTGACCGGCACAAGTATCTTTTGATTGACTCTACAAAATCTTAATTCTTTAAAAAATATAGGAGATGGTGGGTCTCCCACTGGAAATGCTCTTAACAATGGGAGAGGCTGTAGAATTTCAGATAAAAACAAAAGGGATAAACCAACATTTCTGATAACGAAGAAATCATTAGCATAATGGTATTCAACTAACAAAAAAGCAAAAGCATTTATGAAGATATCGTGCCCTAACCTTTGACCAAATTTAACAATCCCTAACAAATATATTTCGGAAACACTTAGATTTATCTCTCTTATGGCTTCCTTGTCCTCAAGGCAGGCCTTGAGATTTTAGAGTCCCGATGTGAACTCTCAAAGGTGACCCCAACAATGATAGAGACCCTAAAAAAGGTGTATGGGACTTGATTCAAATTCACAACATGGCAAAAAATGTAACCACTAGCGCGACCAGTGAGATGTAAACTAATTTGGAGGCCCCTATTTATATATAGCATCTACAATTTTGGGGTCCCAAAATGTAAATTTTTTGCAGGGTCCAAGGTGCCACATCTTCCTAATTGGTTCAGGGTCGCGCTTGCCTGTACTCTAGACTTTTGTTTGTACATCAAGCCAAGGGACTATTTCTGTTGGGACACTGGTTGGTCCATCTTTTTCCAAGTTCACTACCGTGTAGTTGCTTGATGTCTTCAGATGCATCCTTCCTTTCCTTTGCTCTTTTGCATATCTTACATGTGATTACTCCTTCAACCTCTTATTTTTGTGCACCTCTTTTTTTAAAGATGCCAGTTCTCTGATACATGAATTTGTAATATTTCTGCTTTCGTGGTATAATGAAACAGATTTTAAGGTTGGTTGCAAATTCATTGAAGAATCTTGGGTCACATGGGGTGTTTTATCTTGCTGCGGCTGTATCTGATTTCTATATTCCATGGGAGAGCATGGTAAGAATATACCAGTTTTATAACACCATCTATTATGGCATATTTCAATTGCGTTTTGCAATGGTTTTTGTATTTGAAAATGTTTTTTTCTTGATAATTTTGTACAACTCCACCTCATATAGACAAGTATATGATACATATGATTAAACCTACAAGGGGGAAGTAAGCTTCATGGGCATTAAGTGTTTTGGTGAAATGGGCTGCATTGGCTTCTTTAATATGATTGTTCACCTTTTAAAAACCCAAAAGCATATTATTCAATGGAACGCAGCTCACCACAATGTAATTTTTACTCCGAAAAGAAAGCAATTCTATTTAGTGTGGTTATACCTCAAGTACATAGCACTAGAAAGGCCTTCCTTATGTGAGATATGCAAATGTAAAAACTGAATTGCAATTACCACTACTTGATTCTACAGGCTGAACACAAGATTCAATCATCTTCTGGTCCTCTAGACATGCGATTAGCTCAGACGCCAAAAATGCTTTCAGTGCTCAGGAAGAAATGGGCTCCGATGGCTTTTTGCATATCCTTCAAGGTAACGAACTGTGGTTTATTGCTACTTCTATTCCTCCATATTACGGTTAGGTTTTGTGAATATAGAAATGCTTGCAATGGAAATTTACTAGATGTCTGAGTCATAATATTGCCAAATTAAGTGAAAAAACTGAAACGTTTGTCATCAAGATAAATAGGCAAATCTTTAATATAAATTGAAAAATCCCTTTTAAGGAGTTGAGAGGTGTAGTTCATCAGAAGGAGTGTGTATGCAAATAATACCCTTTCCAAAAGTCACATCATTTCATGCCAGCCGGTGAGATTGAAATCAACAGATGAGATTTGACATCCCAAACTCACGGCTCCTCCGTAAATACTCACTCTCAGATCGTTTTCATTTTCTCTTCAACAGTTTTAAACCCATCCAATTGTAAGTCGCATTAGTTAATTCTCCCTCAAGAGCCTACATCAAATGGCACTAATCCCTCAACAAAAACGACCCATCCAATTTCTTCTTTTATTGAAGGATTCTCAGGTGTAAGAACTCTGATTGTGGCAGACTCTAAATAATCCTTCTCCCAATCATTTCTCCGATCGCTCGAGAAAGTCCAACTTTCTCTCAGAGAAAATAGACTGGTTCTTCAAGAGATCACATCTCTCTTTCTGTCAATTGTCTTCTCCATCCTTAACGTTCTCTGTTTTAGGCAGTCTGATTTACTGTAGTCTGTAACCAAAATAGAAAAAGTTAAAATTTTTGAAGATTCGCTAAAATGGTTTGGCCAGGATGGCTCTCCATTATCTTCAGAGAAAAAAAAGAGCCTACTTATTTGTAAGAGAGGAAACAGAAACACCACTCTTTCTTTAATCTGTAAGTTCCAGAGATACTTAGATTCATCTTTAAAGGGTTGTCATGTCTTTTTCTGATTTCTTTAGGTTTTGCCTTTTAAGTTCGAGGGTCACTCAAGTTTGTGATTCCCAAAGCAATGTGGCATGTAATAAATTTCTAAGGGTCGAGCATAAGCTGAGCGTTGCAAGTATTCCTCTAAGTGACAACCAACTGTTTAATATTGTCCATGACCTATCTTTATCTTTCCATCTTCCATTCCTTCAGTATAACATTTTATGTCAAACAAACCCAAACTGCTATGCAAACATATCCAACTTTGTTCACCTTTCACTTCTCTCATGTATCTTATTAAAATTGTCTCTTCTTCCATCGCAAGCAAGTACAATTTCAGCACAATCTGATTGGGGTGGATGAGAAAACATTTCATACAATTCGATGAATCTTTTGAATCCCTCGGGCAACTAAAAATGGAAGAATTCAAGATTTGGCATCAAATGTAAGTGCATGCAGGTCGTATGAAATGTGAACATGTCTTTTAAATCAAAGTACGTTAGTTATCGAATATGGGCAGAGTAAGAATGGTATGGGCAGAGTAAGAATGGTAGAAGGGAATGGCGACATAGTTTCTTGGATATGTTATCCCGCTATGGTACATTAGAAAATTGATACTTTGGCTGTAAAATTTTAACATTTGATTAACATGGTCCAATTTGTAAATTGCCTTTGACATCGTCCTCGGGAGAAATTTGATTGGATTTCTCAATGAGCTGTTATTATAGAGGTTCAGGGTGTACCTTCTACATGTGCAAAATGTCCAGGTTCTCTGAAATGAGATTGGTGAATTGAAAACTTGATCGTATATTAGATGTTACATGGATTATAGTGATGAAAACAAACGAATTCAAGTTGTATAGATGTTTCAGAAATTTAGAGCAATTAAAAAAAAAACCCAATTCAAATTGTAGGGAAGGGTGAGAATGATGCAATTCTACTGAAACATCTTTCATTTTTGATGCATAGTCTCAACACATGCAACACACGTTTCTGAAAGCTAGTACATTTAAAGAAAACATGTTACTTGTGTTAGTGGCATTGTGAAACTGAAACATGAATATGATTTCTTTGTCGAATGGTATATTAATGGAGTTTGAATTTTTCTCATATCAACTTTATTGCCTATTACTCAGTATCATACTCTTTTTCATTTGGGGGATTCAAAATTTCACCTTTTAATGCTTAATCTTCATTATTTGTAATGTTCTAGTAATTTTCCTGACCATATGTCTGATGAATAGTTTTGGGTACTAGGTTCGCAGAAGATAATATAGATTGAATACCACCATATGTCCTTAACTTGAGTTTTTGTTGTTGGATAAATATATTTAAAACAAGTTTTTTGTGTTCTCTGTTTACACAGCTGGAAACTGATATAAATATTTTACTGAAGAAAGCTGACACGGCCTTAAAAAAGTACAAGATGCATGCGGTGGTTGCTAATGAGCTTTTGACTAGGAAGGAGGAAGTTACAGTAGTCACCAGTACTGAAAAGATTACAGTTCATAGAGACCATAGTCAGGCTGATAGTGACATAGAGAATCCACTGATTAAACTCCTTGTAGAGAAACATTCTGCTTATATCAAGGAATGTGACAGTTCTGGGCAGAAATATGCTACTGCTTGAGGTGAGTTCTCTGCGTTTTAGATCTCCTTCCTTCTTTCGGCTAAGTGAGAGAAACATACGATGGAGTTCAATATGAATGTTGTATCCTGATAGTAATTTCCATTCATTTTTTATATGATTTTATCCTTGTCAATAAATCAAACTGCTCATTAGAACATTCATTGCCACCAGGATGAATGCTTCTCATTGAAGTTCAGGTCCAAGTGTAGTGTTATTTCCTTTTCTCCATAAAACTTGCTTGTTTTCTTCCAGGATTGAGGGCTTATTTAGTTGTTGGTGACCTTTAGATATCTTGGCATTTCAAGACTATGTTGAGAAGTCAATACAAGCGAGATCGTGATCCAAATAATTAAAATTCAGGATTGAGGACTTATTTAATGATTTTTTTTGCCTATGATTAAATAGAATAAAGTTTGTGTTTTATTTCACAAGTAAGAAGCATGTGCAATATTAAGATGGAATAAATATTGATGTAGTCGATTTCAGATCTCATTTCTCGTTGCTTAACTAGACCTGCACATGTAGAAAACGTGAGCCAAAGATCACCGTATGGTAGCTGATGACACTTCGATGCTTAAGTTAGATAAGGCTTAGGAGAAGCTTAAAATTGTAGACTAGGTTATACCTTTAGTTCATTGACCTTATCTCATTTTTATAGTGAATGAGTTGTCGTTTGCCTTGGCCTAGTTTAGGGAAAGTGATCTTGATGTGTAGATTATTTTCTGATTGGGAGCTATGTGGGATAGTTTTCCTACACGACTTGTGCTCCTAGATCTGTGGGAGAGATTTTTCTTTTTGAATGTTGTCCATGCAAGGAAGTTTTCTTGCTCAACTTATACTCTAATATATGTTTCGTAGTCGGATCCAATGTTTTGCAGACATGCTTGTTTTGAGTAGATCTCTAAGATACTTGCCTTGGAAGTTTCGTGAGTATTGTGCCTTACCGCGTGACGTGTGGGCTCACTGGCTCATTGTAACTCGAACTTGACTGTCTGAATTCTGTCAATGATGGGTTCACTACTGTTTGGGCCTTATTGGATTGAGCATGCAATCGGACTTGCTTCGTTCTGTCAACGAAATTATCACGACACATGTACGGTGCTAATCAGAGGACAATTTGATGTATCATCAACTACTCTCCTCGAATTTGTGGGCCGTCTTATCGATCTACTAGGTCATTTCATGAAGCAACTTTGTAGTTACAATGATTGAGTTTGAGAGATTTCCTAGAGCGGCGAATTGCATTAATTAGGCGCGCGTAAGCTTGAAAGCGGAAAAGGTGGGAGCTCGACTTTCTATATAGATCTCCTGCAATTAGAGTATAACTCCTTTACTCTTTCGATATCTAAGATTCTTTTTTGTTGTATTGTCTGTTGTGCCTTTGACTTTACTTAACATTCGTATTGGAAAGTTTGTACTTTCATGGCGGTCTGGGATCAACTTTCTGGTGAACTGTTCACCAGGGGCCATAAGTTTTTTGAGGAGAGATTACTCTTTGAATCTGATCTGGAAGTCTTGCGTAAGACATTCAAAATTTCTGATGATCTGCACTTTGGGCGTCGATCTGACGTCATTGTACCCTCCTGAGGGGTTTATTTGCCTTCACCGAGGTATGCTGCAATCGGGTGTCAGCTTTTCTGTTATCAAGGAGATCTGAGAGTTCCTGGCGCACCTCGAAATTGTATCCGCTAAACTTGTGCCAAACGGGTATAGGATTTTGATTGCCATTCTGATTAGGTCTAATGACGCTGGTGTTCGAGTGTCTTCGAGGGTGATGCAATTGCTCATTTCTCGCATAAATGAGCACGCTGTGTGTGTGCTGATGTCACTGGACTGTTTCGGCAAACTGCCGGATGATTTTAAATCGTGGCTGAAGTACTGTTTCATGGCTCCTGCGGACTTTTCGTACTTTGAGCTTGCTAGTCATTCGGTCGAGCGTGAATTTAGACGATTAAGTCGATTCTTTCTCAGGTTTTATTTGTGTCAATTTCATATTGTTTTGATTTTTGCAGAGAGATTTTCTATTTCGTCTCTTTTTGCTGAAGATAAAACAACTTTGGATGTGTTCTACAACATGTCTCGTCCGAAGGTAGAAGATGTAGGCAAACCATCTAATGTTGAGCACAGTGGTCTGTGGGCTCATTGACACGTGGCTCCCATTGTGTATCGGGTGAAGAAGCCAAAGCTTGAAGGCACGTCTGTTCCGCGGAAGAGCAAACTTCCCAAAATCAGGGTTCCATGCCCTTCAAGGAGGGCATAAATAAATGAGGTGCTTCCTTATCTTGTGCAACAGAAGCAATCTCGTGCTGTCTAGGTCCGTCTGCAGGCGTCAGGCATCGTCTAAAAGATGTGATGCCGATGAGCAAGAGCCCGGTGAGGCTGCTGTTTTTGAGGGGCGCAACGCTCAATTCATGGCCTTTGTCTCTCTTTCTTACCTGGAGAGAGAATATCTGTAAATGGTGGGCGTGGAGGATGTTACCAAACTGAACACTAAGCTGGCGAAGTTTATGAGTAGGATACTGCTGGAGGCAGGCATGGAAGCCTCGAATGGTCGTCCTTTTTCAATGACTTCGAGCTCCTCTATTTGGACCACGAGCCTATTGAAGAGTCGTCTAATCATCGATGGCATGACGAATGTTCTTCTTGTCGCCCGTGTTGTGCTCCATCTCGTTCCCGTCCTCATATTCAATCGATGACGGATCCGGGGAATAACTCGCTTCCTTCTTCCCCTGAAGCTGAGCTGACATGTGAAAAAGAGCTGGCTGCTATGGGCAAAGGGAAAGCTGTTGATGAAGGCCTTGATGCAATGAAGACGACTAAGGGCGGTGCTGTAGTGATTTCGACTCTGAATGATCATCCGGATGCACGTATTGGTTTGTTTGCTCCGGATGTGATAAGGATGGACAACCAAGCTTGGCATTAGAAGGTTGACATCTCTTATGCTGCAAGTAAGCATATTAGCAGGTGAAATGACTGGCTGGCAAACTGTGCTCTGGAGCCAGTTGGAGATACACTAGGGGAGTGTTTAGATAAATGGCATAAACACCTTGTGCTGAGGATGTTATATCCGAATCAAGTGGCTGCTTTTGGAATTGAAGTCGAGGCCGCTCGTGAGAGGGTGTATACCAAGGAGCGAGTCTTTGCAAATCAGTAGAAGTCATACTCCGATGCTCTTTACGAGATTGAGTAATTGAGGAAGTAACTTGAAGCTTTCTCAGTTACTGGAGCGGGGTCCAGGTCCATTGGGTCGGAGGCTCAGAAGGCTCGCTTGGAAGGGCTCGAGTCCGACTTGGTGGGGACAGTGTCCGCGAGGGATCGGTTCGAGAATGAACCAAACCTTGTCATTCGTGACTTGTAGCTTGCTCGTGATTCTGTTGATGGATTGCAGGCTAAACTGCAGGCTCTGCATGCTAATAGGATTAAAGAGTTCGAGCGGTCTGTCCGATGTCAGCAGTTGGAGGCTAGTGCTGAGTTTCATGCCGAGAGTGCGCGATCCGCTGGAAAGCAGTTCCAGTTGGCGCAAAGTGAGCTAAATATCACCAATGATAAGTTGGATGCTGAGTCCAAGACTGAGATCCTGACGGGCGAGTTGGAGCAACTGAACCAGGAGCTCACCGAGTCAAGAGGGCGCGAGAGAAGCTTCTCAAGGCCCAGGGTACATTTGAATCCAGTAGAGTCGTGCATGAAAGGCTGGAACTGTTGTGTCTGATGGAGGAGCACCATGACTGGGATATCTCATATTATAAAGATATTGCATATGCATAGTTTGGAGTGACCTCCAATTCGTCTGAACAAGAAGGCGACCCTGATGAGGGGGTCGAGATAGGCAACACCAATCGATGTGCCCCTTGCTTCTTCCCCTACTAAATCTGGTTCTGTGGTATTTGACTCTCCTCCTGATGAGGAGTGAGTTATGTACTTGAGTTTGCAAATGAGTAGTATTTTGCATTTTTTTTGTCTTCGTTTTATTTCCTGTTAGCTTTTGCTTGCTTTGTCTTATTTCGACATTAGTTGTCAGACGAGGAACATTGCTGGGCTAGGTAGCTCATGTTTGATTCACTATTGGGAGCTCTGACTTCTTATGCTGCAATAGTCGGTGCAGTTCTGGTCAGATTCCTTTGTAGAGACCGGGGAGTGTAATACACCCTTTGTTTGGTGGCTTGGCTGTCTGTTGGACCAACAGTTGCTGTCGCTGTCGCTGTTATAAGCGCATTAGTCAGACTGTGGTCCTAGCGCTTGCACCCTTGTAGATTATTAGACAGTCGTCTTTGCAAGTCTTTTGGGTCGAGCTTTCAGTACTCTGATCGGACGTGTGACTCGTATTTATCTGCTATTCGTAGAATAGGCTTAATTGGACTAGAGGTTGTTATTGCCAGTTATGATTGACTAAATCGGGGTCAGGTTTCGGCGACCATGGTGGTCATTGGCAAGCCGTCTTTATCAGGCTACATGAGCACTGACTAAGCTCCCACTTTCCAACCCACATTGATCTGTTTATGGCGGACTAAGAATTGGAGCGAGCTAGGAGTTGTCATCATCGGTCGTTCTGACTTAACTTTTGGCGGGGGTTCGACGATCATTGTTTGTAGTTGGCCAATGATCCCTGACAAGTCGTCGTCATTAGACTACATGAGCTTTGACTAAGATCTCACTTTCTAGGCCGTTGGAATCCGCACGCAGCGAACTAGGTTTTGAATATACCAAAATCATCATCATCAGCGGCCACTGACTAAGCTTTGGTCGGGGTTTGGTGATCACTGTCTGTGTATGAGTAGTGACCCTTGCCAAGCCATCTTAATCAGGCATCGAGAGCGCTGATTAGACTACCACTTTTTAAGCCGTTGGAATCTGTTATGTGCGGACTAGGCTTCGAGTAGACTAGAAGCCATCGTTGTCGGTCATCACCGACTAAGCTTTGGTCGGGTTTGGTATCTATCGTCCATGTTTGGACGATGATCCCTGACAAGTCATCTCGATAAGTCATTAGAGTGCTGACTAAGCTGTCATTTTCTAAACCGTTGACACCCGTTTAATTTAACGAACTGGGCGTTAGATCGTACTAGAAGTTGTTGTCATATGTCGAAATCGACTAAGCTTTGGTTAGAATAAGATTATGGACTCATAAGTCTGACTTGGAGGTCTTGACTTAATTGGCTTGCATATATGTTTCAGGGCGTGTCAGTCTGACTTGGGGGTCTTGACTTACTTAACTCGTCTGTGAGATTCTGGGTGTGTAAGTCTGACTTGAGGGTCCTGACTTACTTAACTCGCCTGGCGATCTGCTTCCAGTGTTGGATCGATTGATCGGACTAATAATAGATTGATCGGCTTTAATGAACAACATCGGAATAATAGTGGAGCTGTTGTATTCAGTTTAATAATATACTTTGTAGGGGCGTTCCTTATTCTGTGGGCGCTCAGGGCCTTTGCTATTTGTTCTTTTGAGTGTCTGGGCTAGATCTGGCAGGGCATAAGCTTGGGCCCATTAGTTGAGGGTCACATTTAGAAAAAAAATATTTGTGGATCAACGTACCAGGGATATGGCGCATTCTGCGAGGCGGTTCAACATCGATTACTCACTTAAGTTAATGGAGCTACCTGCAGGGCCATTAATTCAAAAGATGTAGACTTGTGCAGTTGCAATTGGAACATCCATTTTCCTTATTTCCCGTACGACATTTAATGTTGAAGTAACTGCTTGTTGACACTTTTTTGTAAACCACTTTGCCTATATATGGGTTCGCCATTCTGCATTTAAGTATTGCAATGCAAATAGTAAAACATGTTAATCAAATACATCTTACTAGAGAGTTTGCTTTGGGTTTCCAAAGGCTGAAGGAAGATCTCTTCTGCTGGAGTCTTCGAATGTTCTGACATTTGCACCGATGAGTGTTGATAAGACATGCTGTTATGCGGTGCCGCCTGATTTGGGTAGGCACTGAATTGATCTCATAAGATCTTGTGATATCTTTTTACATTGCGAAGAAGAGTTACGGACTTCCTCTCGGGGTCAGGCTTGTTTTCTATCCTCCAGTGCTCGAGCATTTTCTCATCCGTTTACTGTTGTCGAGGGATGAACATCGCAGCTAGTTCATGGTTGATGGGAGCATTGGAGGTCGTGACTCTCATTCCTGGGGTGGTACCTCTGCCTCACCTCAGGCATTACTCGTTTGAGAATCGCCCTCGCTTGGCAGCACTGTGAAATCTCAATCGTCCTCTTGTTCGGAGACGTTTTCGCCAGGTTTCTGCTGCTTTCTACTTTCCTCCTCACGAGGCAGATTGAATCGAGGTTTCATTTTTGAATCGCCTTTGTGGGATGATTCAACGGAGCAATGAATTGAGTGCATTCCTTCACCTTCTGCTCTGGACGCTTTACTCTTTCCACCTTCTCTTTTGAAGGCGGAATAGCAATCAAAGTTTCTATCATTGTTTTAGCAGATAGATGCTTGCATCAGACTTAAATACTTGTAATGTATAAAATGATGTACTAGTTGGTCGGCAAGCTTTGTAATAACTTTCATTGCAATCAATAAAATCTGTTTTATTTATGGAATGTGTCCTATATGAACAACTCTTCTACACTGAAATGAAAAATAGAACAAGAAACAAAATCAAAGCAACAAATAATTTAACTTCGAGAAGAGACTAAGATAATCCGGTCTTGAAAGAGGTACAAATGGTCCTGGCTCGGATTGCGTTGTACCTCTAGCGATTTTTTTTGTGTAATAGGTAACAAAGTTACTGAAAAGTGGACTTTGTGCTGGCAGGCAGTTCCTTGTTGATGAGCAACTCTTGGAGTTGGTGCTCGTTTGCTTAGTATTGTAATACTAAGCTCTTTGTTAGAATGGGTTGCCTCGCTAGACAATACTAAGCTCTTTGTTAGAATGGGTTGCCTCGCTAGCTTTAACTTTTTGATCTCCGCATAGCTGCTCCTCGGTTATTTGAGATCATCCGCTTTCATAGAGTAATCCACCTCTTTTGTCTTTGCCCGATGCCTAGCATGTAGGTTCCGTGGGCCTGAGCTGTAACTGGCAACATTTCAGCTGCTTCAGGGTTGCATGATGGCAATCTCTTACTGCTGACTGATCTCCTCGGATAGTCCCTTGAGCATGGTTGACTGTATATTTAATGCATTGGTGCATGGTGGATATCAATGCTTCCATATAATGTAGCCACGACCTTCCCAGAATGATGTTGTAAGTGGACGGGGCGTCAACTACCATGAACTCTTGGACAAGGTACTCTCGTAGTTGTGGCTCTCCTGCCACCACCATTAGATTGATCTTCTTGATGGTGAATCATTTCTCTTCGTTGAATCCGACCATAGGGTGGCTGGCGGGTGTTAGGTCCTTTTGTAGCTGCATGTTGCGGAATGCACTGAGAAACAAGACATTTAATGAGCTTTCAGTGTCCACCAAAGCTCTATTTATCTCCCACTTAGCGATGAGGATTGAGATGACCAGGGCGTCATTGTGAGGAGAATGTACCCTATAGAGATCCATCTCCGTAAACGCAGTGATGGGATCGTACTGTGGACTCGTGCGTGCTGTACTTGTCGGTCTTAATAATGAGATGGTGTCCGCATCTCGGTCAGTGTCCTCTTGCGGGACCTGTTTGACTACTCTCCCTCGGGACCGACCTCGTGGAGGACGTAGATGATGTCAGGAGCTTTCTTTCGATCTCCTTAATAGCATCCGCTTTTTCCTTTGCTCGACCCTGCCTTATGTCCGAGCCTAGGAACTTCTTGAATTTGTTTTTCCATATCCAATACTCGACTTTGCTTATGAGGTTTCTATAGTCCTCAGTATCACATCCCCATTCCTTGTGGTAGGCGCAATAGTTGTTGTTGTCGTACCTAGCAGGGTCTCCCGCTGCTTAGACGACCACTTCAGTTCTTTCCATCTTTCCTATCCTTCACGGCAGAGGGTTTCTTGTCTAACTCCGCCTCTCTTTTGGCAGCCAGCATTTCATCCAGATTGATGTATCTCTAGGCATATCTGAGCAAGTCCGTCGTATTGGCTGGGGGTTCAGGTGAGGAAGTCATAAAATTTGCCTCTTCTCGGTCTCGAAGTGAAAGCCGTGACGATGGTGTCATCACTACAACCATCGATAAGGATTAGCTCATCATTAAAACGACTGACATACTCCTTTAACATCTCGTTCTGTTTTTGCTTTAGGGTCGATAGATAATGCATGCTCTTCCTGAGTCTTTGGCTACTCACGAAGCGTGTAAGGAACGCCATTGCCAACGACCGGAATGAATCAATCGATTTCGGAGGAAGGGTGTGAAACTACGTCAGTGCTGACGTCTTTAGGCTTGTAGGGAATGATCGACACATTATTGCATTGGACTCTTCTTTGAGCACCATAACGTGCTGGAAATGGCGTAGGTGACCGGTCAGGTCTCCCGTCCCGTCATAAAACTCTAACTTCGGTGGGGTGTATTTCTTGGGCCACGGTTCGTCCATGATATGGTTCATGAATGAAGGGATCGTGAGATTGAACAACACATGGGTTTGTTGTCCCGTTGCGGAGGGGGTTGTGCGAGACGTGCCTGTCAGCTATTGGTGTTGGGTTTCTATTGGCCGTGTTTTTGCCTCTTATCCATTGAGAAATTGTTGCGCCATGCGACTCTCCTGAAATGCTCTCTAGAACTTTTTGGGGAACAAGCCCTTCGTTGCTCACGGTCTCCCTCTGTAGTGGAGGATTCCCCTGCTTAAGAGCCTTCAATGTCTATGTGATCTGCTGCATCTGTGTTGAGAGTAGGTCCACTCTCAGTTCTGCTGTGGTCGCCACCTGCGCGGGGGTCTGAGGAGGTTTCTCCCGTGGCGGTGGTGGAACTGGTGGTGCTCTGTTGGTTTGAGCGTTTGAAGGATCGCAACATCTCTATTGTTGCGAGACCTTGTCGTCACCATCTCGCTGATTCTATGGAAAAGGTGGAACTACAATTCTTATTGAGGAACTATGTTGTTCCCCACGGACAACGCCAAACTGATGTAGTCGATTTCTGCTCTTATTCATCGTTACTTATCTAGATCTACACAGGTAGCAAACATGAGCCAAAGACCACTGTGTGGTGGTTGATGACACTCCGATGCTTAAGTTAGATAAGGCTTAGGTTAGGCTTAGAATTGTAGACTGGATTATATTGCGTACATCTTGTTCATCAACCTTATCTCCCTTTTATAGTAAAAGAGTCCCCATTCGGCTAGGCCTTTGGTGGCCTAGTTTAGGGAAAATGATATTGCTGTGAAAATCTTTTCCTGATTGGTTTCCGTACACGACTTCTTCTCCTAGATTTATGGGGGAAATTTCCCTTTCTGAGTGCTGTCCATGCAAGGAAGTTTCCTTGCCCGACTTATACTCTGATATATGTTTCCTAGTCGGATCAAATGTGTTGCTGGCCTGCCTATCTTGAGTAAATCTCTCAGATACTTGTCTTAGAAGTCTTACGAGTGTTGGGCCTGACCGCGTGACGTGTGAGCTTACTAGCTCATTGCAACTTGGATCCGACTGTCTGGATTTTGCCAATGATGGGCTTGCTGCTGTTTGGGCCTCGCTGGATTGAGCGTGCGACCGTGCATGCTTCGTTCTGGCGACAAGAATATCATGACACGTCTACGATGCTGATCAGATGACAGTTTAATGTATCATCATATAGCAATGGGCCGTGACTTCAGTTTTGTGTTGCTTGGATTTTTTTAATTTTAATTTTTTTTCTCTTTTATGCAGTTGCTAGGAATGATTTAAGGCTTAAAACATATTATTTTAATTCTTTAAAACTCTTTTAAGGGAAGTTGCATAAATGTAATCTATGCCATAAGGAAAATTCTTTCTGCAGATAGTAGAATGTACCACACAAACATCAAGCAAATTCACCACCATGAACATTTATTTGGAAGTTTAAGTTTTGAAAATGTGAATGCCACAGAGAAAAGAGTTTTTGATTTATCAGAAATCACAGATTATTTAAAGGTTTTTTTTTTAGTTTGACACTTGTTAATTTATAGTGATGTACACGAAGTTGAACTCCGGCAGCCACCATGAGTTCAGAATCTCTGACCACCGGAAGAACAACATGTCATTTGATAAGTCTAGCTCCGACCACCAGAAACTTGTCGACTACCTCCTCCCCATCGATTGCTCTCTCTCGCTCTCTCGATTTTTATTTGAAGGAATAGAGAGACCTCATGGTCCACCGCCGACACTGTTTAGATATTCAGACTTCAAACTTTCATCCTAACACGTATTGGATGGTGTTAGTGGGTCATATTTCAGGCGACGATCAATGTATAAGAGCCCTCAAAATGCCATAGACTCATTCTTGTCCTGTTTTGTTTTGTTTTGTTGTTAAAGTTTGAGCCCCATTACCCCTTCATTTATTTTTGTATATTAATGTCCTGTTGTATGTACCATGTTTTCATCTACTATTTTTTGGGGCATGGGCCCCTTTCTCCCTCCTCAGTTGTGTTCATTATCATTTTTTCTTCTCAACAGCAGGGTTTGCTAAACTCCTTCCCCTGTTGAGCTTTTCTTAGATAAGAAGGTACATATCATTTCCCCGATGGTTGGCATCAAATAACAACGATTTCGAACATAAATCAACCAAATACTGATTGATAAAATACCTAAATTCAACATGGCGTTCGCCATGGCCATGATCCACCACTGGCACTGTACATGTGGGGTTTGAGAGACCTTTAAGGAGGAGAGAAGGACAGTAAACTATGGGTATTAAATAATAATCAATTTAAGTTCTTGTAACCTTGGCTGAGTATGGGCAAAATGGTAAGAAAGTTAATTTTGACCGGGCAATGACGTGAACTTAACGGTTCCGTCAGAAAATGAGTGTAGACTCAATTAGTTTTCAAAATGAGAGCCAAACTCTAATAACTATAAACTAATGAGTGTCAAACTTAACCCTTATTTAAAAGAAATTAGAAGAATTTGTAGTTCGTCCAGGGTATGTTATTCAGAGTATGTTAAAATAATGAAATCAAGGATGCATAAGGTCATTGCAGGCTACTTCCAAGATGTGCATGAACGTGTACAATTCATCTGTTATCTATAATGGAATAAAAGAAAGAAATTCCTACACCTGAATATTTAGAGTTTATTATGTAGGGCTGATAACCATGCTCTCGCAAAATTATTAATATATGAAGCCACTTTTTAATGAAATAAATACTTTAGCTCACAATTTTTATCACTATCATCATCATCTTTCTAATTTGATCCAGGAAGTCGAGCTCCTAGCCTTCATGGGAAATAGGTAAAGTCACTATTGTTGTTCGTTTTTTGTGTCAATGGAGGATCAATAGCACGACGGAGTCTTCGTGAGAAGAATTTTTTTGGCTCTTAATAATGATCAAGGTTGTTTATTTGGTGGAGTTTTAGATTGTTCATGGTAAAAGATGTGCAATCTTCCGAATTTATCATAGCCCATTTTTGGATAAATGATGGCTTGTCTAAGTAAATAAATCATTGTTCATGTGACCAAATGTGCACACATTGAACTTCGTCGTCCCTTGGCTTGATAGTTTCTTCTCTTCAATTTCACATTTTTTTTTTCTCCTTGGCAATGAAGTCTTAATAAGTTTGCTAAATTTGGTCAAGAAAAAAAGAAATAATAGAAATAAGTAAAAAATGGTCCATTAAAGTCGACCACACAAGCTTAACATAACAACAACAGGATGAGTAGTGATGTCATTTCCATTTAAGTCTTTCAGTTCTCAATTTTATGTTTTTCTTACAAAGTAGGAGAATTCTACTACGCTTGGCCAGACAACATTGATTAGTGTCTGGCGAAGTAGAATTCCAATTTTACCCCTCTCCAAACCCATGTATTCATCTTCACCACCATGGAAATAGGGGTAAATATGAAATTCTATTCCGCAAGCACTAATCAGTGCTGTCTGGCCAGGCTAAGTAGATTTACTTGTTTCACAACCATGTTAAAGCATCCCTCTTCTTACATATTCATAATGACACATTTTTTTCTAGCTATTCAACACAACAACAATATGGCAAAAGTAGATAACCAAGAAGAGGAACAAACGTCTTGCATGCTTTTGATTCTCTCTAAACACGATGATAAACAATCTAGGCAACTTTCTCGAATCCTTCTACTTCTCGTGGTTGTAGCGGGGTTTGGTATCGCCAATGGAAGTAAGGAAGAAGTCATTAAAATTTTGATCTTAATCCCATTATTTGTGTTTATTGTGTTGGAATAGCACATTGAATTTGTTCCCATAATTTTGTGTAGGATGTGTACATTGTTTATGATGAAACATCAAAATAGACCGATCATCACGGCGGTACACGTGACATAGAAACTCATCACAAGGATACAACACCCATATCCTCAATCCAGTAATGATCACGACAACTCTGCAATTGACAACAATGCATCACTGACATCTCGCGAAGAAGAAGCAACTTGGATCATAGGACCAATAACACCCGAGAATGCGGACCCGCATTACACAGTAGCCGAGACAACCCAAGCATCTAGCGGCACTGTCACAGACCCTCAGGTGGACTTGCTCATGGCCCAAATGAACAACATGACAAAGATGCTGGAAAAAATCACCCAGGAACGCATTCAGCCAGCTGACCCTGTTCAGGCACCGCCCCGACAAAATGCCGCTGACCGAACTAAAGAAAGCGACAAAGCCCTAGCAGAACCCCGACCGGAAAACTTCGAAAGCAGTGAGCTCCCCCAAGACAAGGCTCCCCAATGCGGTAGAACGATTGCTGAAATCCCATTCATTATTGGTGTCACGGACCCCAACATACTGTACGAGTTAGCCAAGCCGCCATTTTCTGATGCACTCATGAAAAAGGCATTGCCAAAAAAGTTCACTCTGCTAAAGTTCGAAGTGTACAATGGTACCACCGACTCAACAAATCACCAAAGACATTTCCACCACATGATGACCTTAAAAGAAACCACATAGTCGATCCTATGCAGAACATTCCCAACCTGCCTCACTTCCACAACTATGAATTGGTTCAATAGCCTACCACCGAGGTCGATAGACTCATTCCAGGCTTTAGCCACCACTTTTATTACAAGATTCATTGGGAGCTAGCGATTGAGGAAAGAACCTCACTACCTCCTGCACATCAGATAGAAGCTCGAAGAAACAATACGAGAATATGTCACCCGCTCCACCAACGAGTTAACAATGATTGATGGATGTAGCGACGACACAACCGCAGCAACTTTCGTCGCCGGACTGAAGAGAGGCCCCTTCTTAGATGCTCTTAACCTGGAGCCTCCAAAAGGCATGGCGATCCTACTAAAATAGTGCAGAAACAAGCTGCGAGAATGAAAAATGAGCAAGAAAGGGATAACCATTCGAGGAAACGGGAAAGGAAAGAAGAAAGAAAGCGAGACGATGTATCACGAGAGGATAACAATCATTCAAAGAGACATCGAAACGACATACGTATTGAGCCCAACTAGCGGGAATCCAGGAAATCACAATCGACATGGCCTAGTCATGAGCGGATAACCAATGTGGTAAAGAAAGAGTACAAACCATACACAACCCTAAAAACAAACCGAACTGACATCCTAAAACACATAGCGCATTGGGAGAACGTCAACTAGCCACCCATGATGAGAGGAAACTTGGAAGGGCGAGACAAGAACATGTACTGCTCTTTTCACAAGGATCACTGACATGATACCGAGGACTGCTACAAATTAAAAAAAGAAATCGAGCATTGGATCCAAAGAGGATGACTGAATGAATTCATCGGCATACCAGACAAACAATTCAAAGGAAAAGAGAAAACAGATATTGCCGCTACAGAATCTAAAGAACGATCCAGGGAATTGATATACGCTCTACACTACATCCACGCCAATAAAAAAACATCTCCCAATTGAGTAGATCTATATCAAGGTAGAAAGATCAACGCCCTGGAGTCGGCTGCACTGACCGACTCGGGACTCTACCAACGGATACAAATCCAACCAAAGTTACAAAGGAATTAGCAACGACAAACTCTATCAAGCCTCAACAAACAATGCTAAACGAGGTGCAATAACATGCCAAGCAAAGGAGATCATAAATTAAACGAGAAAAAACAACAGAGGCACGAAACACCATCACGGGAATAGATGTCAGTCACGCAATGATAAAAGAAGAATTGCTCAACAATGCAACAAAACTGCTCCACAAAAATGACCGCTCGAAATGGTGAAGACACCCAAATAGGAAAATCAATAAAATTTCAATTTCAGAATCAACATCCCACAAAGACGAATAACTTCAAAACGAAGCTATGCGAAACAATCGACGTATAAATCCCAAAAGGAATCAGGATGCAAATAAGATATTTTCAATAAACTTCTGGTCTGCTCAACCAAAGAAGTAAAAGTTGGGTGAACGAGTCAACTAAGTAAAAAAAACTTCAAGTCTACTAAGGCGTCGAGTTAACGAAGTAAAAGTTGGACGAATGAGTCAACTAAGTAAAACAACTTCGAGTCGACTAGAACGTCGAACCAACTAAGCCAAAGTGGATGAACGAGTCAAATTAACACAAACTTCAAGTCGTCTGAGACGTCGAGTTAACGAAGTAAAAATTGGATGAACGAGTCAACTAAGTAAAATGAATTTCGAGTCGACTGAGACGTCGAGTTACCGAAGTAAAAGTTGGGCAAACGAGTCAACTAAGTAAAACAAACTTCGAGTTGACTGAGATGTCGAGTTAACGAAGTAAAAGTTGGACGAATGAATCAACTAAGTATAATGACTTCGGGTCGACTATAGCATCGAACCAACGAATCCAAAATGGACGAATGAGTCAACTTAACACAAACTTAGAGTCGACTTAGACTCCGAGTTAACGAAGTAAAAGTTGGACGAACGAGTAAACTAAGTAAAACGAACTTCGAGTAGACTAGGACATCGAGTTAACGAAGTGAAAGTTGGACGAACGAGTCAACTAAGTAAAACGACTTCGAGTCGACTAAAGCGTCGAACCAATAAAGCCAACGTACTTAACACAAAAACTTTGAGTCTACTGAGACGTCGAGTTAATGAAGTAAAAATTGAACGAATGAGTCAACTTAGTAAAATGACTTCGAGTCGACTGAGACATCGAGTTAACGAAGTCAAAGTTGAACAAACGAGTAAACTTAGTACAATGAATTCGAGTTGATTGACACGTCGAGTTAATGAAAACGAACGAGTCAACTCCGTAAAATGACTTCGAGTCGATTGAAAACATTGAATTAGCGAAGGTTGAACGGACGGTTCAACAAAGTAGAAGGGACTTCGAGACAACCGAATCAACAAACCAACTCGAAGGAGACAAACTCTGTTGTTGATCAAACAAACATAATAAACAAATGAATGAGCAAGTCAACACTACCCACGAGAACCCCAGATTAACTAACATACCAGATCAACAAAATAAAAGACAAGCAGGCAAAACAATTTCCCACAAAAGATCCGAGACAACAAACACAAAGTCCAGGCATGCGCTAAAGCATAGGAAATTTCAAAGTAGCAGATGACTGCTAAGATATAGCTGCAAAAACATCAAAGCTCAAATACAAATCGTTAGGATAACAACGGACAAACGAAGAAATATAAAGGACAAGACTCCTGTCATTCATTCAAATTCTATTCTATTACATTCGAAGGTAGCCACAAAAGACTAAGGGGAAAGATTTATAACATCCTCAACAACACTGTCTATAGGAACCGAATCATCAATGGGGACTCTTTAATCAAGAAGAGGAGATGGCAGCTCTTTTGCCATTGGATCACTCAGAGGATCTTCAACACCCTCTTCATCCTCGAAGGACTGATAGACCAGATGACGATATTAAGATAAATCAACACCAGGACCCTCAATATAATCTAGAAGCTCGGTCCGGCCATCGACAATGCGCTGCCAATCCGCTACTTCCATAACATGGAGCTTATCCTTAACAGAAACAAGCTCACTTATTACCACAATGAGTTGACCCTCAACAATAGTGAGCATCGTAGAAGATTCAACCTTGACCTCTTCAAGCGAAGCCAGTAATTGCTCTACCCTTTGTTTAGCAATGTCGTGATTTTTGGAATTCTCTATCATGGCACGCGCGGCTTCATCATGAAGCACCTTCTCATCGGAAAGCTTTTTCTCCACATCATGCAAACGTGCTTGGATGCCATCTAAGTCATCCCTCAAGAACCCAAGCGCGTTCACTGACCGATCCCGTGCTCCCTCCACCTCGGCCAACAAAGTCTGTGCAATATTAGCCGCTTTAATCCGCTCAGAGCATAACGCTTTTGATGCGCCATATTGATAAAGAATGTGGGAAAATACCAAGAACAACACAAAAAGCTTCATCTCCATAGAAATCACAAGATTGTGATTAACCTGATGACTCAAACCCATCACCCCTGTGTAGGCAAGATGGGTCATCCCGTCCATTACAAGCTTGACATTATCCTCAAGATGAAGATTCAGATTCAGCACGAGAATCAGAGGCCTCTTCACCGACCATCTGTGAAATTCATTTATCAGCTTATGTGCACCATCCTGAACGCCAAGATGGGAAATCAACAGAACTTCCCATCCGATATGGCACAAATTTCTTTAAGAGTAGGTTCTTTCCAATTTACCCGCAAATGAAGAATGCGAGGATCCGGTAGTATGGAGGAACCACCATCCACAGTCGGGAAAAAAGAAGGAACAACAGAAGAACCTCCACCCACCTTTCGTTGCTCAGCGGAAACAAAACGAAAAGCGTTCCCAACAGGAGAAGAAGAACCCAAACGGACTATGGAAGGCCAAAATCTCCACCTCTCCATCAACATGAGGGGAAGAATAACGAAGAGACTGCGTCTCGGGAACTCGATCACGATTGCCAAACTCCTTAGACTAGACAACAACCATAAGCAGAGAGGAGCTTCTTTTCCCCATCGTCCAACGGGCGGATGGTATCTTTCTCGCTTCTCTCCAAAGCCAACTTCATCTCTTCCGCCTCTTGCAGAGAGCAATGGTCTTCCCTCAAAGGTTCCCTATCAACAAAACCCAAGTAAAGATAAGTACGACGAACGTAGTCAATTAGCCGTTTTCTTCTTCGAAACACAGTCAGAATTCAGGAACAACCGCTTCGACGGACTATTGGTACTTTCCTCTTCCTGAAAGACGAACCGGTAGCACCGCTAACTGGAACATTGAGATCCGTAACACCCAAGCCTACTTTCCGATCAACAACAACGTTATCACCTTCAACAACGACAACACAGGCAAAAATTTCTGCAGCTTGCCTTTCGGTTAGCAGAGTCCGCTCGGTTTCATGTATGTTGTATAAACTGCTGCGCCTCACCATATCATCAGTGAGGTAGGTTTCCAAAGGAACCACTGGAAGCTCCAGGAAACGCTTGCTGATAAATTGCTATTCAGTAGTCAATTGCAGATTTCGCCGCTTGAGAGGAACTCGAAAAGACCTCACTATCTGCAGACCCCGTAAATTGAAATAGCTAGAGTCAACAAACGCATAAAACAAATCTCGTGACCAACCCCTGATGTCATCATTAACATTTCCAAAACACGCAGGGGAATGATGAAAACAAGTGTGGTTGGGTTTCACGCTAAACCCCACCAAAGAATGCAAGATTCTAGTAGTTAAAGAAATATCAGAGAGGATGGCCCTGGCGTATGTAGAAACCATCCTCTATCCGTTCGGGCCCATCTGAGTAGGAGGAATACCCAGAAAATCTAAATAAGACCAGAACAACTTCGAAATTGGAAATCGGAGACCAACATAGAACATACGCGGACAAAGCGCAATATATCCCTTCCTCAGACGACAGGGACTGTCATTTTCATAAGGAGAACGATCTCAAGATCAAAAGGAAAAACCGTAGGTGGGATGGACGCTATTCAAGGTAACTTGAGAAGCCTTCTTTGGAGAAAAATGAGCCTCGCAACTAGCAAGTTGATCGCCATCCAATAGATCACCGGCAGATATCGCAAATAGGCAAGAAAGGACAAAAAAAGCAATTGGAGATATGAAATAACACTAACAACAAAGATGACATAAAGAAATAAGCAAAGTAGCCACAACACCCCTTTATACAACCGAGCAACAAAGAGATTTCTCACGGAGCAACATATGTAACATAATGGCGCACTAAACTCCTGGAAAATGTGCGCAAAAATGAATAGACAACGAGGTTATCGACACGATCGACACCGAAAGTCATTAAACATTAAGTTCAGTGCAAAAATGCAGTCAAAATACCAACCATCACACGGTTAGTGGATACGTGAACATACTCACTAACTAAGGAGGGAGTAGCTGTTGATACATCAAAATAGACCGATCATCACGGTCGTACACGTGGCATAGAAACTCATCAAAAGGATACATCGTCCAATCTATTGGGCCAACTCATAAAGCCCAGGAAGAATAATGCCATTTACAGAGGTTTAGACAAGGCCCGCCATCAAGAAGATGTAAATAGAGCCCAAGTCTAGGCCCAAACGAATCAGAGCCCGAGTCCAAGCCTGACACGAGTTTTCTCATAAAAAAGAGGAACGTTGCACCATAAAAGAGCCGTGGAGGGAGTTACGCCTCCACGATTGCATCCCCATTAAGGAGGAGGCTTTTACAAGAAACATATTCTTCCGTTGCACCTCACATGCTTAAGTCACGCAGAAGTTAACCACGACCATTATAAAAGGTAAAGAGAACATTCGGGACATACAAGTTTAACTGAGTTCTGTCCAGATTTACTTCCTTCTTCCAACAGAGTTACTGACTTAATCATCGGAGTGCCTTCGACCAACAAAAAGGTGGCCCTTGGGAGTCTAATAATTGTTTTGCAGGTCGAACTCACAGGAAAACGATTTTGGACGCATCAGTTTACATAGGTGATGATGAAGAGGAAGTTCAAGATGATGGTGGTGACGATGATTCACCCACAAATAGTTTATGTCAAGTGTCATATAAAGGCGAACTAAAAAGATCATCTCTCTCTATAATGGATGTAAGGCTTTTATTGTACTTGGATTTGATTGTGTTAATTATATGGAATAGTGCAAACGTAGCAAAATAATCAATTGTTTATACTTATACGGGCTCTTTCAATGCATTAGTCGGGATGCTTGCTCCTAAACAAGCTGAGAAAATAAAGAGTAAGTCACCTTGTATTACCTGATTTGCTGTATATGTGATACAATTCTCTTCAATATCAAAGCTTGACTTTTATGCGTAGGTATAGAAGGTGTGGCATCTGTGTTCAAGAACCGCTATCACAAATTCCAAACCACATTCACGGGACTTCATTGGGCTTCCTATGTCAGTAGAAAAATTGAACAAGAGGGCAATGAGACTTCGTTGTGCTTCCTATGTCAGTTAGTAGAAAAACTTAACAAGAGAGAATGTTATTATTGAGGTGTTTGATTCTGGTATAGTAATGGAAGTAACATGATTGTTTTAAATGTCTATGCTATTGATGATACATCAAACAACCATTTGATTATGGCCGAACACGTGGCACAAATCATCTTTCATTTGGGACAATTAATATGTCCAATCACTAAAACCCAAAGAGGCATTAGTAATGGACCATGACCTAGGTTAAAGGCCCAGATCTCAAGCCCAACAAATCTCTCCCTAGAGGACAAAGATGTTACGAAGGAGACAAGTCATGGCGAGAATCTCTCCCCCAAGGACGTATCTCAATAAAGGAGGAGATCGTCATGAGAAACGTCCCTTTTCATTGTGCCTGCATGATTAAGTCACTTACAGAGATAATTACTCTTATTATATAAGGTAAATGAGAGATAAGAAGAAAGAAGTACAAAAAACCCTACACCTATACTCTATCCAAGTTCATATTCTTCTTCAGTTGACTGACTTAAGCATCAAAGTTCTTTTGGCCACCAACAAGGCCGTCTTTGGCAATGTAACCTTATTTTGCAGATCATATCTCGAGGATAATAGATTTGGATGCATCAGGCGATGTCTGTGGGGAAGGACATCTTTCTTTAAAAAAACAAAATTGTTGGTTTCCTTAGAACAAACCATCAACGAGAAATATAATGCAAATGGACCCCTGCCAATTCTCTTGCTGATCGTGCACATGATAATCCTCCCATTAGCGAAATTCAATTGCCAAGTGGAAACATCTCCAGTCCAACAATGGGGAGCCAGGTGCGCAAAACAATGAGTTGCTGCTGCATGATCTGACGGTTCTCACCACTCGACTAGAACCCCAAGAAGCCCCCACTCTTGGGGGGATAGTACTGAACCCTCATGTGGATCTGTTTTGGCTCACATAGCCCAACTCACTAAAGTGGCCGAGAGACTCACACAAGAGCGTGTTCAACTTGTTGAGCACGCCAGAGATCCTCTTTAGCAGAACTTTTCCAATCATTTTCAGGAGAACCAAGTTCCTGCAGAGCTTCGAAGATTTGACCTCGAAAGAAATGAACCCCAAGACGACAAATCCAGAACTGGTGGAGTTGCCCCAAAAATCCCGTTCAGGAAGTCATGGATCCAAACACGTTGTATGAACTTGCCATGCCACCCTTCTCCTATCGGATCATGAACACTCCTCTGCCCAAGAAGTTCACCCCACCAAAGTTCCAACCTTATGATGGTTCCACCGATCCATCAGATCATATGCACCACTTTCACTATATGATGGCTAAAAGAAAGCTCGAACTCTACCTTGTGTAGAACCTTTCCACCTTCTTCACGACCATGACGGTAAATTGGTTTAATAACCTCCTGCCACGGTCAATAGACTCCTTTGAGGCGCTGGCCACAACCTTCATCACTAGATTCATTGGTAGTTAGCGGATTAGAAATGGTCCACACTATTTGCTTCACATCAAGCAAAAACCTGATGAGACTCTCAGGGTACATGATTCACTAACGGATTGACTGACAATGAAGTGTATTCAATTAGTCTGGACAACCAAGTCAGACTAGACATTTACTTAAAAAAATCTTCTTGTCTGATCACTAAGTCGGACAACGAAGTGTATACAGCTAGTCAGGACCACCAAGTTAGATGAGACAATAACTTCAAAAATCTTCTCATTTGATCACCAAGTTGGACAACAAAGTGTATGCAACTAGTCAGGACCACAAGTCAGACTAGGTTTTTAAAAATCTTCTTGTCCAATCACCAAGTCGGACAACGAAGTGTATTATGCTAGTCAAGACAACCAAGTCAGACTAGACATTTACTTAAAAAATCTTCTTGTTCGACCACCACGTCGGACAACGAATTGTATACAGCTAGTTAGGACCACCAAGTTAGACTAGACAATAACATAAAAAATATTCTTGTTCGACACCAAGTCGAACAACAAAGTGTATGCAGCTAGTCAGGACCACAAAGTTAACTAGGTATTTAAAAATCTTCTTGTTTGATTACCAAGTCGGACAACGAAGTGTATGCAACTAGTGAGGAGCACAAAGTCAGACTAGGTATTTAAAAATATTCTTGTTCGATCACCAAGTCGAATAACGACGTGTATTCCACCTGGCCGGACCACCAAGTCCGCTTTCACATTTCATTCAAAATCTTCTAAGTATAAACTACCAATGTAGACTATGAAGTGTAACTACGAAGCTCGGACCTCAAAGTCAGGCTACATTTATTATATTTTCTAAGTCTAAACTACCAATTTAGACCAGTGTATCTACAAAGCCCGGACCTCAATACATCAGTTCAGACTACCGTCACATCGCAAACACTCAATGAAGTTGTCCAAAAAACTACTCTACAGAGTGAAACAATGATCCGACAAATACATACACTTGAGCAAAAAAAAAATTATTCATTATTTATTTGGTTACATTATAAGAAGCAATTATAGGTGAAATAGTTGGAGGTAGGGAAGCATTATCGTCGTCAACAGGGTTAGTTGGAGGAAGTAAAACATGATCTCCATTGCCTGCTGAAGGAGTGGAAACCTCTTAAAACATGATAAAACATGCCCCTAAATATACACTAAACATGCCCCTAAATATACAATTGCTAAGTTCAATTATCTAATAAAAATACCTCATTACGTGTATTTTGTAGAAATTCATACACTAATCTCAAATCATACACAAAGTGGATCAATAAGGCTAAGATCAACAACTAGAAAATCCCAATGGAAGTTCACTTTTGCATTGTCAAAGATCAAAGATTTTCAAGCCCAAGACCCACGAAGTCAAGCCCACAAAGTATCATCATCTACGGATCTCAATGAAATCAACTTGAAGATTTGGACATCCACATGGAACTTTATCATAGCCAAAGAACCTCTACAAACTTCACTATCCATTATCATATTTGTACTCTATCACTTTTACACTCCATCTTATTTCACTTTTACACTTCGCCTTATTTAACTTTTATACTCTTTCATGTCTTTACTTCATCACTTTTACACTCCACCTTCCACTTCATTATCTCTAAACATAAGTCTCACCCTTCTTCATCTATAAATACCCCACACATGAAGATACAAAGGAGAAACACTTTGGAGAGAGAAATAGTTGTAGTTTAGAGAGAAATAAGTGAAAGGAAGGTCTAGAACTTACCATATTTGGCTAACATCTCACCTTAGGGTGAGGGGGAACCCATGGGAGGATAGCTCCAAGATGGTTCTCTTTTAGTTAATTTATTTCCAAGTTTATGTATTAGAGAAGCAAGTAGTTAGATTGATCTTGTAACTTGATTATGTGATGAACCAATAAGGTAAGTTAGATGTTTTGTGTTTCATCATATGAATTCAATTCATGCTTTCTTCTTCTACTTCTTAAGCTCAAGATTAGATAAGTTTCTATGATTGCAATTTCTCTAACAAGCTCCTACTTATAATGTTTACATATTATTATACTAAGTTTGTTAGATATTTGGTGTTTCATTTAAGTATGGATTCCTTGTATGCTTTTAAATCCACATTTGATTATTTGATTACAAATATAATTAAGGAATAAAATCAATTTTCTCATAAAGCCATATTTTCCATCCTAAGGTGAGATGAGAATCTACCATAGGATGTGTTAATAGCCTAATGGTGTCATCTACGCATGATGGTAAACTCAAAGCCTTAACTCTCACATTTAGGTTTTACTTTGCATTTTTATTTCAAACACATCACCACTCACTTTTTTTTCTAACTTGGTTAAGTTTCAAAAGAGATTTAAAGATTATTTTTCCAAATTTTATAGCTCTTCTTGTGGGATTCGACCCGTACTTGCCGTTATCTAACTCAATAGACAACCATGCACTTTCGGTAAGATTTGAGATCGATCAAGTTTTTGGTGTTATTGCCTGGGAGAGCAATGGGAAATTAGTTTTAAAATCAATTTTGAATACTTATCACTAGTTTAGTTTAGGTTCATTTCATAGTTTAGGTGCATTTGCATTGTTTTGATAACATCTTGTAGTTTGGAAGTTCTGAACATTTTAATGTTTGCATTTTTTTGAGTATCTAACTCTTGTTGTTTTATTTTTTTTTTCATTTTTTTTGCTAAATATTCATGATATGAACTTTCACGGACATCTTTCCATTTGTTCATTAAATCAAAGGTTAGTGAGAAACAAAATTTTAAACTTGGACTACCTGTGTTGGAATTTGTCTATTGCAGATGACTGATGTTTAAACACATGTTTCTAGTGATTGAGAGTTCTGTTTTGAGTGTTTCAAATTCTAAATTGTTCCACATCTTGTCTAGTTTCGATATCATCATATGGATTTCAATTTGGATAACTGGTCGAAACTAAATTTGAATTCTCGTACTAGATACACAATCTAGACATTGTTTTGTTCACTTCAACTTTCCACTACTTTCTTTCATCCAAATTATTTTTTAGAATTTTTCTAAGAAAACTTTGGTTTATTAGCGATCCATGAAAATTTGTAGATTTGAATTTCATCAAGTATTGAACTCTTCACGATTTTTCAAAATCGACCTATCAGTTCTAGAAATTTCCAGCAATGCACTGTTTTGCCAAACTTGAATGATTTTCAAAAAGTTAGTTCTATACTTTGTTTTTGAAGCCATGAATCATTCTCCTATGATATAATTTTTAGGGTTTGTGCAAAAAGGATACTTGGAGAAGAACTTTGGTGAACTTAGTGAACAATAGAGGATTTGGATCATAATTAGGATTTTTTTCTTGGGTTATTTGCACTTTCCCCCTTATAATATTTGCCTTATTCAGCTTTGCACCCAATTATCATTCATATTGCACTTTTCCCCTAAGACTAGCAGTCAATGTGCCTTGACCGTCTATTTTCAAATACCAAAATACCCCTGAGAAGTCAAAGGCTGAAATTGAATCTTTCGTATCTCGAACATTTCATCTCGAGGAAATCCTAAGGCCCAACTGAAATCGTAGTCATATCTTGAGAAAAATCCAGCAGTTGATCTTAAAAAATCTTTCATCTGAAACAACTCATCTCGAGGAAAATCTAATGGTCCAAATTTAATCGTACACACATCTCCGATAAATCTAACAGTCCAAATTTATGTGTGTGCATCTCGAGGAAATCTAACGATCCAACACGCATATAGAGGAAATTTGATGATCCAACATTCATCTCGATGAAAATCTAACAGTTTAGCATGCATCTCGAGGAAATTTGACGTTTCAGATTTATTTGTACACACATCTCAAGAAAATCTGACATTTGAATAAATTGCTCCCATATAATTAATTACTAGCAATAACTTAACCCCATAAAATAATTTTTTAATTTAATTTTGCCCCGCGAAACAGAACAGACCTGAGAGATGATCAAGAAAATTTTGATTATCTTCCTCCTTCCCACTCCTCTTCCTCCCCTTATTTTTCCTCTATCTCGCAGCCTCGCCACAACTTCTCCCTTCATCCTCCCTCTTTTTCCTCATTCCTCAACTTCCTCCTTCCTCCGCTGTTTCGCAACCCTTATAATAAAGTTAGGGCTTCATTCCTCATTCCTTTTCCTCTCTCCTCCTTTCTCTCCCATCATCTCTAAGGTCTGTTTTGTTTCAGAGGGTAAAATTAAATTCAAATTTATTCAGAACGTCAAGTTTCCTCGAGATGCGTGCATGAATAAATCTGAGTTGTCAAATTTTCTCGAGATGCATGCTAAATCGTCAAATTTTCCTCGAGATGCATACTAAATCGTTAGATTTTCCTCGAGATGCATGCATAATTAAATTTGGACCGTTAATTTACCTAGAGATATGTGTACGATTAAATTTGGACCGTTAGATGTTCCTCGAGATGAGTTGTTTAAGATGAAAGATTTTTGTAAAATCAACTGTTGAATTTCCTCGAGATATGATTACGATTTCAATTGGGCCTTAGGATTTTCCTCGAGATGAGATGTTTGAGATATCAAAGATCCAATCTCAGCCTTTGATTTCTCAGGGGTATTTTGGTAATCTGCTTTGAAAACAGACGGTCAAGGCACGTTAACTGCTAGTCTTAGGGGGAAAGTAAAATATGAATGATAACTGGGTGCGAAGTTGAATAAGTCATATATTAAAGGGGGGAAATGCAAATAACCCTTTTTTTCTTTGAGTGATTGGGAGGACTTAAATTTGTGCTATTAAGTTGTAATAGATAAAACATTTTCCAAGATACAACCAGAAGCAAAGTGCGGTACCTCTCTCAGCCCAGTTTGAATCTCCTAGAAGAAATGTTTCTATAATGATTTTGAGTGTTAAAATTTTTGCAAGATATCAAACTGTGCTTAACTACTGATGCAGTCATTTTTCGTTCCTTACTTTGACCTAATCCCACTGACCTGCACAAGTGACACACGTGAGTCATGAACCACCGTTGCGGTGGCCGATGACACTCCGTTGCTGAAGTCAAACAAGGATCTCAGGAAGGTGTAATGCTGTAAATAGGGAATTTGTAGCGTATTTTAGCTTACCAATCTCATGTCTTATTTATAGTACAGGAGTCTTGGTTCTACTAAGCCATCGAAGGCGTAGTTTAGGAAGGAGATCTTCATGGAGATCCTTCTCTAATTAGGAGTCGTGCTGTAGGAGAGAAGTTACCTATTAGCCTTGTGCTTCTAGATACGCAAGAGATAGTTCCCAATCCAAGAGAAATTTGTAGAAGGAAGTTTCCCTTTGTGGAATGTACTCTGATATTTGCTTCCTAGTTGGATGCAGAGAGTTGTTGTAATTGCCCATCCAGAGCTGATCCTCGGGATACTTGCCTTAATAGGACTTAGGGGTATTGAGGATAGTTGTAAGATGTGTGGGCCTAGCATGCTGTAAGAGTTTGGGCCCGTCTGGTAGACTGAATTAGACGGGCTTCGTACCGCCTTGCCGGATGAGTGTTGGGCTGACGCTGGGGCCCTTAATTCCTCGAGATCATCATGACACGTGTATGGCTCAGGGATGCGACCGTTTTTGTGGGTCATCAGCTACTCCTGAGTTAGTAGGGCATTAAGTCAATCGACTAACACTTTGAAAAAACAACTATACTGTCGTGATGATTGAACTCAAAACGTTTGTCTCGAGCGGCGGATGACATTAATGGGTACGCAATTGCTCAATAAGGGAAAGTGTGATTTGCCTTCCCTATAAATATTTGCCGCTTCGATGAAGATTTTATCATTCTTATCTACACTGTTCTTTCGAGCCATAGTATCGCTGTGAAAAGTTTTCTTCGTTATTTCTACAGATGGCTGACAACGTTGAACTTTCTCCAAAGAATTTGTTATCTTTCACTCGCGTCAAATTCTTTGAAGGAAGCTTGGTCGAAGAAACTGAGTTGATCAGGCTTCGTAGTCTGTACCGTATTCCAGGAGATTTGGAAATTGTTCCCGCGTTTGGAGGTTTGGGCCCGACTACACCTCCCCAGGGGTACATAAGTTTGCACCGAGGCATGTTTGAGTCTGGGCTTCGGTTTCCAGTACCAGATGACGTTTGGCGCTTCTTTCTTAATTTTCGTATGTCTCCCGCCCAAATGGCTCCGAGCGGGTTCAAGATTCTGCTTGCTATTCTTCTGAGGGCTCATGACGCTGGTCTCTGTTTGACCCCGGTAGTGATCCACCACATTACCACTGCTCAACTGGACCGCAAACTGTCCTTCTTGTCTGCGCTTGGTGTCGGATGGCTGAATCTTGGGATAAGCATTGATTCTTGGCTTCAGTGGATTATACGCACTTCAAGCTTGGGAGTCGTAGAGTGTCTCGATACTTTCAGTTTTATCTTGGCGAGTTTCTTAGTTGTCAGCGTATCATATGTATATTTCTATATATACTAGTGTTCTAAAAAACGCTAGGTGGGCGGCGAGTAGGTGCCTAGGCAGGCGCCTAGGTTTTGTGTTATCTTTAATAATTTACAAAAGTTAAGCATAATACCTTATCAATTACATCCAATTTAATGCCAAGATACATATGCAAAATTTAAAAACATGAAAAATTAACATTCATAAACAAAATTTATTAAAACTCAAATGACTGAAGTTGGTCATGATGGGTACTTTATACAAAATTGAATTTGCGGACAAATATCCAAACCTACTCTTTTATTTTTTTTCAAATCGCATGAATGACATGAGTCATGTTTGATAAAATCAACATTACTAAAATTGGTACCGGTAGATCCTTTGAGAATTCCATTAAGTAATCATCCTTTGCTACATTCAGACATATACTGAATAAAAAAAATTAAATTGTTTATTTCCAAAAAAGAGGAAAGAAAAATAAAATAAGAACACAATCAGCCTTATTAAAAAGAAAACTCACCCATACCACCTAGACCCAGCCTAAATCGCCTACACAACCCAGACCCCGCCCAACCATTAATCTGGGCGTTTCTCTAACGCCTAGGCCAATTTTTAGAACACTGGTATATATTTTATGCGGTGCTGGTTTTGAAGTTATTCCCTTGTTTCAGGAAAGTTTGTTATTCCATCTCTTAGCGAGGAAGAGAGGCAGATAAATGGGGAGTACCTCAAGCTCCCTTTGACATCCGTTGAGGAGGTTGTAATGCCAGGTAATGTTGTATGTAGTGGGTTGCTGCGGTGTTCTCATGGTGTTCGCCCCGTGCCTGGTTCACCGACTGAGGGGCTTGTCAATTGTCATACGAGGAAGAAAAGTCTGGCCCTGCCTAGCCCGTCAAGGCTTGCTGAATTGGAGGTGATTGTGCCTCCCATCGTTGTTCCGAGGAAGCTCCTCCCATTGGGATGTTGCGATCTGTACAGGCAACACCTTCGGGGGGGGGGGGGGGCGTAGCTTCCCTCCAAATGCTTCTACTTCCCTTGTTGACTCGAAAGGGGAGGAAATTGGACCGCACGTCGATGCATCGCGTCACCATGGTCCCGAGATGGTTGCCCGTGCCCTTGAGCCGTACAGTCCTGTTTCGCTGCACCCCAAAGCTCGCGGAAGAGTTCTCGGTTGGAGAAGGCCTTCACGGATTTGCGAATGTCATACTCAGAAGCCCTCTATCTGGTTCCCTGAATGGTAAGCTGCAAAATTCTGGTTCTACCGCGAACCTCGGACCCGTGGGAGCTGCAACCTCTGCAGAGTCTGATTTGGCGTCTACTCGCGCTGAGCTAAGGTGGACTAGGTCCGAACTAGAGCGCCTGGATGAAGCCGTGGACAAATGGTCTTCTGATCCAGAGCCCCAAGAGGCCGAAAGGAGGCGGGCGGAGGTGAAATGGTTCGTTGAATGACAGAAGCTAGAGTATGCAATTGACAAGAGGCTTCACCGCATTCGTGAGGCGAAGCGACTGTTGGCGGAGGAGCGTTCGCATTGCGCAGCCCTGGTGGGAACTTCTGGAGCTAATTAGAGGAGAGCATCCTGGCATCGATCTAGATTTTGCTCACTACAGGAGGGTTGCTTTCGGACCGATTAATCGAGGGGAGGGCTTTGGCACCGCAGGACTAGCTGTTGAGGATGATGCTTCTCCTTAAAATGGTTGTATCGTTCTTTTCTGGACAGACAAATATTTTTTGAATGAATGTATTGTTTTGCCCCGTATAGTCGCGTTCATTTTAGATGTTTTGAAGATCATAGAATTTGTACTATCGGGCAGAATGCCTGTCTTTGTTAGTAAAAATATCTTGCTGCTTTGGATTGTTGTTGTTGACCTTGTGACAGATTAGGCGTTAATCAACAGAAATCGCCGTTGGTCAAAGGTTGACCATGCTCCCTCGATCATTATTTGCAATGACTTCTTGGTGATTCGTTAGCGGATAGGCGCTGACTAAGCTCACACACCCTTAGCTGTCGGGATTTGCGCATGGCGGACTAGGCGTTGGGCACTAGAAGCTGTCGTCATCAGTCGTGAACTAACTATGCTTATCTGGTAAGTTCGGCGATCATTGTCTGTTGTAGAGCAATGATCCCTTGGCGAGTCGTCGTCATCAATGGACAAGCACTGACTAGACTCCCACTTCCTCGGCCATTGTGGTCCGCGGGCAGCGGACTAGGTGTTGGGCACCTGAAGTCGTCTTCATCAGTCGTGAGCTGACTAAGCTTACCTGGTAAATTCAACGATCATTGTCTGTTGGAGAGCAATGATCCCTTGGCGAGTCATCGTCATCAGCGGACAAGCGCTGACTAGAATCCCACTTCCTTGGTCGTCGTGGTTCACGCGCAGCAGACTAGGCGTTGGGCACTAGTTCATTATCAGTCGTGAACTGACTAAGCTTACCTGGTAAGTTCGGCGATCATTGTCTGTTGGAGAGCAATGATCCTTTGGCGAGTCGTCGTCATCAGTGGACAAGCACTGACTAGATTCCCACTTTCTCGACGTCATGGCCCACGCACAGCAGACTAGTCGTTGGGCATCAAAAGCCGTCGTCATCAGCCGCGAACTGACTAAGCTTACCTAGTAAGTTCGACGATCATTGTCTGTTGGAGAGCAATGATCCCTTGGCGATTCGTCGTCATCAGTGGACAAGCACTGACTAAACTCCCACTTCCTCGACCGTCATAGTCCATGCACAACAGACTAGGCATTGGGCACCAGAAGCCGTCATCAGTCGCGAACTGACAAAACTTACTTGGCAAGTTTGGCGATCATTGTCTGTTGGAGAGAAATGATCCCTTGGCGAGTCATCGTCATCAGCGGACAAGTGCTAATTAGACTTCCACTTCATTGGCCGCCGTGGTCCGCGTGCCCAGAAGCTATCGTCATCAGTCACAAACTGACTAAGCTTACCTGGTAAGTTCGGCGATCATTGTCTGTTGGAGAACAATGATCCCTTGGAAAGTTGTCGTCATCAGCGGACAAGCGCTGACTAGACTCCCACTTCCTCGGCCGTCGTGGTCCGCACACAGCGGACTAAGCATTTGGCTGATATTTGACTTTGGCCATAGCCGGGCTTGTTGAGGGTTGTAACGGACAACAGTGAAAGTTTTGGTAAAAACAAATATTTTATTGATAATATTTTTTGAGATGGTCTACATTCCATGGTCGTTTAAGCCCATCGCCGTCTGCATCTTTCTGTCAGTACGTTCCCGGCTTGTTGACCTTGGTGACTGTGTAAGGTCCTTTCCAGTTCGGTTTTAGCTTTCCCACACAAGCCTTTTTTGTGTTCTGCTAGGTCTTTCTGAGTACCCAATTTCCCACCTTGAACTCGCGTGGTTTGACCTTCTTGTTGTAATGTTGCGCCATTCGTTGTTGGTAGGCGGCTATCTTGGCGGAGGCTAGATCCCGTTTTTTGTCGAGGAGGTCTGGCCCTATGCGCAAGGCTTCGTCGTTACCGTCAGATCTATACTCCTCCGTTCGGAAGGTTGGCACTTTGAGTTCTATCGAAACCATAGTTTCTGACCCGTATGCTAGGGCAAAAGGTGTCTCTTCGGTAGGGACTCTTTTGGTTGTCTGATTCGCTCAGAGTATTCTCGGTAGCTCTGGAACCCATTTTCCTTTGGCTGCGTTGAGCTTTCTTTTGGTGGCCTTTAGGATCGTTCGGTTGGTAACCTTCGCTTGGCCGTTGGCTTGGGGATGCCCTTGCGAGGAGAAGTGGTGATCAATACTCAAACTTTTGCACAATTTCTTGACCTTGCTACCTTCGAACTGGGTTCCGTTGTCGCTGAACAATATTTTGGGGATGCCAATTCTACATACAATGATGGCCCATATGAATTTTACGATCTAGACCTACCTGATTTTGGATAGGGGATCAACCTCAACCCACTTAGTGAAGTAGTCGACTACCACAAGAAGAAACTTTTTACTGGCTGATGCCGGGAGCGGTCCGACGATGTCCATTCTCCATTGTGCGAATGGCCATGGACTAGTCATCAGAGTCAGTGGTTGGGCCGGCATATGCGTGTATGGTGTGAACCTCTGACATTTGTCGAATCTGCAGACAATATCTTTGGCGTCTCACTGCATGGTCGACCAATAGTACTCTAGAGTTAGGGCTTTATGGGTGAGGGTTCTCCCGCCCAAATGATTCTCGCATATACTGCTGTGGATGCTTCCCAAAACATGGTTTGCCTCTGAAAATGATAAACATAGGAGCAGGGGTCCCGTCACCGATCTCCTGTATAACTTGTCGTTTAGGAGAGTTTACCTTGTGGCTCTGTTCTCGTTTCGACCTTATCGGTCGGTAGGGCTCCGATTGCTATGTATTCCACTATAGGAGTCATCCAATTTGGTTGTGTTTCCGCAGCGCAAACATCTCTATGTTCTTCTTCGTCGAGGCTTGATTGCTCTTGGTATTCAATGAGGCCGCTGAAGATTTCGTCGGAGGCTGAGGCTTCTCTGGCTAGTGTGTCAGGCCTTTTGTTGTCGTCTCGGGGGCACTGTATGAGTTCGCAGTTCTTGAACCCTCCCATTATGCCAAGTACATTGTCGCGGTAGGCTATCATGCGAGGGTCTTTGCTGTTGAAGTCACCCTTGACCTGGTTAATTACCAGTCTTGAGTTGTTGTATGCCGTTAGGCGATCTATACCGATCCCTAATGCTAGCTTTAGGCCAGACATGTGGGCTTCGTATTCGGCCCGTTCTTTGAAGCAGGGAAGCCGAACCTGACTGCTTTTTCGAGGGTGAAGCCGTTGGGGGAGCGAAGTGTGATCCCGGCTAGGGGTGTTAATTGGTTCAAACGGTCCAAAATTGGAACAAATCCAAACCAAACCAAACTTGAGATTCGATTTTTGGTTCTGTTCGATTTTTTTATTTTTAAAAAAGAAAGCCGAAACCGACCGGTTCGATTCGGTTTCGGTTAGTTTTCAATGTTTTTAAATGTCATGCTGATTTCATAATCTAGGGGTTCTAGGACATGTTATCTCATGCTACTGTACTAGCTTATGTTTTAGCTTCTTAATCGTAGAAAAATGTGACTCCCAATATGAGAAACTATGTCTAGAATAGGCATTTAAGAAGCTAAATATGTAGTTGTGTTTATTTATTAATGTTTTCATGATGTTGTCGAATGATTGATGGGAGAGGGTTGAAAAAGGAAGAAAAAAAAGAGTTGAAAAAGGAGAGAGGGATTAAATAAGTGAGAAAGAAAGTGGGTGGGGTTGGCTGGTAATTAAACAATGAGATAGATGAGTGGGTGGAGTTAATTGGTTGGACATTAAAAGGAGAGTGATATGTGGGTGGTGACCGTGGGGTTGGTTGGAAATTTAAAAAAATGAGAGAAAGAGAGGGAGAGTGAATTTAGCTTGGAATTAAAAAATAGAAAAAAGGCAGCAATCGGTTCGGTTCGGTTCAATTACTTGGTGGTGTGAAAAACATCAATTGAAACCCGAACCAAATTAATTCGGTTCGGTTTTTAGTCTTCGGTTTTCATACGGTTCGATTTTTTTCGGTGCGGTTCGATCAGTTTTAGGAAACCAATTAACAGCCCTAATCTCGACTCCACTTGCCTTCCCAGTGGAGGACCCGTCACAG
Source organism: Berberis vulgaris (assembly GCA_963556465.1). Classification (NCBI taxonomy): domain Eukaryota; kingdom Viridiplantae; phylum Streptophyta; class Magnoliopsida; order Ranunculales; family Berberidaceae; genus Berberis; species Berberis vulgaris. The sequence goes on along the minus strand of OY747125.1, from coordinate 29,291,521 downwards.
TGCAAGATCCAGGCTTGGAGACTTGAATCCGAGGGCTGGTGGTCTGTCTTTGGTTATTCTCTGTCGATGAACTCTGCAATGAAATCTGCCAGGGCTTGGGCTTTAATGACGGTCATTAGAGTGTAGTTTATGTCAAATTGTCCGAGCTCTACTGACCATTTCACCATCCTGCTCGATAGCTTGGGTTTATGTAAAACTGAGCAAAGTGGATGTTTGGTCAAGACCATTATAGAGCGGGCCTGAAAATAAGGCCTTAGTTTTCTGGAGGATACGACCAGAGCCAACTTTTCCAAGTCCGGATAGTGTGCTTCCACTTCTACGAAGGTTTTGTTGGTGTAATACACCGATCTTTGGGTCCCTCGATCGTCTCTTACATGGGCCGAACTGACAGCATGTCTGGAAACAGATATATACAAGTAGAGTGTTTCTCCCGTCGTAGGTTTCAAGAGTAGCTCTAGACTCCCCATGTATGCTTTCAGGCTTTGAAAGGCTAATTCACACTCTTCATTCCAAGAGAATCCCTTGCTTCCTCTTAGTATCTTAAAGAAACGAAGGCATTTGTCGGACGACTTTGATATAAATCTGTTGAGTGTTGCTACCCTCCCAGTCAGGCTCTGAACGTCTCTGATGTTGGCTGGGGCTTTCATATCAAGAAGGGCCTGAATCTGTTTTGGGTGGCTTCGATCCCCTTTTTGTTCACAATATAGCTTATGAATTTTCCAGACTCAACTTTGAACGTGCACTTTTGTGGGTTGAGCTACATCTAAAATTTCCCGAGTTTGTTGAACGCTTCAGTGAGATCACACATGTGGTTGGGGTTGCGGAGGCTAATGACCAGTATGTCGTCTATGTAAACTTCCATGTTTTTGCCGATCTGTTCTTTGAACATTCAGTTGATTAGTCGTTGGTATGTAGCGCCTGCATTCTTTAAGCAGAATGACATCACCCTATAACGGTATATTCCCCTTTCCGCCACGAAAAAAGTTTTCTCTTGATCCGAGAGGTGCATTAATATTTTATTACAGCCTGAATAGGCGTCTATGAAGCTAAGAAATTTCACACAAATGACTATACGTTGGAGCGCTCCAAAGTTTCATATTATGAGATTCCAGCTGTTTTTATCTAGTCTGAAAGTGGGAGTCGCTACTTAGTTTTTGTGCTTCTTCCTGCATCAATTTTGAGTTTCGAGGACCTGGATGAAGTATGTGTAACTTATTATATTTACCAGAAGAAAAAACGAGTCAATGGAACAGACGTTATGACAATCAAGCAAGGTCAGGATGAATCTTTTAAGAGTTATCTCACAAGGTTCAAGGCCAAGGTAGTGTTCACCCATAATTTTGATGAAATGGGTCCGTTTAAGCTTTGAGAAAAAGGAGTATTACAAGATTCGCGAGTTGAGGAAAAGTTGATAGAACAAGACCCGTCTATTCTAGACCTGCTTACTCTATTATTGAGAATGCAGTCAAAATTGATGAGGGAAGAATGGCTAGAGGGGCAACATGGCTAGAAAAGGGGAAGATAAGTCAGTTGTTATTGATGATGTCAAACCAGTGACGATGGACTCAAGTTGGCAAACTGAAGGTTCGAAGAGACCAAAGAAATTTCTGCCCTTCGGGAACAATAGACAAATTTTATAAAAACCCCACAGGATAGATTGAATAGAAAATTTGATCAGCTCACTCTTCCCTTAACAAATATTCTTAGGAAAATTAAGAAATAAACATTTTTCCGAAGACCAAAGCGGCAACTTTGGGTAGCCATACCTGACCGACCTTACTGCAATTAATGTGCTATCCGAGATCATTCCACTGGGGTCTACTTTGAATTTCAACACCTTGTGCAAGACTTGCTCAACAATGGTTGAAAGAATGTGTCTTAGTCGGAAAGCAAGAGGAACAACAAATTGTGGAGACTCTGACCCCACTTCATTTACGCTCCGCCAAAGGAAATAAGAGCAGAAGGCAGACAAAAAATTTAGAAATCCATGAGCATACAGGTGGTACTTGGTGTACCAATGGAACCCAGGTCGGTTAGATGTCATGGGCATTATCTGGCATGACAAGCCAATCAGTGGTTTCTTTCGATTAAGACTTGGATGCAGTTATACAGCCGCATGATGATCCATTGGTAGTTACACTCCAATTTGGTGACCACATGGTAAAACGAGTACTCATTGACGAAGGCAGTGTTGTTTTCCGCTATGAGCAACGTGGAAGCAAAACCAAGTACTTCTATAAATTTTGGGTTCAATGGAGCCTCGTCTACACCAATTAGATAAATTTAGTTGCTCGTAGTAGTAGGGCCATACTGCGTGATTCTGAACTTTTTAGTAGTTGATGCCCCATCCACTTTTAATGCAACATTAGGAAGGGGATGGATTAGAGCCATGTGGGGGAACCAGGCTACGACTAGAAAATGTGTACCATGATAGTGTTGGTAGTGAACGCATTTTCACAAGGTCCAAAAAACAAGAGAAATACCTTTCTATGGTAGAAGTAGAGCAAAAGAAGGAGTCAAGTTTGGATGTAGTAGAACGAGGAAATATGGAATCATAAAAGAAAAACAATACCTGCCCTAGCCCTCCAATATTGTAGTTGTCCCCCTAAAAGAGAGGAATGGTTCGGATATGCATTGACTTCACTAACCTAAACAAGGAATGCTCAAAGGATAGTTATCCGATGCCAATAGTGGATGGGACAGTTGTGTTTGAGATATTATCCCTTATGGATGGTTACGCCGACTACAACAAATCTTTAGGCTAAGGAAGATCAAGCGAAAGCGGCATTCATCACTGAAAGTGGTCCTTATTGCTACACAATAATGTCGTTTGGATTAAAGAACGCCGGTGATACCTATCAACAGCTGGTTGAGAACATGTTCAGAAACTTGCTAAACAAATCCATGGAAGTCTATATAGATAACATGTTGGTAAAGAACATGAGCAAATATGAGCATTTAGAACACTTGGGGGCGAGTTTCAAAATTATAATAAAATACAAGGATGAAGATACACCTAGAGAAGTGCATTTTTGAAGTTTCATTGTGAAAATTTCTATGATATCTTGTGACAAAGAGAGACATAAAGGCTAAACCCAAATCAGATCAGAGCTCTGTTGAGCATGTCGTCCACGTACACAAAGAAATAACTCTAGAAGTTGACTAGAATGATTGCGACCCTCAACATATTCATATCCAAATCTTCTGACAGGTGCAACCCTTGTTCCAACTTTTAAAGAAAACCTAGCATTTTGATTGGACTCGTGAGTATGAGCAAGCACTTTTTGAGCTCAGCACATACCTTGGGTAGCCACTTGTCCTATCAAAACCTGCCTTGGATGAACCATTGTTTTTTTACCTCTCCGATTTTGAACTTCGCAGTGAGCTCGGTATGGACTAGGATTGTAGAAAAGGTTGAACACCATGTTTTCTTCCTGAATAACGCTCTTGGACACCGAAACACGATATACCAGGTTGGAACAATTAGCCTTTCCTTGGTGTTTGTTGTACATACATTAAAACCATACTTCCAAAGCCATCCAATCACTGTAAGAACACATCTTCCGCTAAGAGATGTCTTGAACTGGACTGATTAGTCTTCAAGAATGGAGAAATGGTTGGTATCTTTGGAGTCGTTTAACATTTTGTATGTGCCAAGAACGACCCAAAAAGGACAAGATGTAGCCGACTTCTTAGCCAATTTTCTTGTAGATGACCCTTTTTCTAGACCATAGATATGGATGTGGCAAAACTTAACGTTGCCAAGTGGATCGGATCCTTGGGATCCCAGGAACGGGTGGCAATTATTCACTGATGGATCTACTTGTCGGTCAGGTTCTAGAGTCGAGGCAATGCTCGTGATACCTGGCAACACTTATTTTTTGAATTAGTTATTTTTTTGGCTTGTCCAACAGCGAATAACGAAGTAGAAATGAAACACTGTTACAGGTTTGTGATTATTACTAAGGTGGAATGTTACCAAGGTGGTCATTTTCCGTGACTCGTTTCTCGTGGTTGAACATCTGTCAAGAAATTACATAGCCAGGATAGAGCGATAGCTAGATATCTGGCCTTCACTAGACAAGCATTGCTTGGTGTAGAGGCTCAAAATTTTCATATACCAAGGTAAAAAAAAAAAAAATGCAAACTCGTTGACATACATATCTGCTGCTATGGGGAATATAGGTAGATGAACCATTGCGATTGAGACCCTCACTGACCCAAGCATTGGAGAAGGTCTTCATAATAATCATGAAACTGTCATGGCCACTATCATAGACCTAGAGGAGGAACCAAACTGTTGGACGACCCAACTTAAGCAATAACTATTTCCTGGGACAGTTTGTGAGGTTATGCAGGCGACCAGATGGCTACGGTTAAATGCCCGCCAAGGTACAGTACTTGGGGGCGAATTGTACCTGATGTAGTCGAATCTTGCTTTCCTTGACCTTGACCTGGACCTTCACAGGGAACACACGTGAGCCAAGGACCACCATTTTGGTGCTCGATGACACTTCAATGCTAAAGTCAGACAAGGCTTGAGAAAGGCTTAAAACTGCATCAACCATGTGTCCTATTTATAATGCAAGAGTCCTTTTTTGGCTAGGCCTTTGGTGACGTAGTTTAGGGAAAAAAAATCTTGCTGGAGATCATTTCCTAGTTGGGAATCGTTCATATAAGAAAGTTTCCCTACACGACTCGTGCTCTTAGATCCGCGGGAGGGGTTTACCTTTTGGAGTGTTGTCCATGTAGAAAGAAATACTTCCATTTGTGTGTATTTGATTCATCCCACAATAAGGGTATATATACAATAGGGTTTCTTGTCTTACAAGAAACAATCTTACAGAATATAAAAACAATCTTACAGAAAATATTCTAGGTTACCTAAATATGAAATTAGAATATCCTAAATATATACATGTTTCTATAATCTATAATTAGAATATATACAGCTTTCTATACTCCCCCTCAAGTTGGTGCATAGATGTCTATCATGCCCAACTTGTCAACTGAGCTGTCAAACACTTTCTGAGATACCCCTTTAGTAAGAACATCAGCTAATTGCTCATCTGAGGTTACAAATGGAAAGCGAATAACTTTCCTATCAAGATTCTCTTTAATAAAATGGCGGTCAACCTCCACATGCTTTGTTCGATCATGCTGAACTGGATTATGTACAATCTGAATGGCAGCGGTATTATCACAATGTAAATCCATAGGCCTTTGTAGCTTGAAACCCAATTCCTTCAGGACATTACAAATCCACAACATTTCACAAACTTCATGTGTCATACCTCGAAATTCAGGTTTTGCACTTGATCTAGCAAAACCTTTATGTTTTTTACTACGCCAAGTTACAAGGTTCCCACCAACAAAAGTGAAGTACCCTGATGTAGAGCGTCTATTAGTTTTATCACCAGCCCAATCCGCATCTGTGTATCCAACAACTTCCAATTCATTTTTTCCAAACAATAATCTCTTACCAGGCGCCATCTTTAGATATTTCAAGATACGAAAGACTGCATTCATATGCTCTTCACTAGGACAATGCATAAACTGACTAACAACACTCACAACATATGCAATATCAGGTCTAGTATGAGAAAGATAAATTAACCTTCCTACAAGACGTTGATACCTCCCTTTATCAGTAGGGACTTGATTAGGAAGAATAGCAAGTCCATGATTCATCTCAATGGGTGTCTCTATTGGTTTGCAGTCCAACATCCCTATTTCAGCGAGCAAATCAAGAACATACTTCCTTTGTGAAAAGTGAAATCCCTTTCTTCGACCTTGCAACTTCAATACCCAGAAAATACTTCAGTTGCTCGAGATCCTTCATTTCAAATTCCTTCGATAGATACTTTTGCAAATCATTTATTTCTTTCGAATCATCTCCTGTAACGATCATGTCATCAACATACACAATTAGAGTTGTAATCTTACCATTCTTGTGTTTGATAAACAAGGTATGGTCAGAGTTAATTTGTTTGTACCCAAAAGCTCTCATGGACTTCGAAAATCTTCCAAACCAAGCTCTTGGAGACTGTTTCAGGCCATACAAAGACTTTTTCAATTTACACACCTTACCAACGTCTCTTGGGTTATTCTTCACGCCTGGAAGCATATCCATGTACACTTCTTCCTCCAAATTTCCATTGAGAAATGCATTCTTCACATCAAGCTGGTGCAAGGGCCATTCTTTATTTGCTGCAAGTGAAATTAAAATTCGGACAGTATTAATCTTCGCGGTGCGAAAGTTTCCTCATAATCAATTCCATGGCGCTGTGTATATCCCTTGGCAACTAATCTTGCCTTGTATCTATCAATAGTTCCATCTGCATTAAGCTTCATATTAAAGACCCAACGACATCCCACAGTCTTCTTTTCAACAGGCTTGTCTACTACCTCCCATGTGACATTCTTCTGAAGAGATTCCAATTCTTCATTCATTGTTGTTGTCCATTCTTCAATGCGTCCTGCACGTTACTAGGAATAGATACAGTAGATAATTGATTAATAACAAGTGCATGTGACTCAGAAAGCCTATGGTTAGACATAAAGTTAGCTATAGGGTATATAGCTTGGGCTTTGATGTCTGGTTCATATTGCTTTTTAGGAACTCCCTTAGTAACCCTATGTGATTTCCTAGGTTCAACACTTTCTAACACAAAAGACTTATTAGAGGTTAAAGGTACCTGAGGTGGATCATTCTGAGCGAGATCTTCAGTTGTTGATGTAGAAGGGGGAATGTCGTGTGTGTGAGTGTCAGATACATTTTGATCATTCGCTTCTGCCTCACAAGGGAATTGATCGCTAGGAACCAAGTGGTCAATTGTCTGTCCATTGGAAGTGTCTATCTCTCGAGACAAGTCATTTTCTGCTGCTGCGGGAACAGTTTCTACTGCTGCAGGAACTTCAAATTGTTCCTCCAAGTGTTCCAATTCTTCAAAGACATCAATATTAGCAATAGAACGAGGATTCCCTTCACTATCACTCTTTCCTTTTCGGGAAGACTGGGAAACTCCCCCTGAGTAATATGGCTCAGATTCATGGAATCAGACATCAAGAGATATATGCATTCTGTCAGTGAGCGGGTCATAACATCTATACCCTTTTTGGAGCTCTACATAACCCACAAAAATACATTTCTTCCCACGAGGATCAAACTTGCTCCGTTGTGGTTTTGGTATGTGGACATAAGTTGTGCACCCAAACACTCGGGGCTCCAAATTAGGCATAGATGGGATGAACAAAAGTGTATGAAGCTTCTGATGAGGTTTCTTGAACTCAATTACTCGTGAGGGAGTACGGTTGATAACATATGCTGCAGATTTCACTGCTTCACCCTAATAGGATCGAGGTACATTCATGCCAAACAGGGAAGCACGAGCAACTTCCAACAACTGTCGGTTCTTTCGTTCTGCTAAACCATTATGTTGAGGAGTATTAGAATTGGAGGTTTGATGACGAATTCCAGTTGACCGGCAAAACTCAGACATAAGGCCATTTACAAACTCTCCACCATTATCAGATTGAAACACTCTGATGGATTGTTGGTACTGTGTCGCCACCATTTTGTAAAAATCAGTAAACATTCCAAATACATCACTCTTACTTTTCATTAAGGACACCCAGGTCATCCGAGTGCAATCATCAATAAAAGTTACATAATATCGAGCTCCAAAAAATGAAGGAATTTTTGCAGGACCCCAAACATCGGAGTGAATTTTCATAAAGGAACAAGACATCTATTAATACTTGGCGAATATGAAATACGGTGGCTCTTGTCCATTTCACAAATGTCACAATGAAATTCTGAATCAGTACAACTTCTTAAGATAACTAAAATACAGATGTCCCAAACGACGATGCCATAACCATACAACCTCCTTCGCATTATCGACCCTTATGACCTGATTAGCTTGCCCCAAAAGATTCTTGCGTTTCTCTCCAGTCTCTATCAGATCCAAGTAGTACAATTTCCCCCTTCTAACACCATAACCAAGAATCTGCCGAGTGAGAATGTCCTGAAACACACAGAAAGATGGATAGAACGTCACAATACATGCAAGTGTTAGAATAATTTGACAGACAGCAAGAGGTTATAAGCTAGTGATGGAACTACTAAGACGGATTCAAGAGTTAGGGTATCAGATAACACAATAGAACCTTCTCCGCTAACCAGAGTTGGAATACCATCAGCAGTAGAGACAACATTTTGAGGGGAAACTCTAAGATTTTCCACAAGGTTAGGGTCATTGGTCATATGATCAGATGCACCTGAATCAATTATCCATGTACTATTCAAAATAACTTTATCATTCATACCTAATTGTGCTACATTAGCAAAAGCACTGTCTAGATGTTCATTACCAACAGTAGCAATGGCAGCCTTGCTTATATTCTTTCGTGGCTTTTTGGTGAAGTCCCACCAATCAGGATAACCAATCACTTCATAACATCTCTCCTTGCTATGGCCTAATTCTCCACAAACATTACACTTCTTATTTGCATATGGATTTGATTTACCTGGAGGACGACGAGAAGGAGGACCGGAGAAGCTTGGAGGAATAACTTCCCTGCTCTGAACAGCCAAAACAGAGGATTCAGTAGATACAAAATGGCCCATAGCATGTTTCTCATATTGCACCTTGTGGATGTAAGCATATCTTTGTTCCAGGGAGAATTTAGGTTCCTTGTGCAGGATCTCTCCACTTACCTGATCATACTCTGAATCTAGTCCACTCAAAAACATATGAACACGTAATCGTGACATCATTGAAGTCTCATGGACTACACCTGCAACATTATTATTCTGAGATGTCACCCTTTGATCAAATTTCTTGGAACATGGCCACCAATTCATTGTAGTAGGTAGGAATAGGTCGACCATTCTGCTTGCTTCAAAACATTTCTTATTTAATTCAAATATCCGAGTTTCGTCAGCGTCATAAAAAGTTTTCTCCACAGCTTCCCAAATATCTTTTGCAGTAGGAAGACGAATATATCAGTTCATAAGAGAGGTCTCCATGGAATCAATAAGCCAAATTTTTACCTTTTCATTGTCTGTGGCCCAAACTTCATATCCTGGAGAATTCATATGGGGTTCAGCCTTTGCGCCAGTCAAATAACCAATCTTTCCTCGTGCTCCAATGCGCATCCACATGAGGGGAGCCCATATGTTGTAGTTGGATTCATCCAACGAAATAGTTTGTGGAAACGCAGAGTTGTTTGGTTGGGTGTAGTGGTGATGAATGACTTGTGAGGATGATTGAGTTTCTGGCATAATTGAATTTTCGGGATTTGACTGATTGTCATCAATTACAGATCCGACCATTGAGGAGTTCAGGTTTGAGATTCAAGGATTCGGGGATGGTTTGATTTCATTGGTTGTAGTACGCAACGGTTTTGTGGTGTTCTTCGAGATTCGGGATTCAAAAAAAGAGAAAAATATGTAAAACAAGTTCAAAGGATTGAACCTGCTCTGATACCATGTAGAAAGAAATACTTCAATTTGATTCATCTCACAATAGGGGTATATATACAATAGGGTTTATTGTCTTACAAGAAACAATTTTACAGAATATAGAAACAATCTTACAGAAAATATTCTAGGTTACCTAAATATGAAATTAGAATATCCTAAATATACATGTTTCTATAATCTATAATTAGAATATATACAGCTTTCTATAGTCCATGCAAGAAAGTTTTCATGCATGACTTATACTTCAGTATATGTTTCCTAGTTGGATCTAATTTATTGTTGGCCTGCCCATCTTAGGTGACCCCCCAGATACTTGCCTAATTAGGGCTTACGGGTATTGGGCTTTACCATCTGACGTGTGGGCTTAATAGGGCGCTGCAACTTGGATCCAACCTTTTGGATTCTTCCAAATTGAGCTTAATGTTGTCTAGGCCTTGCCAGATTTGGTAGGCAATTGGGCCCGCTTTGTTTTGCTAACGAGATCATCACGACACGCGAACGACGAGGATTAAAAGACAGTTTGGTGTATTAGTACCAATAGTAGGCTGATGGTTTACCACTGAGGTGTGTCGACCAAACAAAAGCAGAACAAATCCTTCAGGAAATTCATCTGGAAGTTTGTTGAAACCATTAGGGAGGACGATCTATGGCGAACAAAACTTGGTCTCAAGGGTACTATTGGCCATACATCCAGAAATATGCTAAGAAGGTATTCTTGCATTGTGAAGTATGCCAGAAATGTGCGCGCACAATCCATACTCATGGGGGAAGTACTGCATGTGATTTGTAGCTCGTGGCCATTTGCTTTGTGGGTAATGGACATCATTGGCCCTCTTTCATGGTGTTGGGCAGTAGAGAGTTCTTACCAGGCTATTTCTCCAAATGGCTTGAAGCAGTAGCCTTATAAAAAACAAGGGAAGAAGAAGTCATATCATTTGTTTGGAACTAGATTATAACGAGTTTCAACTTACCTTATGTTTTGTTATCGGACAATAGAGCACAGTTTTCTGGCAAGAAGCTAAACACCTTCTGTGCCAAACACAATATTGGTCTACTGCATTTGGCTTCTATGTATCCACAAAGCAATGATCTACATCAAATGCAAACTAGGAGTTGCTAAATCTAAATGGCCAGACAAATTGTTAGAAATATTATGGGCTTACAGAACCACAACAAGAAAATCCGCCGGTGATTCACCTTTTTTCGTAGCTCTCGGCATGGAGGCAATAATCCCTATTGAGCAGATTGCGTCCATTGTTCAAAGACATCTACTAGAATTGGCAGTTTGGAAGTTTCACGTGCGTTTGCGGCATACATGTTGGAAGAAAAAGAGGGATATATAGTTGCAGTCCGTTTGGAAGAATATCATCGAACTCTATCTAGGGTGTATAAAAAACATGTCCACTCAAGGACACTAGCGATCAGTGATTTGGCCTTAAGGAAGGTATCCCCCAATACAAAGGAGCAAAACATTGTCAAGTTGTCCATCAATTAGGAAGAGCCATTATCTAGTGGTTGAGGTGTTAATAGGTGGTGTCTGTCGACTCTATGATTTATCTAGCACTCTCATTGAACTCCCATGGAACATCCTCTACTTGAAAAAATTATATCATTAAGTTTGCATCTCCTAGCAGACAAATACAACTTTAGAGTCTGACCTAAGCTGCTACACTTTTTGTCTTTATAAAAATATAAAACTTGGTACCTTTCTTCCAATACTTTTTGTAATAAAGAGGTATTTTGTTTGTAATAAAGTTCTCCACTGTGATTATGCGTATTAATACCATGTATATTTGCGGGCATATTCAACCTTTTAAGTTTGGCCATCATGCATTTCTTTTAAAGGCATGGGCTCAGCCCTCTCACACTCATCTAATCAATGGGGTTAATCTAGCCATTTTTTTTTATTGATTGATCACTATTCAAGAAATTCTCTTGACAACTATAACTTGGGAATTGATATTTCTTCCTTGTCAAGTTAGGAAGATCTCGACTTTCCAAAATTAGAAAATTTGGTGGGAATTGATTTTTTTTTCCTTGCACAATCTAGATAAACTCGACTCTTCAGACGTAGAAAAAGTTGGTGGGAATGATCTTTCTTCCCTGCCAAGTCTGGAGATTTTAATTCTCTAGACGTAGGAATAATTGCAAGGAACTGATCCTTCTTTCGTGCACAGTTAATAAGAGCTCGGCTCTTCCGAACTTACAAAGATAGGTGGGGAATTAATATTTCTTTCCCGCCAAGTTTGTAGAAGTTCGATTCTCCAGACTTAGGAAAAATTAGTGGAGAATTATCTTTCTTCTCCGCTCTAGAAGAGCTCAGCTCTTCAAAATTCTTGTGGGGAAATGATCTTTTTTCCTTGCCAAGTTTGGATGAGCTCGGTTCTTCAGACTTAGGAAAAATTCGTGGAAAATTGGTATTTTGTTCCTCCCTAGTCTAGAAGAGCTTGACTCTTTCAGACTCACAAAATTCGTGGAAAATTGGTCTTTCTTTCTTACCCAATCTGGAAAAACTCATCTCTCAGACTTAAGAAAAACTGGTGGGGAATTGATTTTTTTCTTGTCTAGTCTCGAAGAGCTCGGCTCTTTCATGCTCACAAAATTGGTAGGGAACTGATATTTCTTCATTGCCAAGATTAAAAGAGAAAATTTTCTCCAGACTTGGGAAAATTGTTGGCTAATTGATTTTTCTTTCATGCCAAGTCTACAAGAGCTCGACTCTTTCAGACTTACAAAGATTGGTAGTGTTGTCTTTTCATTTCTCTATACATATTTCTGCATGCATACTAATCTTACTGTTTTTGATATCTCATCCAATGTTTTAAGTAGTATGTTTTTACAGATCATAGTTTAGTTCGTTTGATTTGTGCATAAAGTCTTTGATCTACTTTGCAAAATTATTTTCTTTATTATTGTGTTTTATATTTCAAGACTTATGAGACCACACAAACCGAAACGTGAACCATTTCATTCTCTTTCCCTATCTTTGACTTATTTATTGGTACTAAAGTCTAGGAGATCATTTTGACATGGAGTCTATACAAAGTGTTCATATAGCCTACTAACCTTTGGATTCTCCCTCAAAAGTTTTTTTAAGGAAAAATAATTTAAAAAAAATTAACCACTCTCCTCTAGTATTGCTCATGATATCTTAGGGCACCCAAGTGGTACTTTATGTTACCACTACACTTTCATATGCATCGTGACAATGATTTTTCTCAACTGCAAGCGATTAATAGTCTTGCAAAGGAAATGATCGAGAGAGGATTGTATAGAACATTTTGTAACATCCCTAAAAATCAACTACTATATTTATGCACACAATCTATTTATAAATTACCTTAATTAATTGTTTTAAGTACGACAATGTGGAAGTACAACGATGCAGAAGCACGACAATGTAGATATGAACAAAATTAGATAACATCGACTATGAGTACAATCAAATGTGGATTATTTTAATTGTGGATGAAAACAACTGTGGATAAGAAATAAAAGAAGACACGCGGCAATGCAAATAAGAACGAAAGTAGATAAGATTAACAATGGATAATATTAATTGTAAATAAAATCAAATGTGGCTTGGATCAACCGTGGATGAGATCAACTGTGGATAAGATTAAAAAAAAACACAACGATGCAGATAGGAACGGAAGTGGATAAGATTTATTGTGGATGTGATCACTTTTGAATAAGATCAATTGGGGATAGGATCAATTGTGGATAAGATTAAAGAAATGCGATAATGCAGATAAGAATGAAAATAGATAGGATCAAATATGGATAAATTGATTGTAGATAAGATCTAATATGGATTAAATTAATTGTGGATAAGATTAAAAGAGCATAACAATGTAAATAAGAACGAAAGTGGAATCAACTATGACTATAATCGATTTTGGATGATACCAATTGGGGATAGGATCAATTGTGGATGTCAAAAAAACGCAACAATGCAGAAGCACGACAATACGGATATAAACGAATGTGGATAAAATCAATTTTGAATATGATCGAAGAAGCACGACAATGCAAATATAATCAAATAGGGGTATGATAAAAAAAAAAAGATCAACTATATATGTATATGATTAATTGTGAATAGGATCGAAGAAACATGACGATGCAGATAAGATTTAACGTGGATAAGATCGAGAAATATGATGATGCACATAAATTTGAATAAGCACAATAAGAATGGATAATACTGAATATGGATAGGATTGAAAAAGCACAACAAAGCAAATCAGATCAAATGTGGATATGATCAAAGAAGTAGGACGATGCGGATAAGATCGAATAAGCTGAATGTGGATGAGAATAAAAAACCATGACGATGTAGTAGATAAAACATGACAATGTAAGCACATGACTTTTTGTAATAACATAAATACCCCAATAAAAGACTATATTTTATCAATATATAAAAACATCAATGAGATTACAATATGCATTTCAAGATCGTCTTAAGGGTTAAAAATGACAAACCTCCACTTCTATCTTCTTCCTCACTTCAAGATCTCCCTCCTTTTTGCTACTTTTCAACGACCTCCCCCACAATCACCATCTTCTTTATAACCACCCTATTATTGCTTCAATGACGGCGATGATTAGTTCAGATTCAATCTCAGTGGACGGATTGAAATGCATGTTGGGGTTAAATTCAATGTTGTTGGGGCAAATTTAGGTGACAAATGGTGATATTAGAACAAATGGGTTTTGTGAAATCGAAACACTTTTGATATGTTTATTGGGTAACAATACCCGTTACTATCATTTAATACTACATGTAACACATGTGTTTATCTACGGATGAATTATTGATTGTGGTTGTGTGGACTCGTCTTACACAAGCCTCGAATAACTCACAATGATGCATTGAGATGTTTGACGAGTAAGATCAAACTCCCTTTACTAAAAGATCGTGTGATCATAAGTGCACTCCTAAGTCTAAAGTCATTGACAATTGACCTTGAGTCACGGTCAAGCTACTAATTTGTGGCGACCATTGGCTATCCTTGGATACCTGTTATCAATGTCATGATTTTAGAGAAAGTAGGTTTGATTTTTGTCTAATACCACCTTCAGTTAAAGAAAAATAGTTATTGTTTTTCAATACAATAAATTGGCAGTTAGAGAAGATGCGAGTTTAAAAGGGGAGGAAGGGTATTACACACCTTTTGAGGTATGAAAATTACCCATTCTAGTACTTGAGCATCGAAGTGGATTTGCAGATACCCCCTCTATTCCGGTGTAGCCAGAGCTTATGACTCATCCGATCTCCGTCTTCGATTTCCTCCTCGGTATCTAAAGAGGTCGAAGGTAATTTTTCCCACGACAATGGTATCTTCCCAACCCAAAAGAAGACAAAAAAAATCCTAAAAATAAAATACAAAAACTCAATTCAATTAAGTTTATTCCTAAAAATTCATTCTATTTCGTGGAAAATTCACTCGCAAAATCACTAGATTCTCAAAATCCATTTATGGAAATGTTTCTATTTTGCTTGCTACACATTCATTGTGATCTTGTAGTGCAACAAAAACCTCCAAATAATAGAACAATGATGACTCAACTCTGTGTAAGAACTCATTGTTTGATCTTCCAAATCACTCAAGTGGGTTTGATCCCACAAGTGCCTGTCAAAATTTTGCAAGATAGGTGTGTCACATTGGTTGGAGTATGAATTATTTGGATGCGAGGGGTTCTTGAGAGATTATGGGGTTACTACAAGTCAGATTTTGGAACTAGGGAAGTAACGGGGATTCAATGGTCGTCCATGGCCACTCGAACGTGGGTGCAGAATGGTATTGCAAGTGGTCGGCGTGTGGTTGTGTTGCAGGTGGGATGATAGTTGTGTCGAAGAGTAACAAAGAGAAAAGGGAGGGGAGATCTCGAAATGGGGAAGAAGATAGAAATGGAGGTTTTTAAACCCTTAAGATTGTCTCGACATACACTTTTATAAGCTAAGAGTTTCTTTGCTGGGGGGCATTTAAGGTACTAAAAAAATTCATGTGCTTGCACGTGACCCACTTAACTGGATGTTACGTTTTTCATTCATTTTTGGGTTTTGTAGCTGAATATGAGCAT
Organism: Berberis vulgaris; assembly: GCA_963556465.1. Classification (NCBI taxonomy): domain Eukaryota; kingdom Viridiplantae; phylum Streptophyta; class Magnoliopsida; order Ranunculales; family Berberidaceae; genus Berberis; species Berberis vulgaris. Next base: position 29,275,941 of record OY747125.1, on the reverse strand, counting down.
AAAATGGGATTATTGCTAATTGTGAAAAAAAAAAATAGGGGGAGAGGGTGGGTAGCAAAAAATCACCAATGTGGGTTTCAACAAAAATAATAATTTTTCATTGATAATTTGAAACAATTACATTATTTTACTAATGCAAACCATGGATTGTGATTTCGCGAGATTTAGAGAAAAAATCATTTTTTTTCTCTTTACGAAAATAAAAGTTCTAAAATTGAAATCTCCATTTTTTTAATGAAAATTTCGAGGATTTTTCGCGAAAAAATAGTTTGTTTCCTCCTCGACGCATTTTTTTGATCGATCTCCTCTCTACTCATTGATATTTTTTTTATCTCTCTGTGAGTCTGCTTCCTCCTCGACGCATATCTCTCTAATCGATTTTGAGTTCTGATAGGGAGGAGAAGGATGACGAGGAAGTCTTGTCGTGGTTGACATTGGAGAGGTTGTCGACGTTTGATCGAGTGAGAAGAGGTACTTTAGGAATGTTACTGGAGAGGCTTTGGAAGTTTTTACGAAAAAAGCCTTCAAGATCAATGTTGTTGATGAAGATTATAAATTGGTTCTTGTATGGTTTGATGGGATGTGCTTTTGGACTTTAATGTAGTGGATGAGGTATTCTTATCTGCACCACAAGAGTTAATAATATCATTGTATTTATTTATTTATCCTCAATCCCTCCCACCCCCATGTCGTCGGCAGGGTTCGAACCCTTGACTTGTGATATCATCTGCTACAATCATACCAGCTACATAAATTATTGTATTATACAAATGGTGTATTGTACAATATTTGTAGAGTCAAATATTGTATTTGCAGAAAATATTATGTAATTATGTGAAAGGCTAAAAAATGTTTCTCTATTTTGCCAAGTCAAATTTGATGATGCAGATTGGAGACTAGCATCAATTATTTCATCCATAATATCCAATATTGTCATCAAGCGGCTCTCAATCCTATTATGTTTGAACTAGCTAGGAACTCATTTTGGTATTGAAAGTTTATTATGTAATAGTTTGATGAAATTTTTATCTGGTATAATATGTACTTTGTATAACAAAATGACTATTGTGAGACTTTTTATATAATATTTGTTAGAATTTCAGTGATTATTAACTCGAAATTTATACTTGTGTATGTGGAATTTGTGATTTTTTTACTATATTTTTAATTATGTCATTGGTATTTAGGCTTTATTTAATGTGTTTAATATGTTTATTTACTTGCATCTTATTTTTTCACATATTTTATATACCCTCAAAATTTATTATATATGTTTCATGTATCCTCGAAAACTTTACGTCTTTTTTAACACATCAAAATATTTCTTATAATCAAGAGACAAAAAATAACCCGTAAAACGAAATCACAATCCTTGGTACAAACAAGCTACCTCAATTTTCAATGCTTAGGGTGAAGGGTAAACCTCACGTGGTATTGTGGTTCTGGCATTCATAAAATTATTTATATAAAAAAATTTGAGTCCTATTTTTTTTTTTTTTTGGGAAAGCAATCGGAGTCTTATTTTGTTCACAATAATTGAGGGGGTAATCTTATTCAGACCCGAAACTTTTGGTTTTAAACCCCAACAAAAAAAAAAAATTTAGATCCCCACATGAGTCAATTGATATCTTGTCATTTAAACTGCATTTAATCCTATATCATTTTTCACATTTTTACTATTTAGAACACAATGCCAACACCTCCAAAAAAAACACTCATAACTCAATTAATGAGCAAAATATAAAAGGTGAAAAGCTCATTTACTCTAATGGAGCTCACAAATTTGTTATCATCGAGGGGTTGTGTTGTCTTTGTTGCCAGTTTATTTACATAAATGTCTTTTATGCATACTACTAAATGTATTGAAGGGTCTTCGTTTGTTCTAATTGATATGTCATTTGCATTTATAACTACCTGTAAGTAGACTATTTTAATAAATAGGATTGTAAAGCTTATTCTAATAAACGAGTGTTGTTAATAGAATACTACTTAGGTGGTATTACAAGCCTTTACGAGTAAAGAAGTACATGGGTTTTGTAATTATCATTCGAAAGTCTGATAAAAGTGGAAGCATACGAAGACCTAGAGTACTTATATATAATAGGAAACGTGGAGGAATTATATTATGCACCCAAGTTTAGCTGGTGACTTGTTGACATTGCTAAGGCCTAAAATGGATCTGCTGGCAATGATGGTTCCAAGAAAGATTACTCTAATGCATGACTGGTCAACTATAACAAAGATTTAAGAGAAAAAATTACTCTAACTGTGTTTATGGTTGAATAACAAATTGATGGTTGTTATTCCTCTATAAACATTTTTTGTTTATGTATTTTTGGTATATATAACATGGTGGGTACACTTTGTGTATTACTGAATGGGTAGTATATCATATTTTGTACTTTTGGTACCATATGGATGAGTCTACTTTTAGTATTTCTTAGTACGTATATTTTTTTAACGACATTAATATTGTGATTGCACAAAAAGATGTAAATGTTTAAACTTTCGTATTATTTTATGTTGTGAATTGAGTATGTATTGTTGTAACAAAGAAAATAATGTTTGGGTAATCTACCAAAGTCTCGGACAAAAAGCTCTAACAGTCACAAACTCGCGATGTTCAAATATTGTAGTTAACAACTATGAAAAACTCTCAGCCACAAAGTTGTGACAGTAACAACATTTTGATAGATACAACCTTGTAGTTAACAACTATGAAAAATTCTCGGTTACGAAGTTGTGTCCCTAACAACGATGTGATAGATACAACCTTGTACTTAACAAATATGAAAACTCTCAGTCACAATGTTGTGAGACTAGGATTCATGAGATCTACTTGATGAAATTAAATGAGAAATGGAAAACCCAGCTATGAACCAACTACTGGAAACATATTCATTACCTGATGAATTTGTCAAGAGCTCAGTGGAGCCATTGGCCCCAAGAACACCTACATTGGAGAAAGACAAGTCTCCTCAAATTGATTGCATTGAGAAGAAATTAACTCAACTTGAAAGTCCTAGTGAGTGCAAACATGGTAAAAATTTGTTGCTTCATTGGATTGTGCGGTAGAGGTTCGAGCTGAAAAGACTTAACAACTATAAAAACTCTCGGTAACAAAGTTGTGACATTCACAATGTTGTGATTGATACAAGTTTGTACTTATGAAAAACTCTCGGTCATGTGACAACCACATCGTTGTGATAGCTAAAACCTTGCACATAAAAAACTCCTACTCGCGAAGTTGGATAGTAACGATCTTGTAAAGTTGTCAGTTGCGAAGCTAAAAGTTCATACATTTGCGAAAGAAATGGTTAACCTGTGACCACAATGAGCATTTCAATCATAAATAGCACCCTCCTTGCCACGTTTACCTACGTCATCACTACCTTTGACACCTTCACCACCATGTTTATTACCACTATCCCAACCGTTATCGTTCCCTTCAACCCCACTATTTCGATTTATGCGAGATTTAGATTTTCACTCATTTTCTTCCTCAACTACCTTAGATCTAGATGTTTTCGTTGCCAAAGCTTCTGCCATTCCATGCCTGTGATTTGAAGCTATAGGATTCGATTTGGTTGGCTTGGATGTAGTTGTTTTCATCAACTTCTTCTTCTCGAAACCCCTGAAACCCTAGCTAAGCTCCTCACACAAAAATAAAGAAATGGTTAATGATCCAATCAACCAATGAATTGATATTATTCCTTCCATTACTAAAGTCGATCCGATCAAAATAGTTAAGACCTACAAATTAAAGTAATGAGATTGTTAAATCATCATATCTACTTCGATGTTTCATTTTATATTCCTATCCATGGAGTCTTTGTCAATCCATAAGGCTCTAATTCTTTTATTTCTTTATTCCGAGCCATTTTTTCAATTCTTCATGCTTTCTCTTCTATATGCCATGCCCAATTTCGTTTGTTTATTCATTTGTTCCAAACGAAACAGAAAGACTTATATGGAAACCCCATCTAAATTCACGATGTGGTAGGTAGGAAAAGAAAAAAATATATGGATTTTTTCTATATAACTAGCAAATATCTAATATCACATATACATGTCTTTCTTCCATACCATAAACCAAACATTTGGATTTTCTATTCACTCGGATTCTGGAATTTTTCATTGAAACGTGCATAAGAATTGGTCTATAACCATTACATATACTTAGGTTGACCCCCTAACTCTTTTTTTTTTTTGAAGTTTCTAAATTATACGTTTGCTTTTCTTTATCATTATTCTGCATAACGACAAATAGACGAATTTTGTAGTATGAATCAAATCATTACATATCAATACAATATCAAGATTTGATATTTAATTGCATGCAATTAAATATCAAATCTTGTCCAATTGTTGAATTAATGAACTTAAAAGTAATGGGAATAGTTCTATAAGAACATTGTTTCTTGTTTAATAGTGCGTTGGAACCGGATAACCTAAAAAAATATTTGGGTTTTAAACCAAAAGTTTGGGGTTTGAATAAAATTATTCTTATTGTGTGATTGAGTGAGTGGAGATTGGAGATGTGCTTTCCCGCCACTATGCAATGCAAAATAACAATTTTCAGTATTTGGTACTGGTTAGAAAAAAAAATCTAAAAGTAGATTGACAAAAGTAATAGTGGAATCGGTACTTATTTTCTTGAGTATACTTGTGACTTGCTAGTCTTAGGTGTTGTTTGGCAACCCACTCAAAAGCAATTATTTGCTTATAACGGCCAAAAACTACCTAAGTTAGTATGAATTCTCAATATGTTCTACTTTTTGCAAGTTAATTTTTGGGTTATTTTCCATTTGGCCCCAATTTGTTTATGTCTTAGTCCTGTTTGATCCCCATTTGTTCTTCTATTCCAGTCACCCATGACTGTTTGTTCAAACATTTTGAATAACAAATTTCATTCAATTATTATAAAAAGACAAATTTACCCCTGTGATTTTCCCAACCGAAATGATTTTTTTCTTTTTTATTCCCACAAACCCACCCACTATTTCTTTTTTGGCAAGCCCTATTTAACACCACCAAAATTACTATTCCACACCACCAATATGTAATCACGGTGTGATCATCAATTGACATACTTATAGCGTGAAAAGTGATGACCAAGAACAAGGCATTTATTCAAGACTCAAGAGAACTTTGCAAAATTGTTCTGAGTGGCACATTTTAGAACAAGAGAGTAGTGCTTGTACATGAAAATGTAATAAATGAAATTTATTGAATTACAAGGATATTTTTGCCATTCCACATCATATTCTCAGACAATGATTCTTGCATCACATTGCATAGATGATTGTTTCATTCAAAAATAAAAAGGAAAAAGAAAACAAAATTGATGTTAAGTAGAAAGGTTCGATTATATTGATCAAGGAATCAAATTCAAATACAGTAGACTCCCAATTATCAATTAAGGAATCAAAGAAGAGCCCTTTGAAAGATAGATACGGTGACACATACTATCATAACAATGCTAATAACTCCATCAACAAACCCGTCAGATAATGCACTCGTCTCAAAAAAATTCGATCGCATGCTTGTGCCAGCTTTTTTTTGGCAATGTGCAGCGAATTCCAGTATCTGTTGACGAAAAAGGGGTAAATTTGCAAAATATAATGGTTGGAATTCGATGAGCATGCATCATACATATTTTGCAAAATATTGTTTTTGCAAAATTAAGTAGGGGTAAATTTGTCTTTTTAAAATAATTAGATAAAATTTGTTAGTCAAAATGTTTGAACAAACGGTCATTGGTGTTAGATTGGAATACAAGAACAAATGAGGGTCAAACAAGAATAGATATAAATACTTGGGGGGGTCAAACAAAAATAGATATAAACAAATTGGGGGCAAATGAGAAATAACCCTTAATTTTTTGCTCAAGTTTGTACCTAAATTTTTTTTGTTTTTTGCTTTTGACTTATTAAGTAAAAATAATTTTGTTGAAGCATTATGCTATATTAATATAATTAAACGACATACAAAGCACTGCTCTCTATAGCGGCGAGTTTGTTAGCCTCATAATTGAGGTTTCTACTTATACACATGTCCATATAGTTGGACTTATTAAGTAATTTAACTTATAAAATAATATCCATCACCATATTTTTGTGACACAACCACTCCACTTTTTCTATCTTTTACAAATTTATTTACCAAATTGACTAACCATTTTGTAGCCAAAAGCCCCCCTTAATTTAGAAATTTACACAGAAGTTCCTATTTTTACTTTCTTATTTAAAGCGACATTGTTTTATGAGAAAAATTTAGGAAGTCATTTTCCATTCAACGAATTGGGAAAACTTCCCATGTAACTAAAAGGAATCTAACAGAAACTTGAGTTACCAACCACCATGTAAAGTCATGGACACGTAAAAGTGGACGACACAAGTAGGAAGGGTAATATTGGTAATTCTGGTTGTTGAGTGAAACAGCGGACTTGCCGGTCCTAAATTAGAGTGAGTTGTAAGGAAGAACCAAAGAAGTGATGTTCCAGAAAGACAGTGAAATTGAGAAAACTCCCGATCCCATGTTAAGGGAATCAATCTAATCTAATAGAGAGATCTGATTGGGAAAGAGATCTAGTGAGTGAGAAACAGAAGCAGCACAGCTACAGCCATGAATGAAGAGGAGAGGAAAGAAGTGAAGCTGACTGTGGTTTTATGTTGCTTGTGGGTATTGACCCTTCTGTATGGGGAGGTGTTTGCCTTTTGGGTTCCTCCACTATGGACGTGTTCTTGGCCTCATCTTCATCATCATCAACATCAGGTAATTAACACTAATACTTAGTTGTTTCTTCTTCTTCTTCTTCCTCAACTTCAGCTCCACAAACGGAGTATATTATGGAAATTAACAAACAAAAGATACCCATTTTTTTTTTTTTTTTTTTATTAATGCTTGTTCTGCTTCATCAATTGGGTTGGTCTGACTGTGCTTTAATTATGTTTCTTAACTCTACTGTTGTTGCGATTCCTGTACTAACAATGAAGAATTTTATTTATCATGTATTGAAGACTTTACCTAATCAATCACTATTGAAGACCAAATTGCAAACAATAGTAAGTTAATCAAAAGATAATAATAATAATAAAATGCCGCAAGAAGAAACATGAACCTTACTAGGAAATTGATCAGGATTCCATATATATTTATCTGAATCAAGATTGTTCTCTGATATTTGAATGCTTCATTAGTACACTTTTTTTTTTTTTTTTTTTTTTTTTGAAAGGCAAGTGTGCCGCCGGTGGGTATAGAATCCAAGACGTGGGGGTTAAACCACCACAACCCTAACCATCCAACTAGGCTACCATTAGTACACTTTGACTTTTCAGAGTTTTTTAAATGCTGGGCGTGACCCAAGGGAATAATTACAGCGGCCCAATGCCACCAAAATGAGCATAATTTAAACTGATTATCCAACAAATTGGTCAATCGAACCCCGACATAATAGGAATACATATATAGATTGAAACTTGAAAAGTATTATTTAATAAAAGTTTTTTATTAATACACATCAAAATATAATAATCATCATTAAAAAAAAAAAGATTGATGAAACAAAAGCATTTGAATGATTATATAAATTTTGGAAGTGAGGTTTCGTAAATCATAAAGCAGAGATTCCAAAACAATCAACTCAATCATCAAAGCGGAGATCTAAAATTTTGAGAGCACGGTTAGATAATTATAGAGTGGGGATTTGAGAAGAATTCTCTCTAAAGCGCCAGAGCGAGGTTTCAGAGTGTCCGCATCGACACTGTCAGAAGGTTTGTATGACTAAGGGAAGACCATAAGAGCCTTCATACCGCACCACTTGTGATGCTGAAAATTGGTTATCTGCCTTCCCAAGAAGATGGCATCACATTACATCTGCCTTCATAATCACGTGTGTGCCAATATGCTGGTATCGGGCCCGGCCCTGAACCAATCAAGACCATTTGGCTAATCGCCCCCAACCCCCACCCCCCCCCCAAAAAAAAGTTGACATTTTAGGGTCCCAAAATGTTGGATTTTCTTTATAAAAAGGGCCTCCATGTTTTGTCATTGTTGATTTGTTACTTGGTATTTTTTAGCCAAAGCTCTTTCTAGTGAGGTAAGTGTTATGATTTCAAACCCCATTCCCTACACTTCCAAATTATTATTTCCTTTTTTTTAGTTGTTGGCCAGCTGCACTTATCGAGCCCGCATTGGACCCCTAAAATCTCAGGGCCGACCTTGGCTGGTACAAAATTGAGTGTCAGAGACATTGAGAATCCAAGCAAAAATGCCTATCATATAGATCTTTTCAGCTGATTGTAACAAATTCTGCAACCTTTAATGTAGTTGGAGTTGCATATAATGGTATTATGAATATGAGCTGCACCTTTACAAATCCTCAACCTGTTGGATTCCCCTAACACCTATGCTTTTCTCTATGATAACAAGAGAATCCTAGCGCCAAGACATTAGGCATCATTATGCTAGTCTGATAATGAAACTATTAGTTGACCTCGTGAGAATCAAAACACAAATAGCTGATGTGACATATTTCCTATAGATCTTGTTAGCAGATTCTAACGAATGCCAAGACCATCAAGGTATGTGACAGTGCGCATACATTGTAGTGAACATTCATTGCACCTTTAGATACCCTCAAGATATTTATCATAGTAAGTAGCAAGGCCTTTTTTGGTTTCTGAACATATATGGCACCTATCAAACCGTTGGTCTGTAGTTGGGGTGGCGAATCAGCTTTGAATAGATGTTCCAAGTGTTGGTTCTATTTCCTTATACTTAACTATTCCTTTTATTGTGCTCTATTCTTCACTGCAACCCCCCCTCCCCGTCCTCCATTGCCCTCATTATTGATTTAACACTAGTCAACGATTTCTCGCAAATTCAATATAACTTTTCTTTCTTATTGATGCAGATGATAGAGGAAGCAGCTCATGTTGGTGATTCCATGAAGGTTGCTGTTATTACTGATCCGCAGGTGAGTCTGACCCCATTTTTTCATTGCATGCACATGTATGTCCTCCTTCTACGATCTCATATAATTTCCAATTTGAAACAGCTCATGGATAAGACTTCCCATGGACTTGCTCCCAAATCACTTATTTTGGAGATCTTACAGTTCTATACAGACATATTCATGCGAAGATCCTTTCTTCACTCTGTATTGCCTTTCAAACCTGATTTGGTTCTCTTCCTGGGCGATTATTTTGATGGAGGCCCTGTATTGTCAGACCAAGAGTAAGGCATGAAAGATCTATTTATATACTTTTAAGTATATGATATTAGAATTTTGATTTTATTCCTACTGAAGACAATAATTGATTTGGGGCATGAGTGTGAAGCAATATGTGCCAAAGTCAGCCTACCCTTTATGTTTTTCAGAAAGTGAATTGGGTTTTAAAGGGTCCCCAGAGTCAACCTACTTCATATGCTTTCGTGTTTATTTTACTATGAGATAACTTCTTTGTGTTGGACTTACTTTTATTTTGCGGCTGCATAGTTTAGCTCTATTGTGAGTCTTGTTTTTATTTTGGATTGTAATATTTTTTGGTTTGGCAAGACCAGCATTGTTCTTTTCCTCATTCAGAGGACTGTCACCAATGCTTTTGATTTGATTTAGTTTGTACAGATATCTGGGGAATTCCCATATTTCCTGTAATTGTAGATTTCTGGTTACAGTTATTTTTGTTGACGATTATTGAACATTCACATGGTATTTTCTAATAAAAGATCATTCCGAGTTGCCTCAAATTTTGTTACTTTGTACAATTAGATTTTTTTTAGATCACATATGTGCTTGGACAATGCTCTTCAGTATACTCTTTTTTTTTTTTTTTCTCTCTTCAGTATACTCAATCATGCAAGAAATCTTTCTGTTCAATGTTGGTATTTTACATCTACTACTCATTCTCACATGTCCCACTTATTTGATGTTGCTGCTATCTTGCTACTGATGTACCTAAACCCTATAAGCTTATTTAGCAATGTAGGGATTGTATCACTAAATGTGCAAATATGGTTCCACTAAATCTGATTGAATCTTTTCTAAAAAATTCCACAAGATCTGTTGATGTTCGAGTAATAGATGCTTCATTGTTATAGGTGGCAAGAATCATTGCATCGTCTTAAGCACATTTTCAACCTTGACCAGGAAGGAAAAAGCTCAGATATCCCCGTTTACTACCTTTCTGGGAATCATGACATTGGTTATGAAAGTACACATTCACATAGTCCCGAGGTAAATTAATATGCTATTCCACTGATCCTTTTCTTAAAAGAAATGAACTCTTCACATTATCATCGCGACACCTAGAGTTCTAAATAACCAGTCCAAACAACTTCAACATGATATTACGTTCAGTTTCAGTTGATCCATATGCTCATTTTTTTTTTTTTGTGTAAATTCTCCCTATGATGTTATGTCCAATTTTTTGATTTATTTTGGTTGAATGAAATTATTGTCATCATGATTATCAAATCTTGTAAATATTTCAACTTTGAATGAATAATTCTCATGCCTGGCATTGAGTTCTATATATAGCAACATGTGTTATTTCTTCTATCCTCCTAACATGCTCACTGACTGAATGATGTTTTGATAGTTACCTTGCTAGTTAGAATATTCAGCAGTACTTCACTTCCCCTTGCGCTATAAGCAGTTCGATCTATATGAGAGCAGACTTTTCGCTTATTTTCTGATTATTATGTTTCCATGGGTTGTGTTCTGGTTTCTGTTTCTTAGATTTTTATCCATCCCCTAGACTTCCTCTATAATAGACTCAATTTCTGAAAGTGCTATCACAAGTGCCTAAAGTTTAGCTTGAGAAAGCTTTCTTAGTCTTAATATTTTATTAGTAACTGCTGTTATGTTCATGATTTTAAATCCATAAGCACTCTACTTTTAACCCCTATATATTTTCAGATGCAAACTTATGATGCACATATGTATAGCAATCGTGTCCCCTTGCTAACATGCTGTAACTGCTGTTTGCCTTCTTCTTGTCATAAAATCTAACATAGATGTAGTCATAAGAATGAAATTAGACATGAGAAAATTAATCATCCTTGGCACAGGTTATTAGGCGTTATGAAACAGAATTTGGAGCAGTAAACCACCGATTTTCTGCTGGTGGCATTGAGTTCATTGCTGTGGATTCTCAATGTCTTGATGGTAAGTGACAAAACTATATCTGTCTTTTGTGCTTTTCATACCATGTCCATGATGCTCTTTTCGCTGGAGCTGTGCATTCTTTTTTAACATGTATTGGTATGTTGTTATGTCATTCAGAGTATTCATATCCTTAATCTAAAAGTAACGGCTCATGCAGAGTTGCTCTCCAAAATCATACAGGAGTGACTGAACCATACCACTAAATCTGCAGATGGTATGAGTCATAGCTCACTACTTGGCCTCAAACTAGACAGTGTCACAATACTTTTCTTCTTGTTACATCATGTAACAAGATCATCACCCACTATAGCAGGGGTAGAGTCTCAGCAATAAGGCAGCTCAGAACAACTTAGTACATGAAAACATTATCACCAAATCCCACTGTTGGATAACAGTTAATAATAAGGATGACTGACAATAAAATACAAGCAAAGAAGCTTAGACACATGTATTTAGTTCATATTCGTTTTGTTTTGGCTAAGTATCCAAGTCTTGTTAATCCACTTGACTGAGTTAACTAAAATATTCCAATTCAACCTCCCAAATGCCTCCGTTAAATCCTCCTTTAACTTTTGACAATTTATTTGACATTTTTTACAAATAATTTTCCGTAATATTTATGATTTAGCTGAATATCATATTTTGACGAAATATATACTGTCGTAAAGCTCTTATCAAATATGTTCACAAGTAATAATATTCTTATCGAGCACGTAGTGGTTTCATAGTATTTTAATAGTTAAATGTCCAAAATTTCCCTTACGTCAATTAATTATTTAAAAGAAAGAAAAAAAAAACACTTTCTTATGTACAAATAAAACGCTATTAGTAGGTTTTCATAAATCTATCTATAACTTTGAAAATCTACTTGAAAATTATTACAATGCGGTGCACACAATGAATCACGGAAAAGCGAATGAAGCATGTATACACATCGTTATATAATTTACTAAGATTTTCCTCTTCACCCCTTTGCACCAAGAAACCTTTATTTTGACCAAAAAACGAGAACATGTTCTGACTCTGCTAACTAATCAATAACCACGTAGAGGAAATTGCCCACCAGAATCAAACCAAAGAGATCCAACAAGTTTCAGTACTTAATTTGTGTTAAAGAACACTTTTTAAATAAAAAGCATAACCTATAATATGTAACATATGGTCTTTTGTTCACTTGAAGGACACAAAATCAAAAAACTTTGCACAAAAACCACATTTTCAGGGTTTTAGATTGTACACTTTTTTTCTTTCTTAATGACGTACTGACTACCATAGTCTATGGTGTTCAGTAAAATAAATCATTTATTTTCTGGCAACGTTTTCATTGACCACCATCCAAATATGGTATTCTTTCATTGTTCATTGGCAGTACAAAAACATGTTGAATGCTAAAAACATCTTACGTTTTGGCATATACCATCCAAATATGGTATTTAGTCATTGATCATTTGCAGTACAAAAACATGGTGGTGCTAAAAAAATCTTATGTTTTGACATATATCTTGAAAATTGTCTATCAATCGAGTTCAAGCTTTAATACAATACTCCTGGCTTAATCTGCATGATCACTGAAAATTTCAGCTCAAACATTAGCACAAGTCATGTGAAAATCATATTTGATGTGTATCCCGAGTATTTTTTGCCGCATCGAGCTTAATATTTAATAGGCAATTCCTGATATTTATCTGTACAATTCCTCAAAGTTTCCATTAAAACGGATTAGCGAAAGCATAATTAATGTGTAAGTTGGTCCCTTAAGTGCATGAGAAAATCCAAGTGATTTTGTTGTTGAGGTTTGGGGCCCTCGAAGCCCGTATTCCTTTTTTGTGTGTGGTGGGGGAGGCGAGAGCCTATCTATATTTCGCCAAATTTGCATGCGGCCACAGTAGGTGCTTTTTCAAGGGTGGATTGATTTAGTTGCAGGAAGATATGTACTTACTGAAGGGAAATCTGTGCAGGATCAAATAATGGAAATCTGACTTCTGCATCATGGGATTTTGTCAGAAATATAACCTTGGGTATGGAACATTGGTTTCTCAGTTGTGTATTTTACAGGTTCATGTTTTAATCCAACTTTCTATAATCGTGTAGATGTTATGTCTACTCCAAGAGTTTTGTTGACACATATCCCACTTTATCGGCCTGACTGGACTCCTTGTGGCCCGCAACGCTTTTCGCCAGTCATTAACCAGGTATTCTATTAGGAATTTCCTCAGTAATGTTGTGTGTCATAGAGGTTATCATACATTCTATCTGCAAAGAATCATTATTATCGCTCTCTTTAATTGAGTTGTTTTAACAACACAGTTTCAATTTTAATACCGAATGCCAATTGATATGCTCAATTCCTTATCCCCAGGGTATTTCTCGGTCGCATGATGATCATCAAATAACGTAAGTTTCTTATATGTTTCTTTTAAGTTGTGACTGAAATTTGGAATTGATGGTGGCTAAGGTTGTCAAGAGATATAGCAGTTCAATGGTTGCTCCGTGAGTACAGGTACCAGAATTATCTCTCCAAGGAAACATCAAGCTCTTTACTTGACTTAATCAAACCTGTACGTCCTCTTTTCTATTTCTTATTAGCTCAAGTGTTGTTACAAATTAAAGGTGAATAACCCAAATATCAAGAAAGAACAGAAGATTATGACTTATTAGCAATAAAATATAATTTCTGCAGGTACTTGTCTTGTCTGGTCATGATCACGATCAGTGCACTGTGACCCATCAAACACGTCGTGGACCCGTAGTAGAGGTAAACACCTATCATATGACTTTTCACTTTTGGAAGATCCATATAGTTCTAACTTCTAACTTAATTATGCTTTAACCTCTGCAGCACACTGTAGGGACATTCAGCATGCAACAAGGGAACTTGTATCCATCTTTCATGCTGTTGTCTGCAAGCAAACTAGCACTTTCAAACACCACTGGCCCTGAAAATGCAGTATCCACTAAGCTATGCTTTCTTCCAGTGAAGATATATATATATATATGGTAAAACTCTGGTGTCGTGAATTTTAGAAAATTTTACAGAGACTTGTCTAATTCTGTCATTCTGATGTCTATGCATTCAGGTATCCGTCTCTGTTCGTTTTCACTATTCTTCTTCTCTTCTTGCCTCCCATTGGCATGGGTTGTTGGCATCATTGTAATCCTCTTATGCGATCCACTGGAAGGGCAATTAGTAGCCTCATACAAAGAGATGGAGTAAAGGAGAAAGATGAAAATGGGCCATGTGATTATGAGATGATCTGGGATGCAGAAGGGTCAATGCATCTTATCAAAAAAATGGTGAAGGATGCTGATTTAACAGGTTCCAATGCTTCTCGATTGGTGGGAAGGTGCGTGTATAGATTTGTATGATATGGTATCGTACTTTAAATAAGCATCTCATGATACACACTAGCTGACCACCAAGAATGATCAAAATTGGCCCAATAATGCGACATACAATGTCCACGAACTCTGCCTCAATAACTACTCACCATGGATTGAAAAACCAAACTCAAACATGCTACAGTTTGACCCAAATAATAACCCGGAAAAGACCTTTTGAATATGTGTCTTCACATAACTTCTCTCCACCAATGATTCCAATACGGATCAAGGAAAACACTGATACATGTTGTGTTTGTCTGGTGCTAAATCATCCACTTCGTTCCAAAAATCGGGAAGAAGCCACACATATCGAATGATATGCATGATTGGAACCTATTACATGTAATTTCACTCATATCTTCTCTAAAAATAGGGAAGAACTTTGATAAACAATATTGTTCTGAATCTTCAACTTCCTCAACGGCGTCTTCCTCAAATTCTGGTTCAGGAACTTGTTCAACTAGTTTATCAACTTCTACCTTGAGTTCCCTCTCAACTCGTGCATTGTCTTCAACATCTTGAACTAACTGTGTAGGTGTAGGTGAGGACTGAAGAGGCATTACAATTGGAGAATTGTGATTGACATATTGTGTTGTTGGATAATAGTGACTAGGATGTGGAACTTGGTAGACACCTGTGTAAATATAAGGGTGAAAACCATGCAACAGTTGTGGAACATTGATTATGGGTGATTGGTAGCCACCATAGAACACACTCGGGTATTGGGTTGGGATGCCCTGCGAGTGCCAAGTGTGATAACTGTTTTTTAAACAAAAAAAAACTAAATTGGGGTGCACTTACTGACTCTAGGGTGCAAATTGCATGTTGGAATGTCACGGTTGGTCTGCAAATATTAAGAACTTTCGGCATTGTTCTGCAATTTCTGGAATAGTAGGGATTCTTCTGAACTTCCCAAACAAGTCAGGGACTAAGGGTGCCAAATAAACAGTTGGGGTGCAATTATCCACCCTCTTATCTCCCTTGAAACAAAATAACCTTTACAATGGGAACTTTTTGACTAGGTGAAGATCGAACCCACGACGATGAAGTCGGGGTGGCTTATCTAGCTGACAACAACGGCTGTGATGGACGAAATTAACAGAGGCTAGCCGGCACAATCTAGACACTAACAGTACTGCATGAGAAAATTTTCTCTTTCGATCTTCTCATTCTCCTTCAAGCTTTTTTTTCCCTTAACACCCTTTCTACCCCAAATGCCGCCAGCAGGTGTTGAACCCTAGACTTGTGATTTCATCCGCCACAAGTCTACCGATGAGCTGGTACCCCATTGGCCAAACATTTTCTTCTTCTACACCTTCAATAATTTCTTCTCCAGAGTGAACCTCGTTCTGATACCAATTGATAGGTAATTGCAGCGAAATAATTCACATAAATAAAACAAATAATTTCACTACCTAGGGTTCATAGGGAAAACCCTAATAACACAATAAAACTACATATTTTCAATCTCAATTCAACATTTAAACTTGTCTCTTCCAATGGCCAATAGCCTTTATTTATAATTGACTTAAACTTGCCATGCAAGCAAATAGTTTTCTAAACAAAATAAAAACCCTAACTTGATTGAAATCCCTAATTCTAAGTACGAAAGTAAAGCCCTAAACTACGAATGTTGGGTCGGGCCCACATATTAATAAATGAACTCATATTTCTAATATCTATCACTTGGACTTGATCTGAATTTTTATCTTAATCCTACTTGAATTTACTCTGGCCTCTATTCTTTTCAACCCCAAGCCTCTATTTATTGAGTCAATGGATTCTGACCCCCTGACTTGATCGTTAAGGGTCACATAAAGGTCCATTAACCTGATATGAATGCTTTGCTAGATCTCGAAACGTGTTAATCACGATTAATACAAACTACCAATACATAAGTTTAAGACGCAAGATCTAGCTTTTGCATGAACTTTTTGACACTTAGTGATCTCTTGTCCTAAAACAACTAGCGATAATCATTTTTGTACAGTTTATTTACTTTTCCCCTTGTTTAATGCATAGCGATAAGCATTTTGTACAATTTATTTATTTTCCCCTTTGTGTTAAGCATCTAGTTCTTGCATTCTATTGCCTCATATAGCATCAAAGACGATTGACTACTAATTTGCAGGGCCAAAGCTTTGGCGCAACCAACTGCAATGGTGCACCTATCCCCGGATATAGAGTCGTCTTTTATTGAAGAGCCAAACACAGATGGGTGGTTGGAAGACAATGGAAAGTTACTTCCAAAATCATACAAATTCAAGATGAGTAAAGTCATTAGTCTATTAATTAAGAGATTGCGGATACTTATGACTATTGCAGCTGTGAATATTCCTTTGTACTTGCTTTTGCTATTCAAAGATTGGAACTAACTGCGAATAGGTCAGAATTGCCTATGGTGAGCTTAGTATGGAATCAAATCTCTCAACTACCAGTAACAGCAAGTGATGGTGAACTTTCTGTGACACCCACCATCCATCTCTGAGAAAGATTGTACTCACCATCCTTCAAAAAATGTGCATGTCTTTGTTGTTTGTAAGAGCCCCCAGCTTATCAGCCAGTTTTTGTACTTCGGGGAGGACCAGATTTTAATTTAATGGTATAGATGGCGTTTCTTGTTTTACTCATTGATTTCATGTATGTTTTGAAGATATATGTGATTATAATCATGCCACTCCCCTGCAAATATCCGGTAATATTAGCAACCTCTGTTGGGATTTAACCAACTATGTGAATGAAAAAGAATAAGGAAAACAAGAGAGATTGTAATCTCTTGATAACACTAGAACTCTGATGTGTAGAGAACTCACTTGATTCACTTTGATTGAAACCAAATAATACATGGGTTTAAATAGGACTCACATGACCACTTAGTAAAAGACACATCTCTTAGTAAAAGACACTTAGTAATACTAAAAGACACATTGGAACACCAAAAGACACAACTCTTCTAGAACTAGTCTAGATTAATTCTCTAACATCCCTCCTTAAGCTAGACTATCACCATTCCAAGCTTCTTCTTCAATTTGTTGAATGTGTTGGTCTTCAAAGCTTTAGTGAAAATATCGGCAACTTGATCTTGAGATCTGCAAAATTTCACATTGATATGTCCCTCCTTAACCAAGTCTCGAATGAAATGATATTTGATCCTTATATGCTTGCTTTTGCCATGAAAAACCGGATTCTTTGTAAGTGAAATAGCCGAACTGTTATCACAAAACAGTGTAGGAGAACTAACAGGTCCATGCTTGAGTTCACTCAAAACCCAAATCAACCAAAGTGCTTGACAAGATGCAAAAGCCAGTGAGACATATTCGGACTCGGTTGTAGAGAGAGTCACAATAGCTTGCTTTTTAGATGCCCATGAGATTGCGCCGGAACCAATATTAAAAACATATCCGGAAGTGCTTTTACTATCATCAACACTTCCTCCCCAATCACTATCACAATAACCTACCAAACTTGGTTCTTCCACTTTCGTGAATTGAATGCCTTCATGAATTGTTCCACTCACATACCTTAAGACTCTTTTTCCAGCTTCCCAATGATTTTGCCTAGGAGATTCCATGAATCTACTAAGCATACTCACCGCAAACATAAGATCGGGTCTAGTGGAAGTCAAGTACATAAGACTACCAACAAGACTTCTATAAAGAGTTCCATCAACATGCCTATTGTCTTCACATTTGCTTAGCTTCAAACCAGCCTCCATAGGTGTGCTAATTGGTAGTGCGCCCTCCATTCTAAACTTTCTTAATAACTCTTGTGCATACTTCCGTTGAGTGATGATAATCTCATCTCTTTGTTGTTTAACTTCAATGCCCAAAAAATAATGGAGTAGTCCCATGTCGGTCATCTCGAACTCATTCATCATAGCTTTCTTGAAATCTTCATTCATACTTGAACAACTTCCGGTGAAGATTAAATCATCAACATATAAGCATACTATCAAAAAATCATTATGAGATCCTTCCTTGGTGTATAGAGTATGTTCAAAGGGACATCTTTTAAAACCATTCTTCAAAAAATAGCCATCAATACGACTATACCATGCCCTTGGTGCTTGTTTAAGCCCATATAAGGCTTTTTCCAAATGACATACTTTCTTTTCTTCTCCAATTTTCACATAACCAGGTGGTTGAGTTATATAAACTTCCTCCTCAAGAAAGCCATTCAAGAATGCCGATTTGACATCCATTTGATAGACTTTCCATTCTCTTTGAGCTGCCAATGCAAGTACTGTTCGAATTGTTTCAAGGCGAGCCACGGGTGCAAATACTTCTTGGAAATCAACACCATACTTTTGTTTGTAGCCTTTCACCACCAAGCGTGCTTTGTGCTTATCAACCTCGCCTTTTGAGTTCAATTTTGTTTTGTAAACCCACTTCACATCAAGGCTTATAATAAGTTTCTTGGTGAGGGGATTATACAACTTGTATGCCTTGGAACATTCACTATATCCAACAAAAATGCATTTCTCGGACTTGTCATCTAGCTTCTTCCTTCTTTCATCCGGTACATGTGAATAGGCAATGCTTCCGAAAATTCTCAAGTGATCAACACTTGGTTTGTGTCCGCTCCAAGCTTCTTGTGGCGTCTTGTCTTGCACACTTTTAGAAGAGGAACGATTCAATAGATAAACAACACATGCTACCGCTTCCGCCCAAAAGGAATTTGGCAATCCCTTGGCCTTCAACATACTTCTAGCCAACTCCATAATTGTGCGATTTTTTCTTTCGGCGACTCCATTTTGTTGTGGGGTACCACGGACTGAAAATTGATGTCGAATACCATGCTCTTTTAAGAAATCTCGAAGCCCATGATCAATATATTCTCCCCCTTGATCCGAGCGAAGAGTTTTCAATTGGAAACCACTTTGTTTTTCAACAAAAGCCTTGAAATTTTTGAAACAACCATATACTTCCGATTTTTGTTTTAGAAAGTATATCCAAGTCTTCCTACTATAGTCATCAATGAAGGTAACAAAATAACGATTACCGCCAATTGAAGTAGTATGCATTGCCCCACAAAGATCGGTGTGCACAAGCTCAAGTGGCTTTGATGCTCTCCATGCCTTCCCACTAGGAAAAGAATTCCTACTATGCTTCCCCAAGACACATCCTTCACATACTGTATCTTGAAGTTGAATTGTAGGCAAGCCCTCCACAAGATTCTTCTTGCCCATAAGAGATAGAGTTTTAAAACTCAAGTGACCATATCGATAATGCCATAGCCAAGACTTGTCTTGAATAGTATATAAACAAGAATTAATGTTACTTTGGAAAGATAAAGGAAACATTTTGCTTTTGGTCATTCCCACTTTTCCAATGATAACATCATTCTTATCTTTGATCTCACACAAAGCTCCCTTGAAATTTACTTCATACCCCTTCAAAAGAAGTTGCCCAACACTTAAGAGATTGTGCTTAAGGCCTGGAACATAAAATATATTTGAGATCCGCTTTATTCCTTGCTTGGTTTTGACAAGAATATCACCCCTTCCTTTGACATGAAGCTTGTTGTCATCTCCGGTTCTAACTTCACTTTGAAATGTCTCATTTATCTCCACAAAGGCCTTCTTGTTCCCGGTCATGTGGTTGCTACAACCACTATCCACGAACCACACATCTTCTAAGGAAGCGCCATGAACATTGCATGTAAGGAAAAGATTGTCTTCTTCCTCCTCATGCATAAAATTGGATTCTTTGTTGTCCTCCTCCATCTTCTTTCTACAATATTTCTTGACATGGCCATACATATGACAACGATAGCATTGAATATTTGATAAGGAAGATCTTTCTCTCCCTCTTCCTCGATAAGATGAAGCCTCACCATCATGAGATTTCTCTTGTCCACCATAGCCTATTCCTCTACCACGAGAAGTGGCTCTTCCACGACCTCTTCCTCTCAAGCCATCTTTAGAGGTATCTCTAAAAGAGACTTGCGTTTGAAAGGCTTGTTCAATAGAACTAGAATCATATTGCTTCATTCGTAGTTCATGGGATTGTAGTGATCCCAATAAACTCTCCACCGACAAAGAAGATAAATCCTTGGATTCTTCAATAGCAACAACACTAGACTCAAATTTTCGAGTCAAACTCCGAAGGATCTTTTCGACAATTCTTTGGTCTTCTAGATTCTCACCATTCAATCTCAATTGGTTGACAGTTGAGATAACCCGATTGAAGTATTCTTCAATAGTCTCGGACTCCTTCATTCTTAGTGTATCAAACTCCCCTCGAAGAGTTTGTAGACGCACCATCTTGACTTTGTCATCTCCTTTGTATGAAGAATAAAGAATATCCCAAGCTTGTTTAGCCGTTGTGGCTACTGAAATTCTGTCCAAAATAACTTCATCTACTGTTTGCATAATGAAATACTTGGCTTTGTAGTCTTTCTTGCGGTTAGACTTCAACTCGGCCAAGTTTTGTGCATTAAGAGTTGTTTCATCTTCGGGCTCTTGGAAACCAATCTCTACGATCTCCAATAGGTCTTGTGAACCAAATAGGGCCATCATCTTCATTCTCCAATGATTGTAGTTTTTACTGGTAAGAAAAGGAAGTGGAGGTTGGACGGAATTGTTGTTGTTGGACGCCATGGTTCTCTCAACTAGGCTCTGATACCAATTTGTTGGGATTTAACCAACTATGTGAATGAAAAAGAATAAGGAAAACAAGAGAGATTGTAATCTCTTGATAACACTAGAACTCTGATGTGTAGAGAACTCACTTGATTCACTTTGATTGAAACCAAATAATACATGGGTTTAAATAGGACTCACATGACCACTTAGTAAAAGACACATCTCTTAGTAAAAGACACTTAGTAATACTAAAAGACACATTGGAACACCAAAAGACACAACTCTTCTAGAACTAGTCTAGATTAATTCTCTAACAACCTCGTCCTGAGAATACCAAAACCAGATGCTTAACTGCATTGGTCAGATCTTTGTGAGGGGCAGTTGAAAATTAAACTATGAAGTTTATGGGGGCTTGTAATTGATCATCAAAGCGTCTGTAACAGCCATCTGTTTAGGAAAAGTGGACATAATCTATCCATCTATGAATAAATCAGTTTTGCTTACTTCGTGATATATACCATATATTGGAGATAAGGATTTTGGCAAGGACTGTTAATTAATAAGGTGACCAAAATTGTAAGTAGATGATGAGTTTAGACATAATTGTAGTGGACAACTAGAAAGCCGAGAAGATTATAATTTTATTAAATAAATAAATGAAGATCGAGGATGGTATTATGTATCAAGTAACTAATCATTTGTGAGATTGCATGCTACTTTTCTATCTCACAATATACATGATAAAACACATCAAGAACAAGATGACAAATACAAAACTCGCAGAAACTGGTTGCTTCTGCCCTCAAACCGAGCTCTTTCTTCAAATCACTAGTAGCTCGAAAACTAGCAGTGATGAAAGAATGAAGTGGTTGTTGTTGTCATCGAAAATGAATGAAATTTAGTGTACTATCTAGCTAGCTGGCTGTTTTTCCTAGTAAAGTTGATTCCTTGGTACTTTCAGTTACGCAACCGAGGCTTCGCCCTAGTCATACAAAAACAAGCTCTAAAAGTCAATGAGATTATAGTAAATGAGCTATAAGATAGAATGGGATACCTGAAAGACGATGATCATCACTTACTTGTTCTGGGTAGGATTGGGACGGCTTGCTGGTATTCTTCTCAAATTGGTTTGCAGCTGCTTATTAATAGGCTTGGGTGACGAGGTTGCCATCCTCCTCCTCGATCCTCTTGACTCAGGAGGAGGAGGAACCCAAGAAGCTTGTATAGCTTGAACAACAAAGAGTGCCACAAGAAGAAGAAGAAGAAGAAGGAAAGCTGGTGATCTCATGTGGCAGCACTTCATCTTAATTTCTTGAATAACCTTCTTCTTCTTGATCAGTTTTCTCTTCTCCTCTTGTATTAAGTTAAGAGTGTAGCTTTGTGATGGATTCATTGTACATATATAGGGAGGAGAAAATGAGTCAGTCAGCTAGATTTTGAAAATGTTATTTGAATATCAATATGAAGATCACTAGAGAAGATTAATATTATTTGTTAAAAGTTGAGCTAGCTGTTAAACAAAAAAACAGTGGTTTAGAGATTGATGCATGGGAAACAATTGTCATGTGGCGTGGTGCATGTGGTGCATCCACAATCTTTGACTGAGGACCTACAAGTCATCTATTTCTGCTGCTGCTCAAGTTTACGTTTTTTATTGTATTTTTTAACAGCCAGGGGAGGGGCCGCGCGGGGAGAGAGGTCACGTGATGAAGCACGTGATAATTGTTAATGGTTTACTAAATTTTCTGATATGAGTTCTGACCACTTTCTTTCTCTCCACAGATATTATTATATTTTTCAATACATTTTTTTGTATTTTGTTTTCTGATTCTACCACCCTCTCCGATCTTCTCCTCTTATCTTCTTCTTTCTTACCTTCTCCATAGGGATCCCAAAGCACTTGATTAAGTATACTGATCAGAGCATCCAATGCAATATGAAGATCTGCCATATCATAGAAGCTTTTTTTTTCTTTCTTTCTTTTTCTCTCTCTCTCTCTCTCTTTTTTTTTTTTTTTCTTTCAGAATCCAAGTTTTCTTTTTTTGTTTCAAAGAAAATTACAAATTAATTGAAAAAATCAAATATAGATACTATTTATATATATCAGCGGCTAGATACCTATTTACTCTTTCACAAAATTTTTTTAACTGAAATTTGTTTCTAAAGATTCTTACGTGTTCTTACACATAAACTATGTATTCCGTTGCTTCATTGAGCTGCCTTTTTTTAGGTGACATCCACATATGTTCGACTAGTTTAATTTTAGGGAGCTATGTTTGGTGGCCACTTTTAGATCACTTTGAGGTTTTTTACACTTCAACCCCTTCTATGAATGGTGTTCGTGGTTGTGTTTTAAAGAGAATGGGTAAAAAAAAAAAAAAACAAAAAAAACCAAAATGGCTCCCTAGACTTTACTCGTTCGATTAAGATTATGAAACCTTCTCTTTTGAGTTTTTTTTTTTTTTTTTTTTTTTTGAAGAAACTTTTATGAGGTGGGTTTCGCTAAAGAAAATAACAAATTAGGGGTAAAATGTAAACCTTCTCTTTTGGGTTTTTGACACTTAAGTGTTTATCACTAGTTGTGTTAAGCATATCTTTTATGGCTCCACACTAGTCCTTGCATTACAAAATAGGATCAAATTATTATTAGCAATCATCAGGTGGGTTATAGGGGAGCTATTGAAAGTCTGTTATGAACTCATCTTTGTGGAACATCCAAAAAAAGACTTAGAAACTATGATGAATTGGAAGGAAGTTAGAGAGTCCCCTTATCTGAGACCTCTAGAATGTAGGGTCGAGTCTAATTAAGGACTTGATATCCTATATAGGATTCTAAAAAAGGAATGACAATTCTATTGTCATATATTTTGTTGCCACTTCCATTTTGAGTGTTCACCGTATTAGAAAGGATGATTAGGATGCTCATTCAAAAGGGGTGACTATGATTAGGATGATGGTCTTCACCGTATTAGAAAGGATGATTTTGTAAATAATGCTGCAAAACCTTACAAGTCTAATGAGTGTAGGGATGGTAGTGGGGCGGATTTTCACGGATATCCGCCCCGTCTGCACCGAATGTAGTGGTTTTGGATGTACCTAAATGGATTTTGGGGCGGATACGAATATCCAAACCATATCCATCAAACATTCAGGGTGGATACGGATTTGGCCATATCTCCCACGGATATCCGTTTATATATAATATTTACTGAATTACCCTCAATTTAAAAAAAAAAAAAAAAAAAACCTACCCCCTCTCTCTTTACTTTTCCCCTTGTTTAATGCACAGTGATAAGCATTTTGTACAATTTATTTATTTTCCCCTTTGTGTTAAGCATCTAGTTATTGCATTTTATTGCCTCATATAGCATCAAAGACGATTGACTACTAATATGCAGGGGAAAGGCTTTGGCGCGACCAACTGCAATGGTGCTCCTATCCCCGAATATAGAGTCGTCTTTTAGTGAAGAGCCAAACACAGATGGGTGGTTGGATGACAATGGAAAGTTATTTCCAAAATCATACAAATTCAAGATGAGTAAAGTCATTAGTCTATTAGTTAAGAGATTGCCGATACTTGTGACTAATGTAGCTGTGAATACTCCTTTGTACCTGCTTTTTCTATTCAAATATTGGAACTAACTACGAATAGGCCAGAATTGCCTATGGTGAGCCTAGTATGGAAACAAATGCCAAAGGAGTTATGGTCGAGTGGTTAAGGCCTTGTGGGATTTATCCCCAGGTCCTTGCTTCGAGACCCTCCGGCGGCATAATTTCTTTCGGGGTGATGTTGGCCTAGTATGGAAACAAATCTCTCAACTACCAATAATAGCAAGTGATGAACTTTTTGTGACACCGACCATCCATCTCCGAGAAAGATTGTACTCACCATCCTTCAAAAAGTGGGTACATGTATTCTTTGTTGTTTGTAAGAGCACCCAGCTTATCAGCCAATTTTTGTATATTGAGAGGACACGATTTTAACTGTATAGGTGGCATTTCTTGTTTTACTCATTGATTTCATGTATGTTTTGAAAATATATGTGATTATAACCATGCCACTCGACCTGCAAATATCCCGTAATATTAGCGACCTCCTGAGCATCCCAAAGTCAGATGCTTAACTGCATTTGTAAAAAAAATAATTGGAGAATTGTATAATTGTTTTGTTGTATTTTTTTTTCCTTGACTGAATACAAGCTTATATAAGCTAACTTTACATATAACCTTATGAAAACAAGAAACTTAAAACTTCCGAATATTCTGGAAAAAAATCTAGATAAAAATTATGGAGGAAATTTTGGAAAAATATTTTGGATGATTCTTGTATGAAGAAATCATGACTGTCAAGGTGAATGGCTAATGGTTCGATTTGAGTGGTCAGTATGACTCTCTAATTCTGGTATGAATAAATCATGACTGTCAAGGTGAACGGCTAATGGTTCGATTCGAGTGGTCAGCATGACTTCAATTCTGGATAAAAATTTTGCTCATCAATATTGGTGTTGGTAGTGTTTTTTTTTATATATGACAAACTCAGTTGTTGTCCCAATCATCTTCCCCGAACGAATGTCTTGACAATTCTGTAATAGAAGATTCATTACTAACATTGTGAGCCTTAGACATGTTGTTGGTCAACGAGGCCATGATTTGCTGGCACTGCTCGAAAGTGAAATAGAAAAGAATATGTTTATTGTGTTAGTTGGCGGAAGCTGCGATGAGCGTCGTTGATGGTGTCGAAGATGGTGGTGATGTTTTGATTCGGTAATATGAAAAAGATGGTGGGTGATGTTTTGATTCGGTAATATGAAAAAGATGGTGGTGATTTTTGTTGTTGTTGTGTGAACTCTGTTGCAGAGCGCGATTTTCCTTCAATTTGGCTGAACTTGTTGTTGAGGATGTTCTTGTTGGCTTGCAGCTCCTCCTTATTAATAGGCTTGGGTGACGAGGTTGCCATCCTCCTCCTCGACCTCTTGACTCAGGAGGTCGAGGAGGAGGAGGAGCCCAAGAAGCTTGTATGGCTTGAACAACAAAATGTGCCACAAGAAGAACAAGAAGAAGGAAAGGTAGTGATCTAATGTGGCAGCACTTCATCATCTTAATTTCTTGAATAATCTTCTTCTTCTTGATCAATTTTCTCCTCTTCTCTTGTATTAAGTTAAGAGTGTAGCTTTATCATGGATCTATGTATTCATTGTTCACAAAAAAAAACAAGAAGAAGGAAAGCTGGTGATCTAATGTGGCAGCACTTCATCATTTTAATTTCTTGAATAATCTTGTTCTTCTTGATCAATTTCCTCCTCTTCTCTTGTATTAAGTTAAGAGTGTAGCTTTATGATGGATCCATGTATTCATTGTTCATATATAGGGAGGAGGAAATGAGTCAGTAATATCAATATGAAGATCAATTATTTTGTTTAACGTTGAGCTAGCTGTGGATTAGAGTAGGGGTGGGCAAAAATCGATTTAAATTCGGTTAACCGATCGAACCGATTTTCAAATTCGGTTCGGTAACCGAACCGAAATATGAGTAGAAATAAAATATTTTAAACCGAACCGATTATAAACGGTTCGAAATCGATTTACGGTTTTGAACCGACCGATTTATAACCGAACCGACCGATTAATTAGATATATATAAATAACTAAATAACAAGTAGGTGTCAATACTTGATTAGTGCAACAAATGCATTGCAATACACCATGTTGCACTAAATCACCCATTCTCTTCAAGTTTTCAATTTTGGGCTAAAAATTGGGTCTATAAAAAAATTGGGCCTGTAAAAAAATTAGACATGTTTTAATGAAAGTCTGTCAAATGCTTGAGCCCGAAATTTTGGCCCAACCGATCCGAAATTCGGTTCAACCGAATTCATCGGTTTACAAATACAAAATTCAGTTTCAGTTTAGGTTTTGGACAAACTGAATGAAATCGGTTCGAAATCGGTTTGGGGCTCAAAATCGAACCGAACCGACATTGCCCACCCCTAGATTAGAGATTGATGCATGGGAAACAATTGTCATGTGGCGTGGTGCATCCATAATCTTTGACTGAGGACCTACAAGTCATCTATTTCTGCTGCTTCTGCCGCTCAAGTTTAACGCTTTATTTTATTTTTTATATTTTAAAAGCCAGGGGGGTTGTTAGAAGTCACGTGATGAAGCACGTGATAATTGTTAATGGTTTACTAACGTTTCTGATTATGAGTTCTGACCAGTCTCTTTCTCTTCGCGGATATTCTTATATTTTGTTCTCTGATTCTACCACCCTCTCTGGTGTTTCTCTTCTCTTCTTCTTTCCTACCTTCTCCATTGGGATCCCAAACCACTTGATTATGTATACACTTCAGAGTATCTATGCAATATGAAGATCTGCCGCATCATTGAAGCTTTTTTTTTTTCCTTCAGGATCCAAGTATTCTATTTTTGTTTCAAAGAAAATTACAAATTAATTGGAACAATCAAAATATAGATACTATTTATATATATAAGCTGCTGCACACCAATTCACTCTTTCTCAATTTTTTTTACGGAAATTTGTTTTTGAAAATTCTCATATATTCTTGTACATGAACTATGTATTTTGTTGTTTCATTGGGCTGCCTTTTTTTTTTTTTGGTGGATATCCACATTTGTTCGACTAAGATTATGGATTCTTCTCTTTTGAGTATTTTTTTTTTTTTTAGAAATTTTTATGAAGTGGGTTTCGCCAAAGAAAATAACAAAGTAGGGGTAAAATGTAAGCTTAAATGTTTATCACTAGTTTTGTTGGTTAGGCATATCTTTATGACTCCACCACACTGGTCCATGGATGCTTTACAAAATAGGATCAAATCATTATTAGCAATCATAAGGTGGGTTATGGGGTAATATAAAAAGTCGGTTATGAACTCAGCTCTGTGGAACATCCAAACAAGGTTTAGAAACCATGATGAATTGGAAGGAAGCCAGAGAGTATAATTAAGGATTGATATCCTAGATAGGATACTCAAAAGGAGTGACAATTCTACTGTCATATAATTTTTGCCACGTCCATTTTGAGTGTTACCTTAACATTTATTCAATAGGTTTTTCATTTTTTCTCCTCTTCTTGTAGGGGTGGAAGATTTCAATGCAGAGCATTTAGCCTTCCAAGAGTAAACGCTCATTCAAAAGGGGAGACTATGATTAGGATGATGGTCTTCACCATATTAAAAAGGATGATTTTGTAAATAATGCTGCAAAACCTTATAGGTCTCATGGGTCATGGGATTTTTTTTCATTTTTTTTTAAGATAAGAACTCTACGGTGGTGAGGTTTGAAGCTTTTGGACCATTTCGGTAATAAGCATATTTTGGATTGTCTGTTGTCTTATGATAACTTCTTAATATCAGAAAAGGGTTTGGAAGCCATACGGTGCTTTTGATGATTTTCCAAATCTCTTCGCAGGGTAAGGGAAGGGGTCAACAAGTGCAAGATGTGA
The DNA here is from genome assembly GCA_963556465.1 of Berberis vulgaris. Lineage (NCBI taxonomy): Eukaryota > Viridiplantae > Streptophyta > Magnoliopsida > Ranunculales > Berberidaceae > Berberis > Berberis vulgaris. The sequence continues at coordinate 29,247,339 of OY747125.1, read as the reverse complement.
GTGTCGGGTGAAGGGTTGCTAGAGTTGAAATACTCTTGAAGGATAAGTCTATTTCTTGTTGGTTGGTCAATCCAAGAGTCATCTTCCCCTTCAAACTTATAATATTTTTCTTAATTCCCATCATGTTCACATGAAATGTAAGTATTTGTTAGGGCTGAACAAAAAACCGATCAAACCGACTAAACCGACCGAACCGATCAAAACCGAACCGATTGGTTCGGTTTAAATTCGGTTCGGATCGGTTTCGGTTTTAAAAAATTCAAAACCGAAGTGGTCGGTTCGGTTTTCGGTTTCTATGTGATTTTAACCGACCAAACCGAACCGACCGAATATATATAATAAATAATATATATTTTATATATAAATAATATAATATGTTTAAAATAGTCGGTTCGGTTCGGTTTTATTTCGGTTTTGGTTCGATTTTAGTCGGTTCGGTTCGGTTTCGGTTTGTATAAATTAGATTCGGTTCGGTTTCGGATCGGTTTTGTTAATGGTCGGTTCGGTTTCGGTTTGAAAATTTTAAAACCGACCTAGATCGGTTCGGTTCATGGTTTAGGTGAAAAACCGAACCGATGGTTCGGTTTTCAGCCCTAGTATTTGTGGTTGTTATCAAGCAATGGATTTTATTACATCTGGAATTATGTTTTGTGCTCTCCTCTTGTCAACTTAAGTTTTTCAGTTGAAATTCAGCATGTTTAATAAGTGTTTATATTGTGGTCTGTAATGGGTTGATTTATACAACACTAATTCTAGGCAGCGAGGGTTATCAACCATGTTTTGGCTCAGGGTTGAGCTCTTTTACACTTCTACCATTTCTATAAATGATGTTTGTGATTGTGTTTTAAAGAGAAAGAGTAAAAATGTAAAATAGCCCGATTCTCACCAAAAAAATGATTGGTAGCCCTGGCTGCCCAGACTCTTTATACAGATAGGAGAGGTTGAGTGGGCTTGGGTTTCTCGGTTGAGATTAACAGACTTGAATCTTGAAAATTGTAATGTTATTAATGTTGCCATATATTATCAAGAAAAGTAATTCAGTATGAGAAAGGCATGATGAAATCATGGAGCTAAGTGACTCTTTCGTGGTTATATATAGATTTATAAAAAATATTTACATCATTGTGATTCCCCCAATTTACAAATTCATTTTCCTTCGGAGCTCAGAAGAAGAAACGAAAAAAAAGAAATATTCCTAAGAGATAATACTGATGAAATGAAATCAGAGAAGGGAAGGGTGGTGATCAGAAGAGATCGTCCCCAAAAAGATAGAGCAGTCTTTCGACTGCCCAGCTTGGGGGCTCTGACAAGCTTCTTGAGGAAGACGAGGTTACATGTAATAATGGGGCTCGGCAGAGGGGGCAAGTCACGCGGTCATCATGATCGATCCATCTGTCGATGCATTTCCTGTGGAAAACATGACAACAGTTCCTCAGCTGCCTCACTTTGTCACGCTTCCTTATTACATTCAAGCACACTGCACATGCGTGGCTGCTCTCTGGTAACTGTAATTTCTCATAGATATCTTCATATGACATCACTTGCAGCAGACTATCTCTATCTCTATCTCCTCGGCGCTGGCACTGTAAAAGAAGCTGTTGTGGCTGAGTGGTTTCATGTTGTTCGACCGAATACTCTTCTTGTGATATCAAGCCTACTAATCTGAGAACCCATCTCACAACCACACATAATAAAGCCGCCTTGTAAATTAGATGGCTCATCACTAAACCAGAATACTCTTCTACAGAAAACCCCATTTCTTATTTCAATTGTTATCAAAATCAAATCAAGAATACTAGCACTGAAAAGTGAAAACTAAAACAGAGCTGCAGAAGAAAGAAAGAAAGAAAGAGGAAGGAGGAAAGAGAGAAGGGGAGGTTCACAAGAGCTATGGCTTGGTTTTTAAAGGGTGGGGAAAAGCAAAAGAACTAAAGAGATGATGACATGCAAGTGGAGGTGCTTTTTTTCCTCCAGTAGGAAGAAAAAGTTCTTTTATCTACACCTAGGATAAAAAGAGGAATAAAGCAAAGCAGTGTGCCCATTCAAAAGCAAAGATAATCAAACATGTTGACATCTGAGTCATGCCATGATATATGTTTTGTGTTGCTTTAGATTAAAGAAACACTGCTTAAGATGAGTCCTGGTGGGTCACTAATTATTATATATTGCCATACATGTTTGTTGTATATATGGTAATATGTCGGACATGCATGACTAATGGCCTAAATCCTCCTCTCCCCTTTCTTCTTATAATGAGGTAGCTTAGCCTTATCATTTTAAGTCTTTAATTAGCTACAAAAAGTGAAAGAATCCAGTCACGAACGCGTCATATCCTAGTCGGATCTCTCTTTTTCTTTCTCGTTTCCGTCTCTCTCTAAGGAATAAGGTGCAGTCCAAATTCCAAGTGAGTCAGATTCCTACGTTCCATTGACAACGGTTCAAATTCAAACAATCCAACTCTATGGCATTTCTTTCATGGCTTGTTGAATAAAAAAACCAACTACTCCCAATCAAAGTGACAGTGGCCACATCTATATCTACGTGCAGACACCATTAACTTCCATTATATAATGGGGTGTTTATGCAATTCATGACGTGGATCGAAATTTGTAACTCTTCTACCCTACAATGATCATGATATCATAACCAACCTATTGGGATCGACCACATATTGAAATCAAAATCTGCTAATGACAATCAGAATCTGCAACCACCTTCCTAACCAACAAAATCAATCAGTTATGGAACAGTCAGCTAGTGCTATTTAGCTACCATCAAATTAAAAACATGTAGATCAACCAACAGCTCAAAAAGAAGTGATGAATCCAAATAAATAATATATCCTTCAATATCTTTATATGTGCACTTAGTTTTTTTAGTTAAACTTAAGTTAGAAAGAGTCGAGCATCAAGAAAGATTGATGAGTTCTAGCAGTTACAGACCGAAGAAAATGAAGAAAAAAAGTACATTCACATGACAATGGACCGAAGCTACAGACCTTCAGTCTCCATTTTACATTGCAGGCTTGTTGAAGCATGACCAAACTGTTAGACTTTTCTATTTGCAACCCCAACATCATACAGCCAGGTACCAAGAACTTGGGAATCTTCTTCTTGTCACGTGGTTACACCGGAATATTCAAGGGCATTTGAAAAGGTTTCCCTACAGCAGCTTCAGTCTACCAGTTACGTCGTCAACCATATCAGCAGGGCCTGTCCAAACACGTAAACAAAAAAAAAAATCAACTTTAGGAATTTGGCAAGGATTGACAATAATTTCTTACTCAAAGCAAGTGTGTAATAATAACAATGAACTACATTTCTTTCAAGGTAACCACCATGGATTCATCATTCGTCCATTGGCCTCGACACAAGAAAAGCCTTTGGAACACCAAACTTGCAGCACCATAAGAATAAAGGCACTTTGAGAACTTTCAACTAGTTTGTCCACTAACAAAGATATAGATGAACCTGAGAATCTGATGAGCAAGAAATACTTCAAAAGGAATTTTCTTGCCTAGGGCTAAATATACCCACAAGAAATCGGCTCGATATCCACAGAAATAGAGACAGAAATCCTGATCTATTTTTAAAAATGTGTCCATGTACTCGATGTTATCCAATTAAATCCAAAACAGAATGTACAGGAGATGGAAAATCAGCTCAGCTATGCTTTTCCGTATCAGAGGTTTTAACCACTTACAAAGAAGTGCTTTATTCATCATCAGAAGTCCTCCATACACACTAGTTTAGGGTATGAGACTCTTTATCCTCCTCATTACCACACTACCATGAGAAGTTTCTATTTGGATCCTCTCAGCCGCTAATGAAGGAATCTGAAACAGCTACATATAGTAAATATACGTATTGACCTTGGCACTCCTGATAAGTACCAAAGTCCCACCTTGGGAGTTTGGATAGAAGCTTCACCTTCCACATGGTTGATCTCTTTACCATTACTCACCGGATCCCACAAATGCTTACGTTTATTCTTAGCTCCTAATGAAGTCCTCAAATAAACAGTTAACAACACACACCTGACATCCCAAAATCCCTGCACCACTCCACTACTTGCTCCTTCTTCGACCCTATACACCATGCTTTTGGAGAAGTTAATCTTCAACCCCGAACACTTGTAAGACCAACAGAATATGGAGGCTTTGTTGGCAAAAATTAAAGCCAATTGGTTGGGCCCAATGATGACGTCCAAGCACTATTTAAGTCTCCCAGCCATCGCCTTGCCAATAGTCTTAAACAGCCCACCTTGTAGACTAATAGGATTAAAGTCTCAAATAAATCCAGCCCCCTCCTTGGGAATCAGAGTTATGAAAAGAAGTATTTAACCTCCAAAAGAATTATGAAGTTCCACGACCACCACCATTGCTTCATCGCCAATAAATCCCAACATCTCGTGTGGTAAACCCCACAACTCCTCAAAGCATAAAAAATTGCATTGATTTTGGAATCGTCATAAAGCCTAGCATTATCCTCCTCTGAAATAGTAAAAAAGTCGAATCCTTCCAACTACGATCTACACTTTGGGTCATGGTAAAGTTGCTCAAAGAAAGAGACAATGTGACCTTGAATGTGAATGATATTCTTGTATTCTACAAGTACTGCATCAATCTTCAATCTTGACAAATCATTCATCCTTCTTCTAAGAGACGTAAAAGCATGGAATTTTTTTTAGTATTATTGTTTCCTTCTATAAGCCATTTGATTTTAGACCTTCTCCACTAGGCCTCCTCTAGGGATGGCAATGGACGGATTTTCACAAATATCCGCCCCACCCAATCAGTTTGGGGTAGTTTTGGATATGCCTAAATGGATTTCGGGGCAGATACGGATATCGAAATAGCATCCATCAGATATTCGGGGCGGATACGAATTTAACCATATCTGCCCCACGGATATCCGTTTAAATACAAAAATTACAGAAATACCCCTAGTCCTTTAAAAGGAAAAAAAAACTAACCCTAAGTATTTATTCGTCCCCTTTATCTCTCTCTCTCACATTTCTTGTCTTCTTTTTCAGTGAGAAAGAAAATCTCTCGCCTAAGTCAACTCCGCCTCCACTACCACTGTCTTCGTCTCCTCCACCATCCATTGTCGTCTCCTCCCATATTCTAAAGATTTTAGGTGAGTTCTCGCTCAAATCTCAGTTTATTCGCCCCTTTTTCTCTACTTAAATTTCAAATCTAAGTCCATTCGCTCCTCTTTCTCTGCTTAATCTCAGATGGATCTCTCATCTCTCACTTTGTCTCCTTCTCCTTGGACTCTCTTCTTCTTCTTCTGCGAAAATCAGCACCAAGCAAAGCAAGTCTCTTCCTTGTAATTCTTCCTTCCCCTTTTTAAGTTGAGAGATGAGACGAAGTTGAGAGAGAAAGGAGAAATGGATGATCCGAACAGGAACAGGAAGAGGAGACTATTGATTGATCATTTGTTCTTCGTTGATGATCCAGTACTTCCAAGGCAGTGGTGGAGTTTCAGTTTCACCTGCAGCGGCGGCGGCGAGGAATACGTTGGGAATCGCATCTCCTCCAACCATAACCATGGATTCCGATCAAATTTATCAAGGAGTTCTTCTCTGTCTCTCTCGAGGAGGTGGAGGAGTCTCTTCTTCTTATAAGGCTTCTAATTGTTCAATAACAATGGAAAATCTCCATCTCCGAAAGCCTCCCGGTTTCTCTCATTCGTCAGCCAATTTGTCGGACAGTCGAATTCCGCGATTTCGGGACAAACAGATGAAGCCTTGTATTGTTGAATTTGTCAATTCATTGTATTCCATTTGAGATTGATCAAACATGCATACTGAAAAAAGGTATGTAAATCAGTTAATCTATGAATGAATATCTGAAATTCGCGAGCATTGATAAAAGAAATTAGTCATTGTGAATCACTACAGCATGTGCCACTCCATTAAGAGCGCATGAGATTCTATTATCTAAGTCCATTCTTCACTTTCTTTGCAAATGCAAGTTTACAACAACACCATCCAACATTGGTGTGAGATGATGAGTTTTTGTTGTAATTTTTGTATGGTTTTCTTACTGGTTTTTGTTGTAATTTTTGTTAATGGTTGTTGTGTATGGTTTCACTGATATGGTATTAATGTTGAGAAGGACATTTTTTTAGCAGATATTCGGATGGGGCAGATATCCGTCAATCCGTCTGGATCAGGTATGGTTTTTATATTTTTGGATAAACGGATATTCGGGGCGGATTCAGGGATTCGTGATCTCTAGCGGGGCTGGGATGGATTTTTCCAAATCCGCCCCGTTGCCATCCCTAGCCTCCTCTTCCTTCAGGATCTTATCAATCTCAACTCTTGGCTTCCCTATCCTAAAGCTCTGCCAAAGACATCATTGTGTCCTCCTTTCTTATCCAGAATAAACCTCACCTCCATTAATGAAGCCAATCTTCCATCTGTCCTCATCTCCCTTGACAGCAAGGAAGATCAACTGAAACTAGCAGACCCATCATAATGACAATCTGACCACCACTTCTAATCAAAGGCATTAAATCTTGGCTCTCAAACCACCGAACATCAAACTTGAAAGGATTTTTTGGGGAGCATAAGAACCAACTTCCATAAGGATAGGGTATGGTGAGACCCCACTCTAGGCATGGCAGCAACCACTATGTTCCCCCAATACTCATCGCTATCTATCAATCTATCCAACTTTTGCAAGACGGGAACCATCTGATTATTCATCCATGTAAATCAATTCCTCAAAGTGTCAAAAAAATCAAACCAATCTCATCCACAAACTCTAAAAAGTTAAAGCATATTCTTGTTCCCCAATGATCTGTTATTCATCTCCTCAATAAATCTAACCACATTGTAATCACCACCCACCAACTGAGGGTATTGTCACAACCCTCAGATATCACCTAACTCCTGCTATAGGTATGAACTCCACCTCCTGTAATTCGAAGATTAGACCAGGAACTACCCATTTGAAATCATCCATTTCATTCTTGCAAAGAAGTGAAAGGGAAAAAGCACCATCCACGTCATCCTCCACATCAATCACTTGTTCATCTCACAATGCTAAAATACCTCCTGATCTCCTAGGGTTGTTCAAAAAACCAACTCCACATCAATCACTTGTTTATCTCACAATGCTAAAATACCTCCCGACCTCCTAAGGCTATTAAAAAAATCGAATAAACTGACCAAACCAAACCAAAATTTTCGGTTCGGTTGGGTTTGTGTTATTTGAAAACTGATTATGACGGTTCAGCTTAAGGTTTGGCAAGTTAGAATGTTAGATATCGGTTTCTAACCGAACCGACCATATAATCAGTATTTTACACCACGACTAATACTAACATACCTTGTACATTTTCTCATAAAAGGTCCTTAAAATAATTTTAAAAGAGTAGTGTTGTTGACAATTAAACTTCCTTTTTGGCTAAGTAGAAGATAAGAACAAAAAAATATATATTCATATAAAAGATTTCATGGCAATTAACCTTCTACACTGCCTGGAGTAAGTTGATTAATCATTGTATGCCACACCATCGATGACACATGAAAATTAAAATTTTATTGTATTATTACTTGAAACTCCTTCCATAGATATCTTGCTTTCAAAAAGAAAATCGAAATGGGGTTTTTGAGAGACGGTGGTTTGATGTTGGAGAAAGTGGTGGTGGTGGCAGAGGATGTGGGAGAAGGTGGCGGTGGTAAGTGGAGGAAGGAAAAGCTTGTTTAACAAGGAGAAAAATGGTTCAACTACATTCAAGGCTTATTTGCTATGAAGAAACTAGATCTAGATCTACATTTTGCTGACTTATTGGGTTTTGTGCTTACAATCCATCATCTCCCTAACTTTCTGAGTTTCCTTTTGGATCTACCCTCTTTTCTCTGTTTTTCTTTAACAGTACAATCCAGTGATTTGTGAAAAACCGAAAAAACACATACAGGATGCAAACCAACTGTAATGTTTTTTATTATTATTATTGTTTTTTATTTTTTTTTATTGTGGTTTGGTTTGGACAAAATGAAACTAGATATTTGTTCAAAACCGAGGAAAATCATGTGCAAACCAACAATAACGGTTTCTTGTATTGCGGATTGGTTTCGACTTGGACAAAATGAATCCCGACAAATTCGGTATGAAACTATTCCAAACTGAACCGTGAACAACCCTACGACCTCCCCATGGCTCAAAGAAGTTTTAACCCACATCCCTTTTCGACCAGAAACATCAAAGTTTAACAGCACCCTACTCCAATTCTCAAAACTTAGCTCCACATACACAAAAATAATAATAAAATTTGAAAAATAATAATAATAATTCCCAACTTTTCAAGCTCTTCACATTCCAGATAATACTCTGAAACTAATCAATAACTAAGCACTCCCACATACCCTGTAAAAGCCACCACCTCTAGACTCCATCATACACCATGTCTCCTCTTAACATATTGTTGTACTCGATCACCCTGAATCTCGTCATCAGAAGAGCAAGAGTTCAAGTCATCACTGTTTAAGCTCACAACTAGCCCCATATCTAATACTTCGCCATTCACCAACATATGCCTTTGACAACCACACATCAACCAAATTTATAGCTTTCAATTGCTCCTACCCAACTTCAACCCCAAACAGATAATACTGCTTCAATTTTCTATTATCATTTATCAAACACTGGAATACTCTTGTTTTGCTCCCTGCATCCCCTAGAAACCCTTATCAATGTCACCACCTACTTTACCCATGTGCACAACATCATCCACCTTCAGAGCCACCTCCAAGCTTGGCATGAAGCAAAACTGTGAGCAACAGAGTCAAACGAATGAACAGCTCCTCTCGACTGTTGAGATGAAGTGGACAAAGCCTGTTTGGGTTTTGTTGTACTCTTTAATAAACCAGATTGATGCATCCTGAAGTATCACTTGAACTTGGACTCAAAAGATGAAGCCCTTCTAGAAGATCTTGAATTAGTTAGACTGAGAAAGAAACTGGGCCCTGATTGTTCTTTTGCCATTTGGGCCTTTGCCCCTTCACCCACTTTCTTGAATCCACCCTCCTTCAGCAACATGCTTACATCCTGACTTACAACATTGTTTTATTCTCACTACCTTCCTATACTACCGCCTTCCTATACTAATCTTGCAATTAGATTTAGACACCAAATTAACTAACTGGATATCCACATCACCATCTCCACTTAGATTCTTACATGTGTTATCTCCAACTTGCACCACGACATTTGATATACCACTCATAGTTTTCTCCATGCGAGTTCCAATCAATCTACCACCATAACTGCCCCAGCTGGCTTCTTGACATTCATTTCCAAAACAAAATTTTTATTTACCATTCTTACCTCCATTGTACGACCTTTGACTTTGTCTTTCTAAATCAATGGATCCCTTTGACCCGACATTAAGTGCCAGCATGTTTACCCAATCTTTGTACTCCACCTGTCCCCCCACCTTCCAACTCCTTCTCCAACTGGAAAAAGCTGCCATGTATTCTCTAAATTGTTTTCTGCGACCACAAACAAAGCTATCACCTTGGCCTCTTTCCACTCCACCTTATTATGCCTACCCCGTTTGCATATCCCCAATATCCCCTCACCCACATTAAGCCCACCTTCTCCCATTGGAACCCAATAGAAGTTTTTTTTTATCAGCAAAACAAACTAGATTTCAATTCATTAAAGATAAATAAATAAATAATTAAAAAAAAAAAACTAGTGATTGAGTAGGTCACGAGGACAAAAAAGCATCTACAAATAGAACATTCTCTCCCACTCAAATATACAAGTGTGGAATGGAATCAAATGTAAGATACCCCAAATATTTCCCCAGTGCCAAACCAGAGCCTTGATTTCATTACATAACTCCGAATGATCCTTCTTCTTGTCCTTGAAGGTCCTATCATTTCTCGCCTTCGAGACCACCCAAATAACAATAAATAACCCAATAGAAGATATATCAATCCTCACCCACTCCCTGGCTCCCTGCTCGATTCACTTTCTTGTTTTGCTGCTTCGATTCCACACACTTCCCGTAACGAGTCTATCAGAGAGCTCCTCTCCATCCTGTTGCATTTTGAACCTTAGAAGGGATTCAGCATAGGTTCATGTCTAATATTTAGTTAGATTTGCAGGGTGCAGAATAACTAGATGAGACGTTGTACAAAGTATGAAGGGTAAGCCTTTTGAATAAGAGATGGAAATGGTGAGGTGGTGATTGCTAGATGGCGAGGTGGAGATGCAATAAAACTAGAACAGATCCTACTTGAGTCTGACCTCAATGGGGCTTTGTTCCAGAAGGCAGGAACGGGGATGCTTGGATTTCTTTGTGTGGCTTCATAAGAATAACCATCGATGCGAATGAAGGTAAAAAGGAGATATACCAATCTCGGGCACAGTATGATCAGAGTAAGAACAAGAATGGTGTGCAACAAGTTTCCATGGATGGGAAGTCCAGCTCCGCAGATTACCACTTTGATGAACCAACCAGATCCAGTGTGTGTCTTCCACTGAATCCTTACGTTCACACCATTCTCCACAGTAGTCAAATCATGACTCGCCTAAAGCATCAACTTCTCTAGATTCAGAATCTTCATCTATCTCTACACCAATCTCAGAAGCGACTTATATCCAAGCATCAACTATTCTTTTTTTAAATCATAACTACACAACTTTTATCCACTGGCAAGATTTTTTACAGTTTATAAATAGTCGAAGCCTGCTGCTTCAGTGTCACATCAAGGTGACAGGAAGTGAAAAGGACAGACTTCCTAATCAGAAAGTAAAGTTCCCACTGATGGTATATACTTAGTATAAGCGAGCTCCTAGCTTCTGCTCTACCCACCTCTGCCTAGGCCTTTGCTGTTGAAACGAATGTTGTAGAGATGGTAGTCAATAAGACTTCCTGCCTTCCCAAGCAATTCAACTCCAGGCTCTAATAACAGGAAGGGTACGTGTTGGTGTCCTACATGGGGACAAGGTGTCAAGCCATCGAACCAAAAACTCACCGATATGAGAACACATCCATACATTTTACTGTTATACTTCTCCAGCAATATACTTCATTTGTTAGTCATGTTTTACTTGAGAAAAAATATGTGCTCATAACATGTATAAATAATTTGGAACTTTCAAAAGGTATGCCGGAAATTTTGAGGATCCAAGCATGTGTTCAAATATATTGAATACCATTACACGCGGATATAAGGAATTTCTTTCAAAAATTAAATTTTCTTGTTAAAACAAATGTAAATTGTTGTGCCACGTACGCAAGTCCTTTACTCAAAAACTTTTTGTAAGAGACATGAAATCATAAACAAGGAAGGATTACTATGAGTGAATGTTGTATAAAGTCTTGAGAATGTTGCTAGAAAGGGTTTATGGAGTCATATGGTCAGATCCTAAGCCCAATACAACTACAGCCAGCAAAGCATAATAGGGCAGTAACAAGGCCTGAGAGAAGAACCGAGCAAGATGCCAGTAAATCATTGAGGATTAAAGTTATACAAAAATTGAACATGTGATCGAGAGAACCTTGTGTTCCCTATTCATAGCAAATGACATGGGAAAGGTTCTCGATTGTTTTGTCTGCCAATTGACCTCGCTTCCACGTATGTGTTGCCCTCTAGTGTTTTGTCACATTTAGGACCTCTAGTACTTTTTAACTTCCAATTTAGTTAATTTTTTTTTCTAAAAATTGATATTAACAGATAGCTTAGAGCTTTTTAATAGTTTATAAATGCGTGCATTTTTTTCTTCTTTTATTAACAATTATTTTCTGAAAATAAGAAGATTTTTATTGACGCTAGAAGAATATACACAAACATGCAAATATCACTAATGAGAGAAATATATCCCTACGAGCCTACAAACACAAAAATCACTTCAAATAATGCATTCCTTGCAGTTTCCCAAGGCCATATAAGAATGTCTGTACATAGCCTATCCCCATCCAATGCCAGTTTTGAGAAAGAAAATCTATTATACATAACACAACACTAGGTTATGAACCATAATGTAAGTGACCAAGGAACACAATGAGTAATCCTGATCCAGAAAGGGATTAATTTTCATGCTTGTTCAAACAACCAATAACAAGCAAGAACAATAATAATAACAAGAAGTGATCTCAATTTGATGGAATGAAGATGTCTCACCAAGTATAGCCATAACTGTCCGAGAATCTGAAAGAAAGAAAATAGAATAAATTTGAGGAAGATTTGTAAGTTATTAGGAGCAAAAAATTATTGATCCAACTTCATCACAGAACTAGTAAGCCTACAAGATTCAATCAACCCTGGTAGAAATTAGATCTCATATAAAGCCACTTACTTGGAGCAATCTGTGTTCTTCCAGCATCGATGGTAATATGGGTTGGTAGCTTCAATGACTTAGCACTTTCCTGTCAAAAAAATAATGGTATTTACAAAGAGGCTTCTGATAAAGGTAAATATCATATTCATGTTTTATACTTCTCGCCTTCATTAAGTCAAGAAACAACCTATTCACGTCTCAAACATGCACCCAGTGCCAAATAGCATTTTCAAGGCTGTTCTAGGCATATCCACATATTAAAATAACCACAAAGAGGAATGTTAGCTAGGAGAAGAGTGCAAGTTGAATGGAACAAACTATGATTTGAAAAGACCTTTTTAATCCATTCACAATATATAGGATGTAATATGAAGGGAAATTTTGACTTTGGTCCATGTTCCTAATATCATAATTGGGTTTAGTCCCTTTTTTAATTTTAATTTCATGATGGTCCTTGTCAATCAGCGAGGCGTCCAAATCTTACACTAACTGAGTCAACTGCACAGAATTTGCAAAGTGTTAGTTCTGGCCATTAAAGACAAGGAAAACCTTGCTCTGTCATCTCTCTGATCCCTTTCTCCTCTTGTTATTCCCAGTCCCAATGAGCAGAAAAAAATCAAAAACACAACAGCAAGCCCCTAATCCCTATTTCATTGCTGATAGTCTCCACCTACCAAACACGACTCCAAAACAATAATGAGGGTCTAATCTACCTGAATTTCCATTTCTTAATCCTTCCTTCAATGTCAACTGCAGTAGTTATGAAAAGAATTTCTGACAGACAGATAAAGAAAGGGTGGATCAAGGCTCAATTTGGGTTGAAACAAAGTGGAAAGAGGTTGAGATGAAGGTGGTGTAGATCTAAAATGAAGCAAGATGGTGGCAAACAGATGTCAATCAGATGGTTTATGGGGTTATGGTCATGACTCATTAGATTGGATCATGCTATTTTTCTCGAAATGGAATCATGTTTTCTTCTGCCTCTTTTTTGTTTCGTTCAATTGACTTGTTCATGAATAAATGCAGAAGAAAACACAGCAACAACTAGATTATCTTGGAAATTTTATTCCCAACAGTCTTTGATAGTCCTCGAGATTCATTCATTATACTTTGAATATCTTATTCTCAAGGAAGAAAACACGCCAGCTGCTATAATGGCCATAAAAGACATTTTGTGTGTCTCCCCCAATAGGCATTTCAAGGATCCAATTAGGGGTTTGCAAAAAACTGAATTAACTGACAAAACCAAGCTGAATATTGTCAGGTTTTCTAATATACAGAATTCAGTTCAATTTTAAATTTTGCAAAACAGGAAATTCGGTTAAGTTCTCGATTTTAATAAACTTACACCAGTAAAACCAAACTGACCTTACAATAAAATTTCGTGTTATCAACCGCTAGATTTTCCTAAAGGATACATAAAGTTGAGGCAAGTTAGATTGAGAAGGGTTTAGTTTTCACCCTCATGTTTTCTCATTCCAGTAAATGATGATAATAATAATAATATTAATAACTATTACAATAATAATAGTAATAAATAAATAAATAAAATCTCTACAGTAAGTGGTGGAGTTCATGAAGGGAGCCACCAAGCGAATACCTCTTCTCCACTAGACTTCGATCTAGTTGAGGAAAGAGAGTCTGGGAATGAAGATTGCATTTTGACGATTTGTAATTAGAGATCCAAAGATTAGGATTTAGTCAATTTCCGAAGGAATCCTCCATCTTCTTAATTTCATGTCTAAGAACTCATTTTGGTGCTCCTCCTGTTGTCTCTGCAACACATTTATTTATTGATGATCTCCTTTTTTAAGGATTCCTCATAGAAGAACATCAACCATGATTTTTGGGAAGTTTGGGATGGCTCATCATACTATGGCTATGATGTTGGATGGGATTTGATTGGTCTTGGCTATGATGTTGGATGGGATTAGATTGGTCATCAAACGTCAGTTATTTCTAGAATTTCCACACCACCACACTGAGAAGGCATGTACTCGATATCCAAGTGCGAAGAAATTTTCTTTTAAGGGAGGTAGAATCCAAATCTATTGAGAGAAATCCATTGTTTGTTTCTGTCATGACATCTTTAATTTTCCTTCTCTGATCTTCTCCACCGCCATTGATTTAGTGCAAACCAAAAAAAAAAAAAGAAAAAAAAAAGGTAATGGGTTCTTCATTTTGCAGTTCAGTTTTGGTTGGGGAAATGAGAACAGAAATGGGAAATTGCGGATTTCACCTCTAAAGCGGTCCGAAACCATGCACACCCGTGAACCCAATTACAAAAATAATGACAAGAACCAAAGTCAATTTTCCTCTAATATCAATGCAAGTTTCAACAATTTTAAACCAATGGATTGTGTCCTGTCACTGTGGAGTTACATGTCAAACAATCAAGTTTGTCAAACCCAAACATGACATGCACGGCATAATAATTGGGTTACCCAACACACTATAACACAATTGTCTTCGACTTAGTTAATGGATTATTGGACCTATGGTCACTAAGACTGGACATATTTCTCAATGGGATAATATGCTATTGGACCAATGGTCATAATTATCAATATCTTATGGTATGCACGATAAAATATACAATATGTATTGTGTCTAAGGCTCATCGATATGGCGCATAATATCTTACGATATACTGATATAGGATGATGCAGGGAAGCGTCACCATTGTACAGGTGACGTGAATGAATGGATGGATGATAGGCTAACTAATATATGTCACGCAAGTCATATCAATGCAAGTGTTTTGGGGACCTCATTGTTGAAGAAGTCCCATTTTATGTCTTTTATGATTAAATATAATATACACTTTTAGAACTTTATAACTAGATATTTCCCTAATGGGCTGGAGTGGGTTCCGATGTCTAATTGTACATCTTGCTTAAGCGTAGTTTTATAAAATGTCTCGTGAAATCAGTGAATAGTTAATGTAGTACTATTCTTCAGCATTCAAAGGTATGAATACTCAAGTTTCTACAGAGATGTTTAGAAACATGAGTCTACAAAAGAACATTGTTGATGCGTTGGCATGATTAAGTATCATGTATTCATATCATACTTTGGCCAACCAAACACGCTAGTTCCGTGTTGTGTTCATATCAGGTTATCGTATCGGATTATAAATTGCCACCCGTAGTTTATCGGGGAGTTGGACAGGGAGACCTTATTGTTTTCCATTTTGTAACACAGAGAAAGCAGAAATCACATTATCAAGATCCCACATAGCTATCTTGGTAAGAAAAATCGCTGAATCCTATCGCGGGAAATTTCTCCATTGAACTTCATATGAGGGAAGCAATAACAGGGTCAAACACAAATCATACGACAGCAAGATAACTCTTCCATGTCCTCTTCCATTTGATAATGGCATATGTAATGCTTCACATGAAATGAGAAAATTAGGAATTGAACTAATTTCATTTACTTGTAACATAAGCAGATCTTCTTCACTTTCACTTTTCAAAACCACCTTCACTTGCCCGCACATCTCCCACCTGCAAAATTCAAAAGGACCAAAACAATAGAGTTGTAGAAGCATACATGAGAATCTAACAACACTTACAATAAAGCATGTTATACCAATCTGCAAACCTCAAACTAAATCAAATTATGTAGCTTCTTGTACAGACCCTTTGGTTCATGTAATACTCTACTGAGGAATGTACCTGTTTAAAGCTTTTGGAGCTCGGCGATGTAGCTTCTTGTACATACCCAAAGTTGCATGACTGAAAGAGACAAAGGGCTCATAATCATCAGTTCTAGGAAACACGCCACTAGAAATTCAAAAGACAATATGTGACTTGCCCTAGTCCCTACTTCACATCAACTACAAGCATCTAAGCCACTAATGTACCAGCCCTCACTTTTCAGTCTACTTTTACACACACGATAGTTTTCGGATCTCAGAGCAGAAAATCCTAAAAACATTAACCAGGTAGGTTTTCATTTAGTTTTAAACCCTGGGAGATGGAAAAAAAAAAAGAGAGAGAGAGAGAGATTCAGCTATTGTAATCCTATCATTTTCAAGGCATCCATGATTCCACTTTCTCTCAGATCAGATATAACTGCAGGTAGTATCTGAGATTCTGGTGAAGAAATTTGTATGCAAGGATGCACGGACACGCGCGTAGTGTTGGACACGGATAAGACACGCCGACTCGGCAATTTTGGAAAAACTAAGACTCAGCGACACGGTGACGCGTCATACCTTTTTTCAATAAAATCAAATGAAGATAAACATCAATTCAATAAAGAAATATTTTAAATAGAAAAACAAACAATGCATTCATCTTTCTACTGCAAGTAGGGAAAATAAATAGAAAAGAACATGAAGAAAGATAGTAAAAAAAAAAAAGGTATAAAAGTGGAGAACAAAATAACGTTTTGTCAAAAGAAAATTAATATAAAGTAGAGGAGAGAATAATAAACAAAGATTAAGAAGAAGCTTAGACTACTTCTATGTTTTAGTGGTTTTTCATCGCCCTTTCTATCTTGACTCCTAAATCGTAATTGAAAGTTTTTTATTCTGATGGACTAACAACCTTCAAATTAGATGGTTATATGAGTCCAATGAAAAAAATAAAATAAATTTGGCTGTCTAGTCTTGATTGTGTCCTAATCGAGTTTTGAGTGTGTCAGAGGCATGTTTGACACGTTGACCATGTGTCTGACCCCACCGACACGTTGACCAAGTGTCTAATACGTGTCGAGCAAGTGTCGGTGTCGGTGTCGGTGTCGGTGTCGGATACGTGTCGGACACGGGTGCAGCAAGTTTTTCGAAGAGTCTGTGCATCCTTGTTTGTATGTAATGGTGTTTGTGAGTACATGCATTTTCGACTATGTGAAGTGGGTCTGTGTGTGTGTGTTGACTGTCAGGAGAAAGACAAGTAATAGCTATACAGCATTCTAAACCACCTCTTGCTATCCTATTCACGAAGGGGCCTTACTCTCAAACCAATTTCGCTCTTTGGAGTTACCACTGAAAGGGACTGTAATTCAATATGAAATATCCATCATCTCTTTGGCCACACTTGTGGTGTGCAATATTACCAGGAACCCACCATGAAGCATGAACTCACCTCCTCTCCTAGGGTTTAGATTAATGATGGCAAAGCTTTGCCCGAAAATTTCTCGCTGACATGACATAGCAGATAGTCACTGGCCATTAAATGGAAGTGGCGTGACAAGTATCAGCTATGAAATAAATAAATAAAGTCGCCTAGATCCAATCTTTCTAAATTTTCCGTTGTTATGATTGCAACCAGAGTTTGGATACTTAACATTTCTCCTGTTTTCAGTGGATCTGAAATAATGGTTTGCTGAAAGCAATGCAGCAATGAGGTCCAGAAAAGGAAGCCTAAGTAGGATTTATTTTATTTGTTTAATTTAGTTTTATTGTTGGGTTAGGCCTAAGTAAGCCTATAATAGAATAAATAGAAATTAGGGCTCCAATAGCATTTATGGTTAGATTGCTTGATCGACAAGCTAAGTTTAGCATAAATAGAGCTTATAGGCCATTAATTGTAATTAATTTTTTATGAATAAAAAAACTCCAATGGGGATTATTTAGTTTTGTTTAGATTTATTTTTAGTTTGTAGTTTAGGTTACATTACTTAGTATCAGAGTTGACGCTCTTGGATTCATGTGTTCGATTGAAAGAAGATTGAAGGAGAAAAGAGAAGAAACAAAGTTTGATTGAAGATTAAAAAAAAAAATTGTTCATCATCGCTGGTCACTATTCCAGCAGGCAGCAGGTATTTACACACCAGTCAGAGCAGCCCCACAGTGAAAAGAAAAATGAGTGACCCATATTATTCCCTAAACCCCTATTATTTTTACCCATGCTCATACTATTCTCCGTCTCAATACCAATATTCATATAGCCCAAGTCAAGTCTAATACCCTTAGGTGTCTAATACCCATAACCAACTTTATTATCCACAATACACTTATGCCTCCCAACCTGAACCAATTTCACCTACACCACCACCACCCCCAGTGATCAATGACATACACCCCACTACCACTTCCAATATGATGCAGGTCGAGATAGACTGGGAGGAGTTTTCAAGAGATTTAGCAAAATGGATTGGCACCCGCTTTTCGACACCTGGAAAGAAGCAAAAGCGGAGGAGGTCCAACGGATGAGATAAATGAGAGAACAAGCAAAAGCAAGAAATATTTGACAAAACGATATTGGAGAGTGCATGATCAAAATATTTGACACCAGGATGAGAGCGTTCCAAGAAATATTGGAGAAAGACGCACTTGAAGATATGTGAAAATAGCAAGACTAGCCATTATATTTGTCAGAGTCTCTCCCTTTTTTAGGAAGTTAAGTGCACCATTACATGTAATCGATTTCCAAAATGTTGCTCATTTGACTACTACAACTTTTTTTTCATTTTTGAGCAAACAGGGGATGTTCGACAAAAGTGAGTAACAGTGATTATGTTGATCCATATTGAGAATTTTTTTGTAGCACGAGCTTATGGGCATGAGTTTGTTCAACAAATTTGTTTTGAATTGTTGTTATTTAAGTCACCTTGCAACTTTTCTAAGTTGGAATATATATGGCAAGTGTGTATCGCGGCAAGTTTCGAGGCCATCTACTTTGTTGGCATTTCGCCTTGTGTTTTGTGACTAGCTACGTAGTTAAAATGGAAAACGGACTCTTCGAAGTCTAGGACCGATTTACGATTAATTGGTTTATTTTGACAAAGCATATATATATATATAGTGATAAATCAGTGAATTGGATGGGCCGATTAATTGGTGATTCGTCGATTTATCAGGGACTCACCGATTTATCGCCAATTTATCGATGACTGCTAAACCAATCCACTAAATACCCAATTCGTATCAGTTACCCCCAATAAACGATTTCTCACTGATTGAGAGGCGCATTAATAACACAGTGACCGATTACTTTGGTTTGCCAGACTTCTTCGACTTCAAGCTCCGAGATGAGTTTCTTCAACCCAAGGAGGATGATATAACATATGATTTATTTTATTTAATTTAGTTTAATTGTTGGGTGAGGCCTAACTAAGCCCATAATAAAATATGTGGGAATTAGGGCTCCAATAGGATTTAGGGTTAGCTTGTTTGATTTGCAAGCTATGTTTAGTAATAAATGGGCCTATAGGCCATTAGTTATAAGAGTTTGGATCACTTGCACCAAGGTGCAGGTTCGATAAACTCTGCTGCACACAAAAAAAAATTTTGACACGTCAGCAATTGACCAAATTTAAGCCATTCTTCTAACCAGGCCCTTCTAACAAATTTACTAAGGTTTTTAATTATTTACCAAAAAAATCAAGAGTCAATTTCAATGGGAAATTCAACAACACTTCAACATCATGAACTTACTCTGAGTTTATTAATATTCTCCTCCCTGTACGAAACATGCAAGATGATTCAACCAGATACATACCTCCACGTCCTCCCATAACTTACATGCAATCAAAATCCATCCTATCAGTTTGATGCAAACCCTGCTGTATCTTGTTATGTTCCTTGTTAACTGTTTGTTTTGAGCTGCTCCTCTGTTTTGATTTGGTCATTATTAAGTATATAATGTTTGATTTGTTAAGAAGAAGCAGAAGATAAAAGAGGAAGAAAGAAGAATATAGTTTATGGGTTTGGTAGTTCAAATGGCCAATTCAAATGGAGGAGCAAATCATCTGCAAAGCACAAACATTATTGAGAAGAAGAAGATCCCGAATGAAGAAGACAATGAAATTAGCAACAACAAAAAAAACAACGGAAATGTGGCTGAGTTTCCTATTTGAAACAGGTTCTTTGTGATTTTTTGTAAATAATTAAAAGTTCCAAGTTAATTATTTATAAGCCCCTGGAAGAATGGTTTAAGTTTGGTTAATTGATGATGTGTTAAAAAAAAATTGGGTGGAGCAGAGTTCGTCCACCCTGCACCATGGTGCAGATGATCGGGACTCTAGCTGTAATTGGTTTTTATGAATGAAGAAACTCCAATGGAGATTATTTTGTTTTGTTTATTTTTGTTTAGATTTATTTTAGTTTATAGTTAGGTTATATTAGACAGAGAAGATAATTTTGGAAGAGAGGTTGTGTGGGTGAAATTACAAGGGAAGAGAGTAATTCCCAATTTTGACAACTATCTCAAAAAGTTGGGAAAGCGATCTCAGGATCAACAGCATGCTCTGAATTTGGCTGAGTCTCTGGGGCCCAGTCATCTTAGCAAGCTGATATTTCATTGGATTCAAAGGTGGATCCTGAGGTAACTTTGAAGATTTTGATGGGAGCAACAGATGAAGGGATGACAAAAATCAAGGAAGCAAGCTGAGGACTGAGGATGAAGAGTGGGATGGGGAGGATATTTTCATAAAATATCGTCCTGAACATCTTCACCTCATCTGTTTGAAGTGTCAGGTTGTTTGTGTGCATCTCTGCTTGTTTGTTTTTTTGTTTCTGTCGTTTTGTTTTTGTTTCTCTGTAACTTCTAACGGTTATCAAATTTTATCTTTAAAATAAATAAATAAATTATTCCCTCCTCAACACACAGATCACTTAATTTCTCTTTAATTCCCTTTTATCTTTCATTTGATCTAACTAAAAAATAGCATTAAGCACCACTTAACTGCATTGATGCAGGCTAAGTCTTCGTAGTAACCCTCAGATTACAACCAGCACAGATGTAGAAATAGGAAGGAAATGCGAAGAAGAAGAGAATGGAATTGTTGGGAGAAAAACACATGATTCATCACATTTATATATATATATATATATATATATATTTTTTTTTTTTTTTTTTTTTTTTTTTTTTTCCAACCCCTAACCCTTGAAATTATATCTGTGTATTTTCTATTACTTGTAAGTTATGACTTCTAGACGACTTTGTGTTGAAGTTTTTTGGAAACTTTAGTAATGATGTCTAATGAGTTTGGTTATGATTTATGATTGTGTTATCACTGTCATAGTAATCTAATAGTAATGTAGCATTAGCATGTGACAAAATATGCTATGTGTTTTGAATATTTTTATCACTAGAATTTGATAAAGGCTTGACTAAATAACATTGAATGCCTCACTAAGGAATTTCTTCTTGATTATGCTTTTATCCTGTTTATTTCATTAAATAGTTGATAGATTTCGTCAAATTCTCTTTTTTTTCTTATTTGTTTTTAATCAACTGTGTTTCAACAAAAAGTTGAGGCTTACACCTCATTTCCACTTCATGCCTTAATAAAGTTTACCACCTCACTGCGGGATTGAGCCTTATAAACCATATGCACAAATATTTTTTGCACTTGAGAAATAAATCTAGACGATGAATCTTTGTGCCTTGAAACAAACACCTTTTACTACTGAGGCAGTGTACTAAATCCGAAACCTGTTGAGTCTCAGCTCCTTCAAGTTCTAGGATCCGAAAAGTGAAAGGATGAAATCTAAGAAAAAAATCCATTTGGAACTGATTCTCCATTAGATGGAGTGGAACCAAACCATAAATGAAAGGGCTGGGAATCTCTAAGACCCACTAAGGACCAAATATCTAAACGCAAACAAGAGTTTCCCTTCTTCATTCCCAAGCAAAGGCAGTATGCTACATGGAATATAGGTCAACAAAGAATATGGATCTGGTCAAGAGACCTCCAGAATCCAGAGTGCCTCGGAACATAGTTGAGGAGAAGAGAAATTCATCTATGCAGTTTCTTTGTGAGAGGTGTCGACAATACATCATACAAGTGAGCGCGAGTATTCGTTTCACTAAGAAGAGCGGCTTAATAGTTTGTCCCGAATA
Organism: Berberis vulgaris; assembly: GCA_963556465.1. Classification (NCBI taxonomy): domain Eukaryota; kingdom Viridiplantae; phylum Streptophyta; class Magnoliopsida; order Ranunculales; family Berberidaceae; genus Berberis; species Berberis vulgaris. The sequence continues at coordinate 29,225,235 of OY747125.1, read as the reverse complement.
TCTACAGTTTGATGGGTTTCATTTACGTGTTGGTAAAATAGTTGATTCATCCTCAGAGAATAGCAATTAAAAAGCACCGGGTGTTCTTCACAAAACAGTGGACCGATGATCACTCTGGATTCTCACTAAAAGGGGGCGAAACCCCATGGATAAATTCATGCTAATTGATTATTCTAAAGAATTATCTATATACAATTACGTTGTAAACACTTTTACACATACAGCTGAATGTACACATTGTCCATAAGAGCAGTTTCACTGGAATCCAATACCATTACATGTGCATTAGTGTAGTATTTGCATACATATCAGATAACTAACTCACTTTAAAAATGTCAAAAGCCTGTTATGGAATTTTAATCTTTGGGGTTGAGGATAAGTAAAAAGGTTCCTTATAAGCATGGAAGAGGTGATTAATTTAAAAACCCATGCTAAGAATTACATAACAATACAGAAAACAAGTGAAAGAATTAATTCCTAGGGGTGAGAGAAAGCAATGAACCTGCATTGAGCAGCAATCTTTCCTTTGCCCATCTTCAAATCATTCCTAACAACTAAAACCATCTTGAAGTCTTCCAGAATTTCTGCTAGCTTTTCGATCTCTAGAGGATTAGAAGGTGTAGTAGAAGAAACATCCTTGTTTGCTTCTGTAGTCGATGATGATACAGGGGGTTTAGTATTTGTACGGAATGGGAAATGGAAAGGGAACCGGAGGAGGTTCACAAGAAGTTTGGGTCTTGTGATGCCAAGAAGGTACCCAATGGCAATACAACCTGCCCCCATTAGAAAGGTCCCCAACCATGACACCTCATCTTCACTCATTTTTTGGTCGTCGTCAAATCAACCAATTACTAATCAAAATCAAAATCAAAATCAATAAATCAATCAAACATCTCTATGCATCTATCCTTCTTCTTCCCTTCTCGTTTTTGGACGGGAATGGTGGAGTGGACTCTCTAGAACACTGAGGACGACTGGGAGGAGGATTTACACTTCTTTTGTTGTTCAGTTTGTTTGTATGGGCAGTCGGACTTTAAAGCAATTTTTTTTTTTTTGTGTTTTTACATTTTTATCATTTTTCTTTAAAACACACCCAGAAACATTATTTATAAAAGTGGTAAATATAAAAAACCCAAAACTAATTAAAAAGTGGCTATAAAGCCTGGCTGTCTAGAATTGGTTTTTTTTGCCTTGTTGGGACGAAAAGCATGTCGTTGTTATAAGGACACGCTACTTTGATGAGAGCACCCTCCCCAACAATCGGAGCAGATAAAAGCATCTCCACTATTGGATCTAAAGACCCCATACGATAGAGCACCAAACTACATTGATTTGATTCGAGCCACTATTTATTTTTTTTAATGGCAATGACTATTTGACACCACAATTCACTCTCACCCACGCTACCTATCCAAATTTTTTTACATGCTTTCCCACATCACCCATAAAAACAACTATTTATCTTCTTCTTCTCTCACCCCCTCTTCTCAAAAATAGAAACAACAACAACAACATGGAAGGGGGCAGCGAGGAAGGAGGTGATCGATTGCGAGGGACGGTGAGAAATGACCAGTGACGACGAGAGATACAGAAGATGGGGCCACAACTATTGTCGCCCCTTCTCCATTTTCTTCTCCTCCTTCCCCTCTAGTTCTCTCACTATTTCTTCTTCTCGCACTCTCTCTCAGTTCCCCTCTCTTTTTCTCCCACTCTATCTTCTTCTCGCGCAAGTCATCGACCCTCTCCTTTTCATTCTTTTCCTTCCCCTCGCACTTTATTTTTTTTTCGCCCTCGCGACGGACTGTGCGAGGATGGGTTCCTCAAATCTTCTGCTTTTTCGACTTCGTCTTCAATTTTAATTTGAGATAATGTAAAGGATGTACGAGCGGTGCTTTAGGGGTGCCCATCCGGGGGAGGGAAGAAAATAAGAGAAATGAGTGAAGAATATGCAAAAGAGAATAAGAAGATTAGAGAAGAAGAAAATGCAGAAAATAAGAAGAATATCAGAGAATAAGAAGGATGGTGGTGAGAAGAGAGGAGATTGGGAGGGGAGAGGGAGCTTTCTATTGTTTTGAATTTGGGAGGGGAGAAAGATTTAGGTTTTCCTTTTATAGGTGGTGTGGAAGAGAACAATGGTGTGGGAAAGAAAAGGTTAGATGGGTGGTGTGGGTGAGAGTATCTGTGGTGCCAAATAGTCGTTGCATTTTTTAACTGGACAAGTCTCCTCGCCTTTTCCAATCCTCAAATTCCTCTGTATGTATGTATGTATGTATGTATGTATGTGTATGTGTCTACAACCTTATGAATTCTGAGAATGAAACTGTTCAAACCAAATACGGAAGATTAACCTCAATTTTGATAAATTCCATTGATATCCACTCCAGTTTTTTTTATCCATGGAGTCACACTTAGCAGACATGTTACCAAGTCCTTTGACTTGCATGACTGAAAGTGTGATGGCCTCTACAACAAGGATTTCTCCACATAATGGCCACAACGATCCCTCATTGATAGCCACTTGTAAAATCTTGACTGAAATCACAGTCACTTTTTCTGACTGCACTTTCGCATGAATCTCTGTAACTCATTAGGCGTCACTTAGCCCTCTACCTTGCCCCATGGGTAAGGCCGTTAGAATATGACCGCCAAAATTTAGGATCTAAAGCATTTCACTAGCAAGTAAGGGTGTCGTTGTTTTCAAACTATGAGATACAAACACAACAGTCTGTTGATTTCTATCAATATTATTCGTAAAGGAAGTGTGAACTACTTTAATCATATCTTCTTCTACCGTTCTAAGCATTAAAATGACAGAAAATAGCCATGACTACTCTGGTTTCGTGATTGTGAATATTTAGGATTTGTGGGTGCAACAATATTTAGGGTTGCAGAAGAGTAGACCAGAGTTAGGGTCTCCATATAAAGATAAGGGCGATGGGTGAGCGCATTTTTTACATGATTTATAATTTATAGTTTCGATGGGGGGTTTGGGGCATAGAAATTTCAAATAAGTCATAAGCATGGGTAGTTTTTCAATAATTAAAATGTAAGAAATTTCTACTAAGAAAAATCAAATTTGGGGCTTTCGAATTCAAGGGCCTTGGGCAGTCAAATTTAAGTATCAAAGCTTAATCGATAAAGTAGAAGGTTTATTCATGGAGAACTAATAAGGAGTTTGACTTTTCTACATCGTCTATATTGTCTTTATGATACAATTGTTATTGCCCAGTTAAACTCTCAATTGTAGTTTGTTCATTATTGATCTTCATAATTATTATTTCACATCTTGTTATCATTTTCTATTATTACCATAATTTTATTTGCATCTTTCCTTGGTCTTTTATGTCTTACCAGTGTTCTAAAAATCGTTAGGCGCTGGGCGGGCGGCGAGCAAGTGCCTAGCGCCCAAGGGCCTAGGCGGGTGCCTAGGCGGTCTTAGGTTTTGTATTATAACTTTAATAATTTACAAAAGTTAAACATAATACATTATCAATTACATCCAATTTAATGCCAATTACATATGCAAAATTTAAAAACATGAAAAATTAACAATCATGAACAAAATTTGTTAAAACTCAAATGACTGAAGTTGGTCATGATGGGTACTTTATATAAAATTGAATTTGTGGACAAATATCCAAACCTACTCTTATTTTTCTTCAAATTGCATGAATAACCTCAGTCATGTTTGATAAAATCTACATTAGTAAAATTGGTACCGGCAAATCCTTTGAGAATTCCATTAAGTAATCATCATTTGCTACATTTAGACATATACTGAATAAAAAACAATTAAATAGTTTATTTCTAAAAAAGAGGAAAGAAAAATAAAATAAGAACACAATCAACCTTATTAAAAAATAAAAATAAATAAATAAATAAAAATCGCCCGGACCACTTAGACCCCGCCTAGGCCGCCTAGAGCCCGCCCAGACCCGCCTAGGCCGCCCAGACTTCCCGCCCAGCCATTAATCTGGGCGGTTTTCCACCTTCTAGCGCCTAGGCGGCCGCCTAAGCCGATTTTTAGAACATTGTGTCTTACGTGTATTCGTCTTGCGCATGTTGTCGGGCGTTATTGACTTTTATGTCTTGGTGTATATCTTAGTTGACACACAAACATTTATTGTTTTTGCTTAGCTATGTCAAAATGGCCAATGAGGTACTAGGTTAGTTGGTAGGCTTGTGGTGGATGATCATAAGTTCAGGGTTCGAACTCTGTCGACGGCATTTCAGGTGGGAGGGGTTAAGAGATTTTTTTTAAAAAAAAACTATGCCAAAAGAATATTACACATCTTATATGATTAGACCATAATGTGTTTTCTTACATTCAAGCAATGTTATTGTCAAAAAAAAATTTGTAAGAGTGCTTCCTCAAAATTTCCAAGTCAATACATTTTTTAATTGGTGAACCTTAGGTGATTTAGGGATCAAAGTATGTGAATTCATGGTAGTTGGGTGGTGTAAATCCTTTATAAATAATTCGTTCACTCCCTGTTACAAACATCACCATGACATTCTTTTTACACAACTTCTAAATGAGATTCTTTTAAAGTTTTGAAAACTATATTCGATGATAATCTATCATTTCAAAACAATGGTATAAAAATCTAACCAATTAAATAGGATAGCTTTAAAGTCTAGAAAAAAATTGTCGCAACGAGAATAAATTATACTAGTGTTTCGGATGTCCATAGTGTAATGTCTTCATCGCATTCTTCATTGAGTGAGGCTAGGGAACCAGGTTTTGTAACCATGTTTTATAATCAGAATGATGTGGCATCGTTAGAGGAGGTTTTTTACAACCTCGAGACACACATAAACACTTTGGAGATTTCATCATTCTTTCAAGATCATGCACGTCACCATGGTTACAAAACGTGGTTACAAAAACATGGTTTCCTAGCATTTTCATTCTTCATTAAGAACCACAATCTAATCCATTAGAATAACCATTAATCTTAACTTCAGAATCCAAGCTAACATGTAACTCAAAACAAAATTGTTTTAAAAGACAGACATCATTAATGCTACAGTAAGAACATGATTGAAAATCATCTATGATTTGATCCATGCAAGAATGAACAATAGTTGAGTAACCCTAAATTTAAATTTACTAAATCAATTATACAAAAAAGTGAACCTATGTATGCATCTCATAAGCCCCTTTTGTATCAAATAAACAACCAAATAAAAAATTTAAACATTATGCACGGTCTGATCCAAGCTTAGAATCATGAATTCAATAAATAGAAATAGAATATGATGTTCATAACCTCTATACAAAGAGCATAAAGATTTAGAAAAATGATAAAATTTCACCAAATGCTTGAAGAATTTTGCTGCAGTCCACAAATATATTATAAAATCAGCCTTAATCTTCAGCAAGAAAAAATCTTTTTTTTTTATAAAAAAATGGTTAAGAAACAAATTCATACCCCAAAAACTTAATATACACACCACTACATAATAAAAATTTAAGTCTAAGCTCAAAATTCACACTAACCATCTATAAATTATGCCCGAACCCAGTAACCCTTGAAGGTCCGAACAATCTTGACCTTTCATTCAAACCCAAATCGTTAAACTTAATTGAAAAAAAAATAAATTGACCAATTATCGGTATATGCTACATCATTATTTTGAAAAGGCAGTGAATGTGTGACACCACCGTTCCCCACCTTTCTGTTTAAAACCATCACTTTTTATCACACACCACCACATTTTTTTGTGTTTTCTTCTCCACAGAACAACAACAACAATAACAGTTGTTGTCGCTGCTCATTTACCCTTTTTTCTCTTCCTTTTCTCCTCTATTTTTTTTCATCAACAGCAGGATGTAATAATAGCAACAACAACTACTGTTGGCCTCCCCATCATGGTAGTTGCCCCTGTTTTCTTTTCTCTTTCACTCTCGCCGCATCTTGGTAGAGGTTTAAGCGAGATCAAATGAGAAAAAAGGGGAGGCAATGGCAAGGCAGGGCAATTGGCGGTAGCGACATCATTGCTGCTACTCTTGTTGATTATTTTTCAGAAGAAAATGGAAGACTACAACAACCTATTGTTTAGAAGAAAAGAGAAGGAAGAATTTGGAGAAAAATAAGGAAAATAAGAGGACCAAGCGAAGGCGAGAAAGTTGCGAGGCGGGGCAGAAGCGACAACGACGTTGTTGTTCATGCTTGTTGTTGGGAAGAGATCAGAGAAGGAAAATGAGAGAGGTGAGGAGGAGAGAGGGGTAAAAGGTTTTTATTGGTAGTGTCCCTTAGTAGGTTAAGTAAAAAAAATAATAAAAAAATGGCATGGTGTTGTCTTATGCATCCAAATCTTGTCCTCTTGTGAATTTGACCTGCAAAACAAATGTCGGAATGCCAATGACCACCTTTTTTTATGGCCAAAGACACTCCGATGCTTAAGTCAGAACTATGTTGAGGAAGGAAGTAAATCTGGACAAAACTCAGTTAAAGTTGCATGCCTTGATCGATTGTTCCCTTTACCTTATATAATGGTTGTGGTTAATTCTCTGGCGTGACTTAGCATATGGGGCTCAACGGAAGGAGACGTTCTTCTTAACAATCTACTTCTTTACGAAGATGCCTCTGTGGAGGCGTAACTCCCTCCACGACTCTTTTCTTGTGCAACGCCTATCTTATATGAGAGAACTCATTCGGGCCTGGATTTGGGCTTTAATATGACTTCTTCTGATGGTCCTGTTTCGGCCTTTATGATTGGTTTTGCCCTCTTCAGGCTTTATGAGTTGGCCCAGTTTTGAAATACCCGATCCTCATGATGGGTGATTTATGCCACGTGTATGGTTGTGATAACGATCAATTTTGATGTATCATCAGCTACTCCCCCCTAGTTAGTGGGTATGCTCATGTATCCACTAACTTTGTGGTGATTAGATTTTCGATTTCAACATTACGACACATTTAATGTTGTTACTAGCTATCACTATTGTTGTCTCTCCAATTTTTCGTTCGTCTGCTCATTTCAGCATGATTTTTGGGATTTCATGCGATTGTCATATTTTGCATGTTCTCCCAAGAGCAGACCTTTCGCTGCTCGTCCTTATAAAAAGTGGAGTTGAGTTTGGAGTTTTCCATGTTACACCTTTTGCAACTATGTATAGCTTTAGGGTTTTGAGTGGCGATGATCTTGATGCTTGAGAGGCTTTTTTCGCCTAAGCAGGTGACACATGCGACTTATAGCATTCATCACGATTATACCTTGAAATCATTCTCCCTGAAGAGGGCGTCAGTCCCTATCGTCCAAAGCATGTCTATATCGCTCTGTACTCTGGTATGTTCCATTCTGGCTTCAAGCTTCCGGTTCCTAAGATCGTCTGGGAGTACATAGATTTTGTAAGCACCACTCCTGCCCAACTGGTTCCTAATGGTTGGAAGGTGATGATTGCAACCTTATCAAGGGCTATCGCATCTGATGTCCCTATGAATGTCAGGATTTTGCATTCCTTGGTGGGGTTCGGTGTAAACGCTAATCATACTAGTTATTTTTGTTCCCCGTCTTGTTTCAAGAGTCTGCAAGAGGAGTATGGGGTTGGTCGAGGCCCGAGTTTTATGCTTCCATTGCCTCCGACTATTTTAAGTTGCGCAAAAATCAAATTTGGTGGTCATTACGAGAGCCTAAAAGGGTCGAGTTATCATTGTTATTGGAGGAGCAGAAGTTCTATAATCAGTTCGACTGGCTTCCTCAAGTCTCGGTTGAAGATTTCCTTACTACAGATGCTATTATCCGTGGTGGCTCGTATTCATTGAGTGAGGCGGGTCGCGCGGAGTCTACTGTAGTTTGTGTTTTAGAATTGACTATTGCACGTGCTAGTGATGTGAATGTTAGGCGTGGAGTGAGTTCCGTTAAGGAACATGTAGGGCGAATTGCTTATGTTGTTGTTAGAGACTCTGGGAGTGTTAGTTCAATCATTAGAAATAGAAGAGTTCTCAGGCCTCCCAACTCATCTAAGATGCTGGCAATTAGTCCTGGTCGTGTCTCGAAGAAGAATAAGGTTGCCACATCTGTTCATGGTACCATTAGGATTCCCTTTCCTCCTACGATTCCCAAAAAAGGAGGTCGTGGTGCTAAAGATGACTTTGTTGCCCAAGAAGATGACGAGATAATTCAAGTTCTTGAGAGGAGCAAAAAGGAGGTTTCTCGTTATTTGGACGATCGTGAGAAGAGTTTTGTCTCTTTGTACGGTTTGCATGTTTCTACCAACCTGACGGTTGATGACTCTCGCATCATTGAAAATAAAATGCTTCAATTTGGACTTGAGTAGTTTGCGAATCCAAGCATCACCAAGACCTCGGATGACTTCGAGTACGATCTGACATTGGAAAATCAAGTCGTTACTCGAGCTCGGGGCTTCAAACCACTCGTGTATCTTGCTGGGACCTCAAGATCACCTACTACTCCCTCCGTTTTTTGTCTTATTTCGGTTGTGCCCGAGAAGTACTGCTGGCCTTCTGAGATTGATGTGCAGGACAGTGCTTGCAACCTCATTGGCAGTTGTCATGGGCGGTTGGCTAATAAGGCTCTCATGCACGTGTGTCTGCCACATCATCATATCAATGAGGGCCTCCAGCACCACACGGAAGGAATGACTCATTTTACTTATGCAGCCATGATGGTGTCGGATTGTAAGGTTGTCCGCGATCAGGTAGCGTTCATCAAGTGGAAGCTGGCAGGGCATGTCATGGTTCTTTCTCACATTCTCTGCCAACTTGATTTGTTTATACTGCACAAACTTTGTTGAGGGAGGTCGAGGCTATTCGGGATAAGTTCGCTTCTGATCTCAAAACGTCCGAAGTTGAGCTGGATAGGTTGTGGTCTCGTCTGAATGTTGTTGAGAAGGATTTGTCCGACCGAATTGCTGAGCGTGATGAGGCCAATTGTTCTACCAAAGAGTATTATGCTAGTCTCAAGGCTTCTGTGATGCGAATTGCTTAGCTGAATTCTGAGTTTATTGTAGCCAAGTCTGCAGTTTTCGTTAGACTTACAGTCGACGAGAACGAATTGGCATCGACTCAAACCGAGCTTTCATCTGTTACTGAAATGATAAAGGTTGCAAAAGCAGCAGATTAAAAAAGAGTGGTTGATGGCCATCACGACTTTTTGGATTTCCTTGAGACGCAAGGCTTGGATTTAACCAAATATCGTTGCTACGTCGAGCAAGTATTCTAGGATATGAAGGAAATTGTTTCAGATTAACTTAGTGATCTTGTTGTCGAAGAGCAGTTTCATCATCTGTCTGAGCTTGCACCATCTAGTGATGTTACTGCTAATGCTGATGTTCCTTTTTAAACGTCCCTTTTGGCTCCTTTGTAATCTTTTCCTTTTTAAAAAATCAATGGAAACTTATATTTTGGATTTGTTTTTGTTCAGTATGTCTAGCTTATTAGCTTTTTTACTTTCGACATTCCTGGCAGAATTCTGACTAATTCGTCCGAATTTTTGTGAATGGCTTCATCGTTTGACATACTAGTCGTGTAGAAGCTCTTTTTTACGAAATTTGATTCTATAACTGGATTACGATGTCCTACATTATAGTCAACAAGAAAAATTTTGGCTCGTATGTTCTGGTACTTTATTACTTCGTGGTTGATCAGGCCACAAGTTTCATGTTCATGTTTGACTCGTTCGTCCCGGTGCATATATTTATTTGTTGCTCGATACTCTAGCCGTGCTGAGTATTTTAACGAGTCAGATTTTCAGTCTGACTTCTTTGTCCCAACTAAATTTTTGTCGTTTGAACTCGAGATAGAGGGTTGAGTAAAAACGTTTATTGATAATATCTTTTTAGGTGTTCTACATTCGACGGTCATGGTAGCTTTTCGCCCTCCTTGTTTTCCAACCAGTATGTCTCTGGTCTATTGATCTTTATTACTTTGTACGGTCTTTCCCAATTTGGGTTTAGCTAGCCTGCGCCTGGTTCCTTTGTGTTGAGTTGGACTTTTCAGAGCACCCAATCACTGATGTCAAAAGTGCGGGTTCTTACTTTTTTATTGTAATATCCAGCCATACATTGTTGGTAGGCTGTTGTTTTGATAGAAGTCACTTATCGTTTTTCCTCGATGAGGTCTAGCCCAACTTTAAATGCCTTGACATTATCTTCAGCACGAAATTCTTCGGTCCTGAACATCGTCATACCATCTCCATGGGCATCATTGCTTCTGACCTGTACGCAAGGGCGAAAGGGGTTTCCCCTGTCGAAATTCTTTTTGTTGTTCTGTATGCCCAAAGAACACTAGGTAACTCGGATGTCCACAATCATTTCGTTGCCTCGAGCCTTCGATTGACCATGTACCCTAGAAAATTTTCTGATTCCACTCCAAATGTGAACTTCTTTGGATTCAGTTTCATTTTGTACTTCGCAGTTGGGAGAAGGCTTGTTCGAGATCTGCGATGTGGTATGTTCGGCGTGAGCTTTTGACAAGCATATCATTGATGTAAACTTCCATTGTCTTATCAATTTGATCTTTGAACATTCTGTTCACCAGCCGTTGGTACATGGCTCCTGCATTCTTCAATCCGAAGAGCATTACCCGATAGCAGTATGTACCCTTTTATGTTATAAAAGATGTTTTTTCTTGGTTGGGAGGGTACATCTATATCTAATTGTACCCAGAGTACGCATCCATAAAAGCTCAGCAGTTCGTGTCTGACGGTTGCATCCACTATCTGATCAATTCGTGGGAATGGGAAACTATCTTTTGGATAGGCTTTGTTTATATCAGTGTAGTCCACACATACCCTCCACTTGTCGTTCCTTTTATTTACTGATACTGTATTGGCTAACTAGTCTGGGTAGTGAGCTTCTCTGATCATCCCTGCATTAAGTAAATGGTGCATTTCCTCGTTTATTGCTTGATTACGTTCTGGAGCCACCAACCTATTTTTTTGTTGAATCGAATTTTTATCCGGGTTCACTTGTAATTTGTGGGAAATGACGGACGTGTCTATTCCAACCATGTCCTTCATCGTCCATGCAAACATCTTGATTATCTTTCAGTAGTTGGATTAGTTTCTCGGCGAGCTCTAGGTGAATCTTTGTGTCAATCCAAACTGTTTTCTCTTCTTTATCGTCCAGGTAGACCATGATTCTTTCTTTTTTCGATTGTTCGGTGTTCAATCGGTCTCGTAGACTGGTTGGAACCGTGTTATCATCTGGGAGGTCAGGGCTCGTCTGGTCGTAGACTTGTAAGTAGGTATCGTTCTAGACCGGGGATTAGAGGACTTGTCAATTAACACTAATAATAACTAAAAGACAACTAACAACCTAATTAATTAAACAAAAGGGGATTGGATTTTCTAAATTAAACTATGAAAATAACTACAAAAATTACTATAAAGATAATAAAGCTAAAGGGATGGCAAAGATGAGAGACAATGCTCAAGACTAACCGTGACCGCACTGCATTAATGTTATTATTTTCCCAAGTTCGTTGAATTAAACGAAGCGTCGCTTTAAAACTATTCTTATCATGCTATCTAAACAGGAATCACAAGTTAAATAACAATCTAAGATCATTAAGTTTTGTGAAAAATATGAACACTGACTAGGCAATTACAAGTATGATCAACATCTTGTTATTGCCTAGGTTTTTACTTAACCTTACCAACGTTCATTGGTATTTACTACTTGTGAATACAGGATTATAACAATTACGTGAAACTCTCCTATACTCTAGCCCCAGATCCTAGCATGCTTACTAAGTTGGCCACCTTAACAAATATACAAAGAAAAGTTCTCTATAAAGCAGTTAAGCAAAACACAATCACTAATAACAAGGAAGATTAAATTCAATTAATTTATAAAGCACATGTTCGGGGCTTCGAATCCACCCCTAACTAAGAAGAGTTTAGCTAGACATATTAATTATGTTCGAATAGCAATCCATAATCAATAATCAAACTAAAATAAGTAAAAGAGTTAAGAGATGAAACAAAACACTATAGCCTGATCCGTGGTGGTACTGAGTGGAAGCTGGGGTGCGAATAGTGCAACCTCTTCTTTCTCCTTCCTCACTTCGTGATCTGCTCACTTTTCGATCTGTTTCTTCAGCTCCTGATCCAGTGAGAAGAGGATGTGAGGGGGATGGCGATGAAGGCGAGAGAGAGGGAGATCAGACGGGTGAAGGTGGGTGGCTCTGGCTTTCAGGAGGTTGCAATGGATGCGGGATGTGATGATGGTTGATGATGGGCTAGGGTTCCCTGATTTTCAACAAACAGAGAGATGAAGGATGGACTGTTTGCTGTGATTTGTGATGAACAGAGGAAGTGGATTGCGATCGGGTACGAGGTGAAAGGTCTGATTGGTGATCCGTGGTTGTGTGAACAGGAAGGAATTGCGGCTGTAACGAGGGTTAGGGCTTGTTGTGGAAGCCGTGGATGGGTGCGTTCAGGATGATGGTGGTTGTGGGAAAGATCGGGTGAAAAGGAGAGACTGTGGATGGGGATGTTATTGTTGGATGGATTTCTTCAAAGCAAGGTATCATCCCTTTTATAATTGTTTTGTTTCCTTCTTTGCTTGGTTTCCTTCTTTGTGTGATTTTCTTGTTTGTGTGATTTCCTTGCTTGTGTGATTTTCTTGTGCAATTAGTATTTCTAAATTGCCAATTTGCTTCTATTTTAAATATTGTAATTGGAAACCTACACAAACATGAAAATAGCAATTAGTACCATAATTAACAAGTAATAGCTAAAAATATATATATAAATATGGTACTAAAAATAGCCTAATTATGCTCCTATCAAATTCCCCCACACTTATCTTTTGCTAGTCCTCGAGCAAATCCAAGAAACAAAAATAAAAGACTCAAATGACTCAATCTATACTTTCCAACATTTGTCTAAGAGATTTTCAACGGATCATGACATGTTAAGATTCTTTGTAAATACAAGATTAAATCCACATCATTCGAAAATTAATACACGTTCATAGCAATGATATAAAAATTTACAATTAAATCAATCCAAGTGACTGTGAAACTCAAGCGCGTGCCAAGAAGAATTAACCCAAAAATCTCACTGGATGCACTCTTTTCTTTTTCACTGATTGTTTGGTAAAATCACTCTTCCTATTCTAGTTATACGTGAGAGGATTGATGTAAAAGGGAAACAAATAGCTCACATATGATATAACAAGAAAGAATGACATTTTCTTACCTTTTTTTTTTTTAGATATATTATCTCATGGAAGGAATGCTACTACTTGAATGCAAGAACTAATGACACCATATGCTCATACCTCATTCGAATCTCCACATCGTGACATTGCAAGACACACTCAATCAAAATGTCTTAATTCAGGTTGTAATGGGGCCAGGGGTCAAGGGAAGAGAAAGAACGGATATGAAATTTTCAAAGGGCTTGAAGAAAAGGTGAAAGTATGCAATAAGATTAGAGACATTAGCAAATAATCATATGGTTCAAAACATAAGTGGGAAAATGATGAGGTGGCTAATTGATAATGAAGAGCTTCAGCAATTATTTTGTATCTACTGAACAGAATTGAACTATTTGTGTGGTACTGTAATACTGAATGGATATAGATAAGGACTTGTATCCCTTTTGTAACTTTTTTTTTTTTTTTTGCAACTCTTTCTTCTTGAACTGTCTACCACAAGGGTCTCCCCCACACTTGTTTTTCAACATACCTTGAACCACAATAAAGTCTCTGCAAATCAAATTATGCTCCACACTTTTTATTAAGTTAGGGATATATAGAAAATGAGGGTAATGAAACAAAAGGCTTAATAACAGGCTCAATGGGGTTAACCTAAGGGAAATATATTATGGATCAAACTTATTTGGCAATGATGGAAACTAGGTGCCTTTATCATGTCAAGCATGTCATGCAATTCAATATGATGTTTTGAATGAAATTAATACAAGTTCTAATGTTTAATTCTTAATTATGAAAGCAATCCAAGTAGCAACCAAAACAAATGAAATTGAGATCATGCAACGAATTATTATTATCAAAAGAAATAAAAAATGACCTAACTAAAAACTCTCAAAATCGAAGGAACAATTTATTATTAACAAAAGAAATAAAAGATGATCGACCTAACTAAAAACTCTCAAAATTAAAGGAACAATAGGCTCAAAACTCACATATGGGTTATAATGAGTTAAATTCAACTAAACATGCTATGAGTACCAGTTACTAAGTTGATTACATGTGAATTTGCATATGATGACCATGAATAAGCATTAACCAAAGAATAATATTAGATCTTCAATCATGTTTATAAATCACCTTAAAGTCATGCAATTAAAAACCAAATCTCATCATCGTGTTGGAAAGTATCCTAAGACTCAAAACAACTATAATTTTTTTTATTTTTTTTATTTTAAATTTTTTTTATGACACTAATACCAACAAAGAAAATAAAACCAACATTTTTTTAAGGGACTGACACTTTTTTTTTCAAAATAAAACAACGTTTTGTTCCCCCCACACTTAAACCTAACATTGTCCTCAATGTGAATAGATTATAGCACATGTAATGAAAGATTTAAAAGCGGAAAAATAAACTACTAACAAACAAAAGCAAAAATAACGAAAAGAAAATAAAGGGATAAAGAAAGCAAATCGGATTGGGTTGTCTCCCAAGAAGCGCTTGTTTTAACGCCGTGCAGCCTAACGGTATCTCCAATTAATCCTCAGAATAAGTGGGAATATGGAGTGATACATCCTCAACGTCATGCTCCACAAATGACTCATAATAGGGCTTAAGTCGATGATGTTTCACTTTAAACTCCTTCCCGGTAGTGACACTCTTAATCTGTATAACACCATAGCGAAAAACATTAGTAACAATAAAAGGACCAACCCATTCAGAACGTAACTTACCAGTTCTAAGACATGATTGGAAAAACACGACTTTCATTCCAATGACAAAAGTATTTCCATAGATCATCTGATCATGAAAAACTATGGTGTTCTTCTTATAATTGCTTTTACTATCATAAGCCTCATCTTGAATCTTTTCAAGCTCATTCAACTGAAATTTCTTCCGCTTATTTGTGTCATAGGGAACTTCATTGCTCTCATATCCAACGACAATAGTGATGTTGGTCTCAAGTTCATCCTCGTTTCTGAGGTCTAACAATTTCTGGGCAAAATTGTCATTCACATTAATACAAAAACAATAATGATTTTTTACAAGATATCTCGTGGCTTCAAAGATGTTGAAGCCAATCACATCACCATCAAATTCCATGGTCAGTTTCCCTGCATGCACATCAATATTTGTCTTCGCAGTTTTCATGAAGGGGCGTTCTAAAAGAAGAGGCAAAGGTGCTGAAAATTCTGAATCTTCCATCTCAAGCACATAGAAATCTGTTGGGAAAATCAAATGGTTAACCAGCACCAACACATCTTCCAACAAACCTCGAAGATATGCATTAGAACGGTAAGTAAATTGAATAATAACACCATCATTTTTTAGCTTCCCAAGATTCATAGAGCGATAAATATAATATGGCATAACATTAATTGAGACACCCAAGTCTAACATTGCATTTTCAATTTTAGTATTACCGATAACACAAGGAATAGTGAAACTACCTGGACCTTACACTTCGGTGGCAATTTCCTTTGAAGAACTGCGGAGACATTCTCACTTACCTTAACTACCTCTCCGTCACGAAGTTGTCTCTTTGTTGTGCAAAGCTCCTTCAAAACTTTTGCACACTTAGGCACTTGCTTAATAGCATCAAGAAGCGGAATATTGACTTGGACTTTTCAGAAAGTTTTCAAAATTTCCTTATCCTATTCATATTTTCTAGATTTGGCAAACCTACCTGGAAAATGCACAAAGGGTGGAACAAGATTAGCAGAAACTGAATTTGGAATGCTCACCTTTTTACCTTGGAGCTTTGGTGTTTCAAGGATGGCTGGATCATCCTTCTGTAACTTAGCTTTCTTGTTTCGACTATGTTCAGGGACTATTGGCTCATTTCAATTTGCCTACCACTCCTCAATGTAATTGTTTTTGCAATTTCAAACCTGCCATTTGGATTTGGAGTGGTAGAATTAGGAAGTTTTCCTTGCTCGCGAATTTGTCCAATAAACTCAGCTATTTGTCCCATCTGTAGCTTCAAATCTGTTATATCTTTTGCTTGGTTCTGCTGAGAAATAGTTAATAATTTCATAATCTCATCATAATTAAGGGGCATACCTGAATTGTGCCGAGGTGGTTCTGGTTGCCTTTGGACAAAACCAAGGGGTGGCCGATTCAAAGTCTGTTGTTGAGGTTGTTCTGAATTTCTCCATCCAAAACTTGGGTGATTTCTCCAACCTTCATTGTAGGTGTTCGAATAAGGATTATTCCTATAGTGAGTTTGCCCCTGAAAACCTATTGCATTGACATTCTCCCAACCGCCATTCTCAATCAGTTGAGGACATTGATCAGATGGATGTCCTGGCTTTGTACACACGCCACAAACTTGTGCAATTCCTAGTATATTCGGCTTACCTAGGGTCTGAGTCACAAGTGAGGTAAGATTAGCCATTTAAGCTTCCAAACTAGAATTAGTACTTACCTCATTGACTTGGCGTGAAGGCTCTCCAATTCCTTCATACTGCTGGGCATTTAAGGCTCGGTTTGCAATCAAAGTTTTTGTTGCTACTGGAGTTTTATCAACCAAAGCTCCTCCTGCCGCTGCATCTAACATATGCCGCTCAAGAGGAAGCAATCCCTCATAAAACTATTGAATCAGGAGTTCCTCCTTCATCGGATGCTTCGGGCATGATGCTATGAGAGTTTTGAAATGCTCATAGTAAGCCGGATATGATTCTCCTGGACTTTGCTGTATGCCACTGATTTTCTTCCTCAACAAGATAATTTTGAAAGTTTTGAAGAATTTATCTAGAAACACCTTCTTCATGCTCTCCCAAGAATATACTGTTCCGGAAGGTAGTTCATAGAGTCAATCCTTAGCCCTATCAGCCAGAGAAAAAGGGAATGCTCTCAACTTTAGGATGTTTTCATCCACATTTATTGGCGTCATACTGGAGCATACAACTTCAAATTCCTTTAAATGTTTATTTGGATCCTCCATAGAAATACCATGATACTTCGGAATATGATGAAGTAGGCTGGATTTAAGCTTGAATGACTCAGTCTTGCCCTGCACGGCTAATGGATACTGAATGCACAAGGGTGCGGCATTGTCCAAGGTGGTTGTCGAAAGTTCTTTAATAGATTTATTGTCTCCCATGTCAAACTCTTCAGATTCAGATTCAGAGCTAGATGTTTGTGGCTCTTTTGTTTCTCTTCTTCGTCTTCTAAATGTTTTCTCAGGCACTGAATCGTATTCTACTAAGTTTTCGCTGGATCTCCTATTGCGCATGAACTAGTACCTGAGATAAGGATAAAAAGAAAAAAATCAATAAAAAAACTAATTAAGTAATCAACAACTTTTCTAATCCCCGGCAACGGCGACAAAAATTGATGCGATATTTTAGTAGCACACAACTTAATACCTTGCTTTGTGATTGTAGTATAGAATAAGTAGGAATCGTTCTAGACCAGAGATTAGAGGGCTTGTCAATTTACACTAATAATAACTAAATGACAACTAACAACCTAATTAATTAAATAAAAGGGGATTGGATTTTCTAAATTAAACTATGAAAATAACTACGAAAATTATTATAAAGATAATAAAACTAAAGGGATGGCAAAAATAAGAAATTAGCTAAGGGTTTATCTCCACACACAACATATGCTTATAAATCAATCTTCAATAATCATTTGCTAACTCGTGAGAGACAATGCTCAAGACTAACCGTGACCGCACTGCATTAATGTTATTATTTTTCCAAGTTCGTTGAATTAAACTAAGCGTCGCTTTAAAACTATTCTTATCATGCTATCTAAACAGGAATCACAAGTTAAATAACAATCTAAGATCATTAAGTTTTGTGAAAAATATGAACACTGACTAGGCAATTACAAGTATGATCAACATCTTGTTATTGCCTAGGTTTTTACTTAACCTTACCAACGTTCATTGGTATTTACTACTTGTGAATACAAGATTATAACAATTAGGTGAAACTCTCCTATACTTTAGCCCCAGATTCTAGCATGCTTACTAAGTTTGCCACCTTAATAAACATACAAAGAAAAGTTCTCTATAAAACAGTTAAGCAAAACACAATCACTAATAACAAGGAAGATTAAATTCAATTAATTTACAAAGCACATGTTCGGGGCTTCGAATCCACCCCTAACTAAGAAGAGTTTAGCTAGACATATTAATTATGTTTGAATAATAATCCATAATCAAACTAAAATAAGTAAAAGAGTTCAGAGATGAAACAAAACATTGTAGCCTGATCCGTGGTGGTACTGAGTCGAAGCTGGGGTGCGAATAGTGTGACCTCTCATCTCGACTTGTTTTTAAGGTTGTGAATGATTTCCCTGTTAGTCATTCATGTTTGGACCACCTCGGCTATAGCCTTCCATGCTTTCGTTGACTGAATTCTGGACTGTCATTGGTTCGATGTCTCTTAATCTGGGCACTTCCTTCTCGAGGCTTGTTTCACTCCCATTTTTGGGCGAGTTTATCCCCCATTTTGATCATGTGGTTCATATGGGTCATGAGCATCTCCACACGAGTGTCCAAAGTGATTCCCTAAGATGTAAGAGACGTCTAAATCGTTATATGTTGTGGCTCCCTTCTTTCTGGCGCGGTTGGTCTAACGGTTGTCGCTGAATCGATATCATGAGATAGGTTGCGTAAATTGTTGCTAGAATTGAGGGTTTGTAGAGTATTCCATTTGTTCTGATAGCTTTTCGTTCGTTGATCAGATCTTATTGAGTTTTGCTACTTCTTTTCAGAAAGAAAACTTGCCGTTCCCCACGGACGACCCCAAACTGATGCGTCTAAATCTTGTCTTTCTGTGAATTTGACCTGCAAAACAGATGTTAGACTGCCAAATACCACCTTTTTGGTGGCCAAGGCACTTCGATGCTTAAGTCAGCAACTCTGTTGAAAAAGAAAGTAAATCTAGACTAAAACTCAATTAAAGTTGCATACCTTGGTCGATTGTTCCCTTACTCTGTGGGGTGCAATGGAATGAGATGTTTTTCGTTACATTCTCCTCATTTATGAAGATGCGTTCGTGAAGGCGTAACTCCGTTCACATCTATTTTCTTGTGCAATGCCTTTTTTTTATGAAAGAACTTGTTCGGGCTCGGATTTTGACTTTAGTTATTTCTTTTGATGGGCTCTGTTTGGGCCTTTGTGATTGGTTTTGCCCTCTTCGGGCTTTATGAGTTGGCCCAGTTTTGGGATACCCGATGCTCATGATGGGTGATTTTTTTAACACGTGTATGGTTGTGATGAATGTATCATCAGTATCGAAGATGGAAATTGATGGTGTGAAACAATCGCTCCATTTTGGAAATACATAGAATCCATTAACTAAAATATCAAAAATAAGTTGTTTGCATATACAAATTTCAAGGTCGCTAAAATATCGAAAAAATTTATGAAATTTCATATAAGTATAAGATGCATATGAATCTGAAAATGTACTACAACAACATAAGTGTGTTGTAATGTGTATATAAGAAAAATGAGGTGTTACAACATAAACATTTAAAAAAAATTATTCCAAGATTTGATTGATATGACAACAAAGTAAACAACACAAGATGATAGAATAAATAATAACTATTGAGAAATTTGTTGTTGTAAAGATCACTAACAAAATACTAATAAAAATAATTTCATTGATGAAAAAAAATCATTATTTGAGGAGTAAATGCTTGCATAGGTAGTAATAAGAAAGTACCTATAGTTTAGCACAATGTATATGAAACACAAAAAGGATTTTCACTCGGTTCAAAAGCTTCCCGGATTCATGCTAAGAAACAAACCTTGAACCTATAGGGTTTGCTTGGGGAGAAATATGTAGAGTTTGATGACATTTATCAAATAACAAAACAAATTATCAAATTTCTTAGACTGTCATCACCTTGCGCTTTAAAAATATATTCTTTCACCAAACATCCTTGTTCATTGTTTATTTTTTTGTCAAACTCTTGCAACTTTTGAACCAATTAGAACCCTTACTATGCTTCATATCCATTAGACCTATAAAAGTAATTTTTTCTTTTCTCCAATTTGGTTCAAAACTATGACTTTATATAAGATACTAAATGAAGAGTTTTTTTTAATACCTTAATCCCTCCCATCCCTAATGCCGCCAGCAAGGTTTGAACCCTGGATTGGCGATTCTATCCGCCCACAGGCATACTATTGAACTGGTGGATATTGAACCCAAGATGTGGGGTCAAACCACCACAAACTTAGCCAATTGACCAGGATACCATTGGCAAAATTGTAAAAGAAATAGACATTACTAAATGGAATCCACACTAAAACATAGGACAAACATGTATCTTTACCATTACCAAATAAGGTAGTCATTGTGTTTTCCTATTGGTAGCGACTTTTGAACACCACATTTTCTATTGTCCCACACCACCTTTTTTTTTACACCACTAATTAAAAAAAAAAAAAAAAAACTCAAACACTCTTTTTCTTCTCATCTTTTCCTTCCTCCTCCCTCCCTCTCTGCTCCCCCATTATCCATCAAGCATCGCTACCCCGCCGGCAACACCACCACCACGCCACGCCCCATCACCGTTGACTACCCCGCCACCGCCTTCATTTTTCTTTTATTCGCTTATCTATTTTTTTCCCATCTCCCTCATAGAAAACTCTGTGAGGATGGGTTCTCCACTTATAATATTTGGCCTTTACAAAGGCTACTGCGAGCAGATAACCCCCACGTGCAGAGGTCTCAGCAAGGATGAGTTCTTCACTCGCTGAAGCCTCTGCGAGTGCCAAATTTTTTATGCCCTTGCAGAGGCTGTTGTGAGTGGGGAACCCATTCTCGCGCAGTCCTCTATGAGGGCGATTTTAAAAAGAGAATATGAGAAGAATGAGGCGTGGTGGTGTGGCCGGTGTTTACAGAGCGTGACGTTTTGGTGCTACCAACATGGTGGTGGTGCTTGATAGAGAATGGAGAAGCAGAGAGGAAGAGAAGTGGGAGGTTTTTTTTCATAGCAGAGAGGCGAAAAAGAGAGATTGTGTGGAGTGTTTTTTTTAATTGGTGGTACGACCGACGATGACGGGGCGTGGCGCAGTGGTGGTGTTTGGTGGAGAAAAAAGGAAAAGAAAGGGAGGGATGCGAGAGTTTTTTCAGAGTAGAGAGGAGAAGAAAAAAGATTGTGGATTTTGTTTTTTAAGAGCAGAGAGGAGAAAACGAGAGCTTGTGTGGAGTTTTTTTTTTTTTTTTTTTTTTAGGGTGTGGAGTTTTTTTTTTTTTGTGGTGTGGCACAATAGAATATGTGGTGTTAATAAGTCGCTACCTTTCCCATTATCTCCAACATTGAATAATTTTTTTCCCGTTTTGGTTAATTAAAAAAATATTTCATTTTTCTTATAAGTCATTTTTTTCTAATTCATTTCATTTTTTTCTTTTAAGTTTTTTTTACGAGGAATAAGATCTTCATCTTCCACAATCTCACTTATTCTACATGTAATTGTCCACTAATTGTAGCTCAGTTGGACTGACATTCATTCTTTTTGTGAGAGGTTGCGGATTTGAGACTCACCATTTAGGATTTTGTGAGTTTTTGCCTGATTAGTAGGAGCATATGTGCTCCGTCGTTGATAAGCCTTCGGGTATTGAATGCAACTACTTAGATGGACTAGACCGGAACGAAACGAAACAAAAGCTAAGTCTTCATGCAATGTGGAGGCAATGGACCGAAGCGAAAGCAGGTCTCCATGCAAGATAGAGGCGACGAGGATATTAAGTGGCAACAATATTATAGCCTTTGGCCTAGTTTGGTCAACCCTATAGGGTCAGTCATGTAGCCTTCAGGTATAGATTAATGAATAAATAAATAAATAAATAAAGGGTCAATGACCCAATTTTTTATATTTATATTCTATATGTAATTCAGGCAAATGCTTGCCCTTCGAAGTATGAAAAAACAAATTCCTCTTGTCACTAAGTTCTACAGCCCATCCCCTCCCTTTTTTGTTTTCTTTGCTACTAGATTTTTTTTATACATTCTATGAATAAAATAGATTAAGGATTATATGTTACTCCTAAAATTGTAATTTTCTTCATTGATGTATTTTGACCTCTTCTTTGTGTTGTCTACATGATAGAGAATATGAAAACAATGAACACTTATTCTTCCATTGTGAATTGAGTTATATTATTTGAAACAATAGCATGAAAAATGTATGGTGGATGAGATAAAATAATACAAGTAAGGATGAATGACAATGGATATATAAGAGAGCTAAAGTTACTAGTTTGGAAACTTCGTGATTTTCATGACAACTGTCAAAGCAACTTTATGTATAAAGGGAAAGAAATCTATGAAAATTTCAAGGGAAGAATAGTAAATACATGGTAAATCATATATGATATTAAGATTAATATCAAAGACAATATGCACTTACAAATAATAATAATAAAAAAATAATAATAATAATAATAAAATCAAGAACACGGTATAGCATACTAACCTATGTAGCAAATGGAACTTGAAACCTCAATTTAAGCTTCAAGAATAACTATGGTTCTGACACGGGACCTCTTTGAACTCACGAATGAGGCAAGCGTTTCAGACAACTCCTCATCGTCAGACAAAATGGGAGCTCTGGCCCCAACAACCTTCCTCTTTCGAGAAGGGACCCCATCTTCCGACTTAACTCGCGACGCTCAGTAAATAGAGGGGGCCACGTGCCAGTTGTCCCACAACCTACTACGAATGAAGTTGGGTATGCTTATGACATCCACCATGTTCCTCGTCGGCAAGCCGCGAAACGTCTCCATAGTGTTTTGATCCTATAAGGTAAGAGAAGTAGTGGGAAACCTTCCTACAAAGAAACACGAACAACGATTAGCCAACCTGCAATCAAGCATACTGAAGTAAAAAAAACTGAACTTCCGAAGCGGCCTTAACTCTAGTTCGAGCGGACGACCCTTGCACTGAAAATACTTTAAATTCGCGGAGGCTTAGAAATAGTACTTCTGCCAGAACTTTAAATCATCGGGCAGATTCATGAAACAGGCCGGTGGCATCATCTTACAGATGACGTTACCTTCACCCGAAAGGAAGTCAACAACTCGATTACACGCGGAGTCACGCTGAAGCCAGCCTCCTTCGCCCTGATCAGGGTGAGAATAGTGATCCTATATCCATTAGGCTCCAATTGGACATGAGGAATCCCCAGAAGATCCAAGAATTCTCAGATCACATCCATACTGGGAAAACACACTCCAGTTTGAAGCATCCCACGATGCAAATAGATGAACTTCGCCAGTGGTGACATTGACGTCTGGTCACACTTCAAGACATACAACAGCAGGTCTTTAGGGACCCCAAACTTTGTACGGATTTCAGCAAGGTCAGGCTCAGAAAATAATCTATCTTCAAAAATCTTCAAGCCCTTGGCCAAGGTTACGTCATCAAGAAGATTTTGTTGAGCCATGAAGAAGACGAGCAGAACAGTAGCTTCAAAAGCAAGAAAAAAAGAAGAGTCAGACTCTGCACTACAGATTAGGTTCCCGCTTATTTTTCGCTGAACCGACGCACATTCAATTAATGCAGCGCGATGCTCGAGCAACGATTCAGACTCAATCATCATCATAAGCGGCGTATCTTTTCAAAGACATGACTTAGCGAACTGATGTAACAACCCACTAACTCGGGGAAGTAGCCGATGATACATAAAAATGATCACATCCATGAGCCATACACGTGTCATGATGATCTCGAGGAATTACGAGCCCAACATCAGCCCAACACTTATCCAGCTCAAGCGGTTCTAAAGCCTGCCTAATCCAGTCCGCCAGATTGACTCGAACTCTTACAACATGCTTGGCCCACATGTCTCACAGCTATCCTCAATACCCATAAGTCATACTAAGACAAGTATCTCGAGGATCAGCTTTGGACAGATAACTACAACGACTCTTTGCTGCCAACTAGGAAGCAAATACCAAAGTACATTCCACACATGGAAAACTCCCTTCTACAGATTGCTCTTGGATTGGGAACTACTTCCCACGTATCTAAGAGCACAGGGCAAACAAGGAACTTTCCTCTTACAGCACGACTCCTATTTAAAGAAGGATCTCCATGAAGACCTCATTCCTAAACTATGCCTACGATGGCCTAATAGAACCAGGACTTCTGCACTATAAATAAGACATGAGGTTGATAAGCTAAGGTACGCCACAAATTCATTGTTTACAACATTACGCCATCCTCAGATCTCTGTCTGACTTTAGCATCAGAGTGTCATCGGCCACCTCAACGGTGATATGTGGCTCTCGTACGTTACTTGTGCAGATCAGCGGGACTAGGTCAAAGTAGGGAGCGAAAAATGACTGCATCACGAACGTTTCACCAGACTTGTTTCATTTCCCTAAGCCAATTCTTAGGAGGGACCGAAGAATTTGAAACGTGAATATACCACACTTTGCAAGGAAATAAAGTCACAACTGAGGAATTGTAATCGCAATCTAACGTCATAAAATAAGTCATTTTCGTGGAAATAACCCAAATTCCAATTTATCTTAAAAAAAAATTAGGTCGTTTACCCTTTTTATTTATATATTAATCCATGCCTCAGAGAAATTTCCAAAATAAAAAATAACAAATCATAACCTAACTTTTTAAGTGGTGCAAAATAGACTTAGCCTTTTTTTTTTGATTGGAGTCAGAAGTCTTAATAAAAAGTTGGACACCCTCCCGAGGGTGTTTGATTTTATTTATAATTAGAAGTTGAACTTCTTGTTGGAGTAAGCACCATGAGGGGTGCTGATCACTTCGCACTAAGTGCTTAATAAAAATTCATTTCAATAATAACCTCACCAAAAATTTGTAATGACTAATGTTGCCTCTCTTCTCCATCGGCCATTCCCTCTTCTTCGCCTAATCTTTATTTTCATTCAGTCGTTGGAGATTTATAAGGAACATAGAGTGATATTGGGTGGTTTCTAATGGTAGTGGTGGTGGAAGGGGATCTCAATGTTGTTTGGAGAAGAGAAAATATGTGAAGAATGAGGTTAATATTGGTAGTTTGTGGTGGGCAGTGAGAGTTGTAGTGTTGGACAAAAATATTAAAAATATTTCAGCACATAAAAGTAAACACTTTTTAATTTTACAACTTCTAATCAACAACTCATTTAGAAACAAAACAAACATGCCATTTAGAATAACTTCTAAACTTCAAAAAATAAATGCCACCTATGATTTTGTAGATATTCCTTGATGGACCTCACATCATCATTGGTACAACAAGGCTTACTAGTTAACTCAAAAATAAATAAAAAAGGGTTTTTTTTTTCCATTTGCCCCCCATTAGTTTATAACAATTCATGTTTAATCTTTATTAGTTATTGTATTCTAGTCTAAACCCCATGACCGTGAGTTCAACTACATTAACTCTCAAACTTTAGCCAAAATTTTCAAAATGACTAACTTAGCTTTATGCACGTGGTTTGCATGTTTTTAAAATGACTAATTTTTTGTAACAAAGATGGGGGCCAATTAGGAATTATATACAAACTAATGGGGCTCGTAAACTCCATCCAAAAATTTTCAAATGACCAACTTACCCTTATGCACATGTTTTTAAAATGACTAAATTTTTTTTATAACAAAGATGAGGCCAATTAAAAATTATATACAAACTAATGAGACTCACAAACTCCATCTAAAATTTTTAAAATGACTAACTTACCCTTATGCATGTGGTTTGCACATGTTTTAAAATTACTAATTTTTTTTAACAAAGACGGGGGCATCCATTATTTTGTATATAATTCTTAATTGGCCACCATCTTTGTTAAAAAAATTTAGTTATTTTAAAAACATATGCAAACCACGTGCATAAGGCTAAGGGTAAGTTGATCATATTGAAAATTTTGAATATGATTCCTAATTTGCCCTCATATTGTTAAAAAAATTAGTATTGGCATAAGGGTAAGTTGGTCATTTTGAAAATTTTGGATGAAATTTATGAGTCAACGTAGTTGAACTAAACGAATAAAGAAACTAAATAAATAAAGAAATAAATAAATAAAATATAGAAATAAATAAATAAATAAAATATAGAAATAGTTAGAAACTAAATGAGAAATAATCCAATAAAAAAAAAATAAAGAAATAAATAAAATTGCAACTCATCCTGCTCCCTTCCCTCACCTTACTCTCGCCGACCCTCTCTCTGCACGAACACCAACACCAACACCAACACCAACACCAACACCCATGATTGCCAATTAAACTCTTGGCTTCTCTTCTCTGTTCGCAGTTTCTCTTTCCTCCATTTCTCTCGCTCTCATCACTCTGCAAAACCTTCTGGCGGCCGTATCTCTCTCTCGACGTGTACTCTCTTTCATCATCTTCAACAGGTACTTTCTTTCTCCTTCCAACTACTGTAATCGTTCGTTAATTGTTGCTTTAGGGTTTTGCATTTTAGATCGTTTTTTCTATTTGGCTTTGTTTTCTTTGCTAATTCACCTCGTTCATGTGTTCTTCTGTTGATTTTAATGCATAAAGATTTGACCTTTGGTAATGTTGGCATCGATTCATGGTTTTGAATCTTTTTAATCTTTCAATTGAATTTTTAGTAATATGGGTTTTGAATTGTCTTCCAATACTTTGAAGATTTTGATGAATTTTAGAGCGAAGTACCTAATTATCCCAAATTAAAATTGAACTCAATCGGCTAAAACCTCTTTTCAGAATTCGCTAGACAGGATCAAGTTATCCAATAGACTACTTTGATTATTCATGGCAATTTATTTGGTCTGGATAAGATACTCTGGATAAGACGATATAATTTCGAATACTGTGTGTGCAGCCTTGAAAGAATGCAATAACTTCGGTGAGGCTATTCTCTACGTAGATGATGTCTTACATTCAGCTACCTTTAGCTGCTCAGATGCTTCCTGTGCAAATATCAATGAGCTGGGCATGCTAAAATGTTGAATTGTAGCTAGGCTACTGTGGTTTGGTCGGGTGATATGTTTTGTGGATTTGTAGGAGCAAGTTTTAAGTGGCAACTTCGTCCGAGTTCTCAAATCTAAATATGAGGAAACCCTTAGGTTGTAAAAGGATGGACTACAACCGTTTTGGGTGGTCAAGGTTGAACCTTGTGTAAAAACACTCTTGAGCGTACGAATGTAACCTGCTCAAGGCATGAATGTGGCTTGTTGGCCCTGTCAACTCTGATATAGCTGTGTAAGGATGGCATAGGGATGACAACGGGGCAGTTATGGGCGTAGCATTTGATAAACTTTGAGTACATCGTACACATGGTTATCAAAACGTTAATCGTATCATATAGTGGAAACCCAAATTTAACGTATATATGTCGACGTGTCGTATTAACTTATGTCACAAGAAATATGAAAAATAAATAAATATAGTATATTTAAGCATATAAAAGACAAAATAATATGACATATTTAAGCAAATATGTAAAAAAAAAAAAATTCATTCATGTAGTACTTGTGCAAGTAACTATCAATAATTCAACATCATCACCAAAAACAAAATTCTTTATCACTATGTATCCTCTTGTGTGGAGGGAGATGTGTGGATTTGGTGATGTCTCTACCGGTGATACGTGATATTTTCCATTAAGAACTTGGGGTTCGGGGCGGAGTTGCTCGAAAGGTCTATAAAATTTTGTGTATCAACATGAGATTTTTTCTTTTTTAATTTTCTTCTAAAAGCTTTCTTAGAGAAGATGAAATGGTACGTTATCAAGCTAAACGAGGTAGAGAAGGGATAAGTAAAGTGGAAAAAGCAAAAAAAGAAAGATTTTTTTTTTTAAAATTCAAAAAATGGCCCTGCTACTCAGCACACTTCATGTACTAGCCGGTAAACTGATATATATCGGTTGGTACACCAAAAACTGTGCAAAATCGATATATACTGACACATCCGGTATTAATAACTATGATCCTATTAGTATAGTGTAAACGATGAATCTGAATCTGACCCTTGCCATTCCTATTCTAGTTGGAGATGTTAATTGGCTATCCAACACCGCTTACGGATTTGTATTTGTGTTTTAGTGGATTGGATTTCTCATTCTAGAATATATTTGCAGTGTGTATTCCCCCAAATCCACCTGTTATGGGTTGTTCGGGTAGGAGGCTCTGCTCCCAACAAATCCATCTCGGATTAGCATCACTAACAGGACAATGGTAACTATGGCACTACAACAAATGTTGTGTGTCACATAAAGGATAGAGAGGGAAAGTGATATAGCTACATAAAATCTGAAGAGCTACGCTAAGAAATACTCATATTACAATGTCTGCTAAGTTTTCATGAAAGCATGACGAGCTCAAATTCATAGTGCATTGAAGTATTTATTAGCATTAACTGCTACAAAAATCATTTGGTTATTATCTTCATATGTGAAATCAACATGGATAGATATGTGAAGAAAATGGCATTTGTGAAATCAAAGCATTTCAATATCCGCTCTTCATCCCATTACTATCGAATATCGATAACAGGGAAGATACCTGGATTTGGCATGACCAGCTGAAGCAGTTCTTGTCATAGTTGCTATGATTTCCATAGTCTTCAACGTAACCAAGGTTTTCATTATTGGGCAGCTCCATAGAGTATCTGGATGAAGAGGTCCCAGCTCGCACTTGCTTCTTTCTATGGTCTATAATTCAAGCAAAAGCTCTGACTGTGGAAAACAGTAGGTGATGAGGGGTGCCAATAACCAACTGATGGTGCATGTGTGTGACTGTGAAGTTTGTTACCTCTTGTGGGCTTTCACCCCATCGCTGATTTTGGGAGTATGGAGAGACAATAGTTCATTATAACCAACAAGTGCCTACGTGTGTGTTCATTGTAACCAACAAGTGCCTACCTGTGTTTGATTCTTTTCAAATGGTTATAGAGTTATTGGAGAAAAGTATAAATTTAGTGACATCCAAACAAAAGTAGCACATTTACTTTTCAAGAAGATATTTGCATACGATTTATGTATTAGGCAAAGGCAAGCAGGACTCTCAAGGGACCAAAAATAATGAGATAGAAAGGGAGGATGTAGGCAAAATCCCTTAGCACACCACCAAAAACAACCAAGATTAAAGCAATAGGGAAATTGCATCACGAGACTCCCAGTGTTCCAATTAGTGTGGTACCTAAGGGGTTTTCTATCATGTAGATGCCTGTGCAGTTAAAACAATGTTATAACGTCGATATAATGTTTAAATTGGGTGAGCCGTTACGTTATAAGATTATCATTTTTTGTATCACGACTCCGATGTAACACCGTTATATGGCCGTTATTGAGATAACGTTTTTTTTCTTTCAATAACGTTGTTTTAACTTTTTGTTCAAATTTATAAAAAAGTCACATATTTCATTCTCGATCGAAGGACCATAATTCGCCGTCGCCGATCGACAAAAAATCATAACTCGCCAGTTGACAGAGAACAAAAGAAGAAAAATGGAAGAAGACGAAGAGTCAATCACACTCGTTGTTGTGATCTCACTCTCATACTTTATTAATGTTTTAATGTTTTTGAATTTAATGTTATGAACATGATTTACTTTTTTGTCTCTATAATACATCAATACTTTGTGGGGGTATTAAAAATATATTTAACCAAATATTCCGTTATATCACGTTATAATTTATAACGCTCCTGGACCGTTATGGGTCCGTTATCCGTTTTAATTGCATAGTACTTAGATGCCCGTGACCTTTTAATATGCATAACATAGCAGACTCGATTTCTTATAAATCACAAGCATTCTGAGGAGAGAAATATGAAACCACATTACTCCTTTTACTGTACAAATATGATCTATCATCTACCATTCCACTTGTAAGATACTAATTCTTAGCAATATAACGGACCCTTCGCGGTTCAAGACCAATTTAAGATTAAGCGGATTAATCGGAGATTAATCGAATTTCATCAGTCTACTTTTTCAAAGTATATTTTTTTATACCTTACTAATGTAAATTAAAATAACATATCTTGACAATAAAAATTAATAAGACAAGTATCATAGAGCAACAAAAGTCATACTATAGAGCAAATTATGTAATCATGTCCAAAACATCACACATTATAGAGCAACCACCATCCACCACCACCACCACCCAACAAGATGACAACCACAACAACCCAACAGAACAATCCTGATTTATAACCAATCTCACTAATTTTTTTTGTGACACCACGGTGATTGATCGCCGCATAAATAACCCAAATACGGAGGACGGGAGGTATGATCATTTAGAATGTTAATAAGGTGCTTAGAGTCATCTTGGAATAAGATATTTTCCTAAGATTGTTTGGCTTTTTCTTAGCTGGTTGCAGTTCCTAATAATAGCAGCAAAGCCAACCCTTGATGTTCTAAGGTTTTGTCTGAGTTTGGGAACACACTAGCATTCACTTGGAGGAGAGTTTGAGAATACAACAGCTCTTACTTGGAGGGCTGTACTGCTTGCATACAACTTAGTTCAACAAGAACTGCCAACAAGGCAGAGGACTCTAGATCCCTATGTTCTGATTCTATCTAACCCACTTGGAAGAAATTTGTATCTGCTCAAGAAGTTACCTTTACTCTCCTCTAGGGAGTGCAAGCACATTGTGCTCATCCAGTCACCAACAGTAATTAGAAGTACATTCCCTTTTGGAGTGATTCTACGTGTCGAGGAAACCAGCGAGGAAAAGGAGGTGGCGGGGGGTGAACCATTCACCCCCTCGGGATGCGCGCGCCAAAAAAGTGGGCACACATCCCGAGGGGGGTGAATGGTTCACCCCCCGCCACCTCCTTTTCCTCGCTGGTTTCCTCGCCCACTTCCTCGACATTTAGAATTTCTGTCCCTTTTGGCATCATGGTTCCAGGGCAGCAACAGCTGATTTTGATCATTTTCTTCCAATGTACCTTAATTGATGAGGAAAATTTAGAAGAATGTGCAACGAGCACAAAAACATCCATGGGTTGGAGGTTTTATGAGGTGAATCATGCCTGGATAGATCAAAGCAAAAAAGATTACACTTTTAATATGGTGACCCTTGTGAGATGTTCTCGAAAGCCAAATGTCTTGTTTGATGGACATGAACATTCCTCAGCTGAATGGTTAATGCCCTAAAACGCTTTCCTTTTCCTTACCTTCCACTACCCCATGTTACAAAGTGATGCCTATGCCCCAAATCTGTTTCCCAGCTCCAAAAAGATTGTTGCGACTCCAACCCACCACACATATGAATAGTGCCTCGGATAAGCTAGTTTTTTTAAACCATTAAGGAATGCTCTCTGTACCTCCTGAGAAGGACGATTAATGAGGATGTAATTTGTTGTTTCTTCCTGTTGGTTGCATAAAACACATTGATTGGAGATACCATGTCTCTTCAGGTTTCAGGCTCAGGCCGTTAACTGGTGGAGCTTTTCCTTGTAGGACATTCCTAAAGAAAAAGGTTAAGCTTGGGAGGGGAGGGCAGTGTTTGATCCGTACTTGGTTGATATTAGCTACACCATTAAGAATCTCAAATATCCTGCTTAAAGAAAAACCATCCTTCTTCCCTTCCCATAAGATTTCATCTTGGTCTTTTGATTTCCTTAGTGTTGATTATCTCTAGGAGCTTACCAACGTCTTATATTCCCATTCATTGAAGTGTCTTTTGAAGTTGAACTCCCTACTATTCAAGGCTGAGGAGAGAAGGGGTCCTAAAAATCAGCATAACACATTTCTTGTTATTGAACGGATGAAAAAAAGTTGGGAAGGGCTCTTTGAGTCTTCCGTGGTCACACCAAATAGCATCCCAAAACCCAAACCCGGGCAAAGTTAGCTCTTCCCAAGGTTAAAAAAAAATCCTAATTGGGAACTGAAGCACATTTTTTTATGAGGCGTAAGCGTCACTAGTTTGTTAGAATTCAATTGATAAAATGCTAAAAAAAGTAAAAACAAATTAGAAAAATGAAAACATTATAAATGCAATAATATTCCATGAAATAAACATTAAAACAATAAAAAAAAAAGACCTACCTTAGTGAGGTGTGCAACGATGTCCAAGTGAGTGTCACTACTTTTATCAAGTATCAGTGACAAAAATATGAAGAACATACTACCTATTCACGTGTATTAAAGAAATAGAGTGTTTTTCCTAAATACACTCATCAATAATTAATATAATGGATGTTTTGTAGCCTCTGTTTTATTTGGTAACATTATCTTATTGGTAATATTACACTCATCAATAATAATATAAAATATGATTGACACTGAGTTTTCTAATTGGAATAAGTTGCAACTAGCAAAACAGTAAAAAACTCGATTAACAGATGCTCTGTTTAAGAAGAAGAGAGAGAGCTAAAGGAGGAGTCGAGGAGGAGAATAACACTTTCCCTTGAAGATAAAAACTTCAAGAGAGGACAATGAGGAACAAAGTTAATGCTCTGAAGAGAAGACAAGCGAATATAAGTAGTCCCCAAAAAAAAAAAAAACAAAGAAAGAGAGCTAAAGGAGGTAGATAACAAAATCCACCCGTGCATCTCTACTACTGCAGGTTGCGCTGCAACCAGTGGCGGACTCAGGATTTTAGTTAGGGGGTGAAATGACAAATAATTATTAGTTAATAATAGAAGTTATTAAGGGCGGAACAATTTTTTTTTCCCTACCCGTAAGTATCTAGTTGAAGCTTAAAAAATTTGAAATTTGCAAACATAATAAGATCCTACTACAATTTCATAAAAAAAAAAATAGTTTATACGAGCCTCAAATTTTATGAGTTCGTTAATGGTATATATTTTTATTAAATTATATAGTTATTATTTTACATATTAATTTTAAATATTTTTTGTTTGAGGTTTTATACCACTTGTGAATAAACATTTCATTTATTTAATGTTTGCAATTACATATTGAAAACAAAAAAGTAGTGGGCAGGTTACAATGACAGTAGTAATTATAAAGAAATTATACGCTCCAAGAGGACCGAAAATAAGTTTTTATTAAACTAAATAATATTTTAATATTTGCAATTACTAATAAAATTGCAATGAAAATAAAATAAAATTAGACGAGCTCGAAGAGTTTTGAAATTGGATCGTTTACCAAAAATGTTAAACTTCCTACCATTACACCAATGGAGACGTGTAGAAATAGTTGAATGAACAATTATCATATTATATTATACATTATATAATTGATTTTTAAGACAATATTTACTAAACATTTATAAAGTTGAGAGGGGGCCCTTAGTAGATCCGCACCTAGCTGTGGTTGCTCCTCTCTTTAGCTGCTGCTGCGCTCATCTCCTTTGCTGTTGCGTTTGCTCTTATCTTATGGGTACAAATTAGGATACAAGTTCTTTTTTTTTATTTTGTCAAATATGTTGTAACCACTAACTGTGTGCATGGTTCGGTTCGGTCGGTTTTGAGCGGGTTGGCTATGTTGTTAACCGAACCAAACCTTCGAGCAAAACCAAACCGACCTTAAAACTGACTATAACGAAACAAAACCGACATTTTTCAATATGTTTTTTTTTTAAATGTATATATTTTTTCAAATCGTTATAGGTTCTATTTCGGTTTTGAATGGTTATATACTACTAAAATCGAAAACCGAACCGAATGTGTCAGTTTTGGCATATGGATAACCGAGGGGTGTGCAAAGAAACCTAGAAAACTAAATAACCGACTAAACCGAACCAAACCGGTACGCCTCATTATACCTCAAACCTAACGCTTCATCCTTGTGAGGCTATAGCCTCATCCAACCCTTATAAGGCATAAGCCTCAGTTCAGCAAGTGTGTTGGCATGACTCAAAACGATTTTTTAAACTGCGCCTCTTCCTATCTCCGAAGAAGTGAAAGAGTCGAAGATGTTGGCCAAGGGAAGTAGTCTTTTCCATACACCACGACCATGGGGAGAATATTTGCTTCCATCAACCAACCAACCCTTATCTTATTTAGGGGAAAATAAAAAGAGAAAGGCCAACGGTGAGTTGATGTACAACAAAGTAGGAATGAGAGAGTAGCGATGAATTAGATGTGAATATGTGATGCATCTTCAATCATGACCTGGTTCATGAGGGTAACGTGGGCAACTTGAGACATTGAAGGACATGGAAGATTAGTTGGCTAACATGGAAGCTTCTGAAGATAAACAACTATGGTATGGTGGACGTCGGGTAACTCATAGTTTCAGGTTGCGGGTGTAGATCTATAGCAATCGTTATGCATCTTAGGCTTCAGGTTGCGGGTACTCAGTGACATGTTTTTAATTGCATCGTTGTAGGTACTCAGTCTTGTGTTTCTGATTGCATTCTCAACAGTGACACACACATGTGGCGAGATCAATGTTAATGGTGTTGTACTCAAATTGTTCAAAAAACATCAAAGAGTTCTTGTCAGACCCTTAATTTCAAAACTTTCATGCCTTGAGGCTTGAAGTTGATTTGGGTGGTCTGTGGTGAAAACCTCAGACCAACTTTAGCACCCTATGTTTCTTATATTTGGGTTAAGCACCAATTTGAGTTGGCATTTAATCAGCAACTCAGCCGATTAATTGACAATTAAATCGGCCTAAATATGATTGAGCCATTTAAAAAAAAATGGTGACTCTTGTAGTTTGAATAGCGAATAATTGGGGACTAATCAACAATTTGATAACACAATTCTTAAGTGATGATTATATGTTATATCATTCAGTATATTTGCAGATTAAAGTGCTTTCCACCGATGTATAGTAGTATAATAATATTGTTGTGAATGTGATCATTAGAAGATTAGGAGGTTAGATGGTACTTTGTGTTTGTTGTTTGCTTCAATTTTTTACCCTTTCTTTCTGTGAGCTTCTTGTTCACTTGTACTGTTTCCTTGTTTTTGAACTAATACATTGTGAGTGTTCTATTCATATAAAAAAGGAGTTTGTTCTAAGAAATGACAATTTAATGGCATTCAGGTCTTATGGGATCATCTAATACGAAAGCTACAAGTACTACTTAACAACCAAAAGGTGGAATATTTAGTCATTGGCAACTCTATATAGAAGACGTACTTGTACATGTTCGGCTGCCGACTGTTTGTGTCATGTCCAGTGATCTGGGGTTGCAAAATTTATTACCAAGTCAAAAGAAGCAGACAACACCAATGTTGCCCATTACAAATAGTATGGGACTACAA
The DNA here is from genome assembly GCA_963556465.1 of Berberis vulgaris. NCBI lineage: Eukaryota > Viridiplantae > Streptophyta > Magnoliopsida > Ranunculales > Berberidaceae > Berberis > Berberis vulgaris. The sequence goes on along the minus strand of OY747125.1, from coordinate 29,189,971 downwards.
CAATCATCTATTTCAAACAGTCAAATGACAATGGCATCCATTGATCTGGGACCACAAAAGTTATCAGCGCCAAAGCAGACAACACCAGTAGTGCCTATTATGAATAGTATGGGACCACCACAATCGTCTTTTCCAAACAGTCAAATGACAATGGCATCCTTTGATCCGGGGCCGCAGAAGTTACCTGCACAAAAGAAGCAGACTACACCGGTTGTGCAGATTATGAATAGTATGGGACCGCAACAATCATCTGTTTCTAATAGTCAAATGACGATGGAAGTACCCACTTTGAGTAATCCTAAGTTACAGAATTCATCAGTTCCAAATAAGCGGAAGGCACAGGTTGTATCGATGCCCAAGTCCGTGGGATCACAGCAAAATAAGCGTACTTTGCAAATGGAACCCTCTCCCAAGGGCCAAGCTGAGTCATCCGAAACAGTCAGGGCAAAAATGAGAGAATCTTTAGCTGCTTCCTTGGCCTTGGCTTGCAAGAAGCAAAACAAGGCTGTGGAAAATAACTCCCAGTGTGAATCCACTAGCACCTTGAAGTCAGAGAATAAGGGTGCTACCGTTGTTGAGTCTATGTCTACTGTAGATGTTGTCTCATGCCCTGAATCTGGAAAGCCCATTGAAAACTTGTCTGCCAAAGACAATGACTTTACTGCGAAGGACAGTAATGAGAATGGTTCATCTCAGGAGGTTTCTGTTAATGAAAATACAGAAGATGAAATAAAAACCTCAAATCTCAGTGGGCAAGAATTTGAGCTGAAGTATGCTTTACCTGATGAAAATGTTCCATTCAAAGAAAATTTTCTTGTCAAGGACGAACTTTTGCAGGGAAATGGGTTATGTTGGGCATCAGACATTCAAATAGAGGTGCCAGAAGAGAAGGAAAGTCATTGTGCCAAAAGACACAAAACTGTGCATGAAGAAGTGCATGCTGTTGGTGATGTGCAGTCACGTCAATGTCCCCAAGCTCTAGCGACTAGAATTGAAGCTGAACTCTTCAAATTATTTGGTGGTGTGAATAAAAAATACAAGGAGAAGGGAAGGTCTCTACTGTTCAACTTGAAAGATCGTAGCAACCCAGAGTTGAGAGAAAGAGTAATATCTGGTGAGATACCTCCTGATCGTCTCTGTTCTATGACTGCAGAGGAGCTTGCTTCAAAGGAGTTGTCTAGGTGGAGAATAGCAAAAGCAGAGGAACTTGCACAAATGGTGGTTTTACCAGACCAAGCTGATGTTAGACGCTTAGTAAAAAAAACGCATAAAGGTGAGTTTCAAGTAGAATTTGAAAACGATAATGGTGCTTCAGTAGAGGTTGCACTAGAAGCAAGTTCACTTTCTCAATTTCAACCCAAGACCAATGATAAGGATGCTCAAGGCCCAAGTAATGACAGTGTGGCATCAGAAGGTACTAAAGTTGAGGTCAACCCCCGAGATCAGAATTTGCAAAATAGCTTAATTACACTTCCAAGTGATGGTACTGATCTCATGCAAGGTCTTGAGGTGGATGAATTGAAAGATGCAGAGTTTCTTCCTCCAATAGTTTCTTTAGACGAATTTATGGAGTCACTGGATTCAGAGCCGCCGTTTGAGAACTTACCAATTGATGCTGGCAAAGAGTCGGATGAAAAGGTTAGCTGCGAGGATGGCTTGAAACCGGAGCCTTCTGATATTTGCTCGAAAGATCTTGATGACACCACCCCCATTAAACCTGATACAGTGGACATGACCAATAGGACAGATAATAATTTGGAATCCCATGACATTCAGAATGAGCTGGATACTTCCTTTCCTGCTAGTGCTCCTAAGCAAGATTATGTCTGGGAAGGGTTACTTCAGCTAAACGTTTCAGCCATGGTTACAGTCGGTGGCTCCTTTAAAAGGTGGAGTTCTTAGCCTATGTTGTTAATTTTTGTGTGCAGTTTTTATTGAGCAATATATTTTTTTGAATGTAGAATAAGATTGGATTAAGTTATTTCTTGAACGCGCAAGTTTAATCTCAGTCCAAGTCAACTTCTGTTCATATTGACTGTGACCACTTTTTTCTCCTTTGTCACAGTGGTGAGAAAACATCTGCGCAGGAGTGGCCTAACTTTCTTGATGTCAAGGGTAGAGTCAGACTGGATGCATTTGAGAAGTTCCTTCAAGAGCTTCCCAAGTCTCGAAGCCGTGCAATAATGGTATTTCCAAGTGTTCCTATAATTTGTATCATGTTTCAAGTGAACTCCTATATTAATAGAACAAATTGCCTTTGATGCTGTATATCTTGTTGTCTATGCTAGCTCTGCACACAGTTCTTATCTATTTACACACGCACAACAGATAACATATGAAGCAAGCAAACAAGGGGATTACGGAAATGAGGATGAGGTTTCCAATCAAAAGAGGAGGGGGGTTCATGTAATAATTTCCAAATTCTTTTTGTATTCAGGGTATCAACAATGAAAAAAAAAGTAGAGGGAGGTGACAGAAAGAAAATAAATAAATAATATTAAGCACCTGATGTTGAATATGACAAACTGAAGAAAAGCTATCTTTTTTATTCACTATTTTCCATGATTTTTTTTTCCTTCAACTAGACACAGCATTAGGGAAGATTATTCTTAAACTTGCATGCAATTTATTAATATATGATTGAAATTGATTTTGATGTGTTCTTTTAACTTATCCTAGTGGATTCAACTCTTTAAAACCTCTGTAATTCTTGCAAATTATTTGTACAACCAATGGGATTGTATGAAAGGAATAATCTATATGCATGTTTCTAAGCAACTTCCACCAGCTGAAGTCATTGCAAGTGCTGTGGGTACTTAAGAAACTTTTGCCCATTGCAGATAGTACATTTTTGTTGCAAGGAAGGGTCATCTGAGAGCGGACGCGCAAATCTTTCTGAGGTGATGATAGATTATTCCTTTCTCAGCATCTTATTTTTGTTTGTGGTTGTCTTGATTCTAACTTCTTTTACTATGGCAGGTGGTAGAATCATATATTGTTGACCAGCGAGTAGGATTTGCTGAGCCTGCAACTGGAGTGGAACTTTACCTCTGCCCACCTCATGAGAGAACATTCGAGATGCTTGGAAAGAACCTATCCAAGGATTATATTGAGACACTTAATGCTGTAAATGATGGCCTCATTGGCATTGTTGTATGGAGAAAGCCTTATTTAACTTCAACAATATCACCCAACTCTTCCTCTCACAAGCACAAAAAGCAGCACTCTTCTGTAAGGAGACAGCATGAAAAGAATGCTGGTACCCCCACACCAAACCCCTCTCTAGTGCCAGCACCCACCAAACCTGGTCCCTCTTCAGATAATGAGCCAATTGACGATGTCCCTCCGGGCTTTGGTCCACCTGCTTCCCTTGACGAGGATGACCTACCAGAATTTGATTTTGCTGGAGGCTCAAACTTGCCAGCATCAAGGTCTTCTGGCCTGCAGGGTACAGGCACAGGTCCGCAATCTCTTGTGCGACATCCCCCTCGACCTGTGGAGCAAATGAGAGAGTTGATACACAAGTATGGTCAGAGTGAAACAAGTTCCACTCAACGTGGGAATTGGCAAAGTAGAGGTGGGATTGAAATCCAACCTTGGAATGATGATGATGACATACCTGAGTGGCAACCAAATGTGCCTCTTGCACCCCCTGTCCCAACCCCACCCCAGGCGAAACAGCAGCAGATACCACTTCAACCACCACCGTCCCATACACCTTTAGCCCCACAGCTAATGCATAATAACGAACTTCATCAGCAGCTAAATCTTACACCACACATTGTAAATCAACAACAGTATTTGTCAATGCAGCAGATGCCAATGCTATCACAACAGCTTCAGCTCCAGTACCCTTCTCAACCATTAGGTTCACTACGCCCCCACATGCAGATACAGGGACAACCTTCTCTGCAACTCCCGACAAACTTGATGATACAAGGCCAACAAAATGTGGCAACCCAATGGCAGCAGGGTCCGTTTTGGAATAACCCACAACATGGTCAATCTGTACAGGCAAATGGATGGGTACAGTCATGTAATTCTGGAGGTCAGTTTCCCTATGAAATGCAGGCTCATGGGACTGGGACACCAACCAACATTGGAAATGACCAGAGACCGGATCTCTCCAGGAGTAGAGGCTTTTAATCCCCCTCTTTCCCCCCTAAAATGTTCCACACATTTTCGTGGAGCATGCTTTCCTTGTAACTATAGTCCTTTTTTTTTTTTTTTTTTTTTTTTAATTTAATTTAATTTGGTAGAATCTGCGTATTTTCAAGCTGAGATTTTAAATCAGTTCTTTTTACCTTCCTCAAGTAGTGGTAATTAATTTCATAAAAGGTTGTAGTGTAGAAGCTCTTCAATTAATAAGAGAGCAGAAAAATGAACTTTGCATTGCTATGGCTTCCTTCTATGTCTAGCTGATAGTTCTCTAACTTGAGCACTTATTCATGTAATGGAAGTTTGAAATAAGTTTTTTTTTTTTTTTTTTTTGGGAGGGAGGGGGGACGATCTTTATGGCTGGGAGGTAATACCACAAAATAGGTGCTAAATTAGAAAAATGTGTTCTAACCCACCTTGCATGGGAACATCTAGGCAGGTGAAAAATAGTATTGAGTAGCCCTACCATTTTTTTTTTTTTTTTTGTTAAAGTTGTAGCCCTACCTTGTGTGCACGAGTTTGTGAAAAAAAAAAATACTAGCTTTTTGTTGTGAAATAATCCCACAAAATATCTGAAATATGTAGGTAAAGCAGGTGTTTGTTTACAGAATTGCCGTCCTCCTTAATCCATTTTGCGTGGTACCATTTAGATAGGCAAGAAGGATTATGAGTAGCCCTACCCTGTGTGCACGAGTTTGTGAAAAATGACTCTTTGAACATATTTTTCCTGGCTTTTTGTTCTGTTATATCAACTTATTTTGAAATATGTAGGTAGAACAAGTGTTTATTTGAAATCTCACATGGTTACTTCTAGGTTGACAAAAAGGATTATGGATTATGAGTAACCTTACATTACATGCGCTGCTTTGTCAAAAAGGCCCTTCGAACATTATCTTCACCAATCATTGTGGGGGACAGCATATTTCTAAGACTTTATTAAAATGTGGGGGACTATCTTCACCAATCTAGAGCTTTTAAGCAATGGATGGGAGTTGAACTTCCATGATCGTGAGAACCAAATTGTGGCCTCCTACGAATTTCATGGAATTAACTCCATGTAACCTTAATCATTTGGAGCCGCTATGTACATCCACGGAAACATTGCAGAACACCACATTGTTTTATAGATATTGAAATCATAATTTCACTTGCTCTTCAAAAGTCCTAATTCCATCCAACGTGAATTATTTATCATTTACTTTAACCTTGTTGATTCTTTGATTACCTGAAGCAACGTGAAAGCAGAAAAGAATATTAAAACACAACTCCACTGTATGGAATTCTATCTGATTTTGCTGCAACAAACTCATATTCGAACATTCACCTTTCATAAATAAGAAGGTTTGCCTCAACTGAGACTTATGGATTAATGTTTTCTCTCCCCAAAGTTTGGATGAAACTTAATCACCTCCATGTCCTTTACATCCAGATCTATCTTACACAACTTAAACTCCAAACATGTACTCAATGTAATGCTACTTATAAATGGGTAATGGTTCGCAAGTACATTACTGCTTATAATGGGCATGACACCCTCTTTCGAACAACATTCATCTTCTTAATATTGCAGGCGATCGGCATGTAACCTATTTTACTAGGCTTGAAAATGTCCAATCTCATAACTTGGTAAAACTCACATATTGTACCCACTTTGGAGCTTCTACTTCTTAGTTTTCTTTTTATATATTATTATGTTCAACAAAAAAAAAAAACATTATGATTCAAGCGGACAAAGGGAGTGTGTCTCCAATGCTTCTGGCATGTACACCTAGTTTTTATTGCGTTCAACACATGCGCTAGGACTAACAAGCAAATATAGACCAAGGAGCACAACACTTTCAACTAGATAGGAGAAATGGAGAACATATTGAAAGCAGATCAACCTTTTTTTATTCTTTTCCAATTTATAGGCTCAGACAAAATTTCTAATTTCAACTTAATCCAGTAGGGTGTGACCCAGGTACACTAGTAGAAAATTCCATTTTAGCATTACATCTTCCAAGTGATTCACGTCCGTCAAATAGAGATAGCCACCATAAGCCAATGAATTGGGCAAATAGTTTTGATTAGGAGCACCTTTAAGTACCTATGCTCTCGCAGGCCTTGCTTTGCCCTCTCAATGCCCTTTTTTAGCGCCTTACCTCATCCTTGGAACATTGTAGTGCCATGCCTTATGTCACGGGCTTTCTTTTCACAAGGTACTTCCCGTGCGGCACTAGCAAACTTTGCCCCAAGTTATCAAAGAAAGCTAGTCAGCCTTGCCCACAAAAGACTTATTTAGACTTTGGAAAACTAAGCAAGCTAAGAACACACAAGAGAGCTAAAGAGAACTAGAGCTTGTATTGCTTGAATTCTCTGAGGTGATTACAACAAATGAGGCCTTAGCCTATTTATACAACTCCACCTCCTCAATGGACGGTGGTGATCGTTTTAATCTAACGGTCTATATTGAGTTTCTACACACTTCCTAAGAAATATCTAAGGACTAGAATCTTATGGAACTTTATGGGAGGTTCTAGAGAACTCCCTCTAGAACAATGTGGAAAACTCTACATTATGTACACTTGCCAACCTCACTTGGTTAGGCAAGAAAATAGTTGTGACATTCTCCCCCACCTAATCAGGCGACGTCCTCGTTGCCTTCAAATCGTCGTACGCTTTGATTTGTTCCTTGAATTGCCACAAATGTTGGATTGGCTCCCAGCTAGCTTCCCTTCCACTTGACGAGTAACTCATGTGTGGGAGGTTGGTTGGAATGACGCACCACACGATCCGACAAGATAATCTCTGGTTCCTTGTCATGTTGGATCCTCATGCCCATTGGTGCTCTTTGTGAAATTCCTCTGTTTGGATCATCCTGATCTTCCTTATACGGTTTCAGTAGGCTTACATGGAAGACTGGATGAAACTTGATCCTCGGCGGCAACTCGACCTTGTAGGCTTGCTTTCCCACTTTCTTGACTATGGGGAAAGGACCCTCATATCTTCTAATAAGGCCACGATGCAGTCCAGAAAGTCTGGCATGAGCATGCATCTTGACAAGCACAAGGTCTCCAACCTGGAACTCTCGAGGCCGTCTCTTCTTGTCGGCCCACTTCTTCATCCTCTTGGAGGCCTTTTCCAGGTAAGCTCGAGCCTCATCAGCTTGATCATTCCATCCTTTGGCAAACTTATAGGCTGATGGACTCACTCCTGTGTAGCCAGTGGCAATAGAACTCGAGGTCATAGGTTGTTGTCCCATGACAATCTCAAATGGACTACGACCCGTTGCTTCACTCTTCTGCAAGTTGAAAGAGAATTGGGCAACATCTACAACTTAGCCCAATCTCGCTGGTTGGCACTCACATAGTGCCTAAGATATAACTCTAGCAAGGCATTCATCCTTTCCGTTTGACCATCCGTTTGAGGATGAAAGCTAGTAGAGAAATTAAGGTCGGTACCCAATAACTTGAACAACTCAGTCCAAAATTTTCCCGTGAACCGAGTATCCCGATCACTGATGATAGATTTGGGCACACCCCAATACTTCACCACATGTTTGAGGAATAAATGTGCGGCTTGCTCGGCTGTGCACTCCTTTGGTGTGGGAATGAAGGTGGCATACTTCGAAAATCTGTCCACGACCACAAGGATCCAATTGCAACCCTCTGATGCAGGCAACCCAACTATGAAATCTAAGGAAACACTCTCCCAAGGTCTCTCTGGGATGGGGAGGGGTTCAAGTAAGCCGGCAGGTGATTGTTGCTCCACTTTGTCTTATTGGCATACAAGACAAGTCTTCACATATGCTTCGATATCATCCCTCATATGTGGCCAGTAATAGGAATCTTCAACAAGAGCAAGAGTCCGATGTATACCTGGATGTCCCGCCCACTTGCTATCATGGCATTCTTTCAAGACTTCCTTTCTTAGGTTGTCATGAGGTGGAACATAGATTCGCCTTCCCTTAGAGTATATCAAGCCATTCTCCACCCAAAACTGCCTTGTCTTCCCATCTTTGACAAGAGCTATGATGGTTTGAGCCATGGAATCATGTGTCAATCCTTCCTTTATGCGTCTCTTCAAGTTGCTTTGAGGTTGACTTATGTCAGCAAGTTCTCCTTTTCTACTCAAAGCATCCGCAACAAGATTAGCTTTGCCAGGCTTGTACTCCAAAGTGTAATCGAACTCTGCCAAGAAATCTTGCCACCTAGCTTGCTTTGGTGTGAGCTTCTTTTGTGTCTGGAAGTAGCTAGTGGCAACATTGTCGGTCTTGACCACAAATTTGCTCCCAAGCAAGTAGTGTCGCCATGTTCGTAGGCAATGTACGACCGCAGTCATTTCCTTCTCTTGTACTGTGTACCGCCTCTCAGTGTCATTGAGCTTCCTACTTTCAAAGGCAATAGGATGCCCTTCTTGCATCAATACCCCACCAATAGCAAAGTCGGAAGCATCCGTGTGTACCTCAAAAGACATAGAATGGTTGGGAAGTGCCAACACCGGTTCTTCCACAATTGCCTTCTTCAATCCTTCGAAAGCTTGTTGGCATATTGAACTCCAATCCCAACTTCGTCCCTTCTTGAGCAAGTCCGTCAATGGAGTGGCTATGGAAGAGTAGCCTTTGATGAACCTTCTGTAATAGTTCACCAAGCCAAGGAAAGATCTTAACTCGGTGACTTTGGTCGGTGGCTCCCATTCTTGGATGGCTTGTACCTTGGACTTGTCCATACGAAGCTTGCCTTTGCCAATGATATGACCCAAGAATGTCACATCCTCTTGGGCAAATGAGCACTTCTCCTTTTTGACATAGAGCTCGTTCTCCTTCAAGGTTTGGAACACTTGCCTCAAGTGTTCCACATGTTCCTCCAATGTCTTACTATAGATCACAATGTCATCAAGGTACACAACTACGAACCGATCAAGGTAAGGAGCTAGTACCTTATTCATTAGAGTGCAAAATGTGGCCGACGCATTAGTTAAATAACCAAATGGCATGACTAAGAACTCGTAAGATCCGTACCTTGTAACACATGCCGTCTTTGGTTCATCTCCTTCGGCTATGCGGACTTGATAATATCCCGAGCGTAAGTCAAGCTTGGTAAAGTACTTTGCATCACCAAGTTGATCAAAGAGATCCGCAATAAGAGGAATCGGGTACTTGTTCTTGATAGTGACCTTGTTGAGTGCCCGATAGTCAATACAAAGCCGTAGGGATCCATCATGTTTCTTTTGAAATAAGACCGGCACACCATATGGAGCTTTGGAGGGTCGGATATAACCAGCATCTAGTAAATCCTTTAGTTGTCTTCTTAACTCCTCGAGCTCAGGAGGTGCCATACGATAAGGAGCAAATGCGGGTGGCTTTGCTCCAACTTCTAACTCAATAGCATGATCCACCTCTCTCCTTGGTGGAAGCTTCTTAGGCAACTCGGCAGGCATAACATCCTTATACTCCTTGAGAACATCCTGGACGACCTTAGGTGCATTCACCTCTCCATCCATGGGACCTTCATCTTCCTTGAGAGTAGCCAAGTAAGTAGGTTCATTCCTCTTTACTCCTTTAGAAAGTTGGAGAGCGGACACCATTCTCTCCTTACTTATCTCCCTTACTACGGGCACAACACAAGGTTGTCCCTTCTCCATGATGCACATGGTGTTGGCATATGGTACCAGAAAAGCCTTCACCATGTCCAAGAAATCTATACCCAAATAGAATTTGTGATCATCAATTGGGGCAATAGTTATGTCGACTTTACCTTGCCATTGTCCAAGCCGAATATCGGTGCCACGAGCTACTCCTTCAATTGGGAGACTTTTAGCATTGACTCCCTTGATATAACCTTTCTCCTTCGTATATGATAGGCCAATTTCTTCAGCAAGGTCTTTGGCCATGTAGACTGTGTCGGCTCCGGTATCCACCATGGCTTTCAAAGTCTTGTCCCCAATCTCGGTCTCCACGTACATCCTTCCACGTGGTTGTTCTTCGACCTTAGCTTGAATGGCACTTAGGAGATTCATTGAGGCGATCCTCCTTTCCTCCTTTGCTTCTTCCTCCATGACAAGCGCGGCAAGTTTCCCTCGGTTGGGACACTCAAATGCCCGATGGGGTCCACTACATAAGAAGCAAGACATCTTCTTGGGTGATCCATCTCTTTTCTCCTTCCCCTTGTCTTTGGAGTACTTGTGTTCCTTGGAGGACTTTTCTTTGTCTCCCCCACCTTTGCCATCATTACTCGACCTTTTCCCTTGTCCCTTGGATGAGTCCTTTCTTTTGAACTCAATCAAGGATTCGGCCGCAGCCATAGCCGTTGCAAGGTCTTGCACACATCGCCTCTTCAATTCTAATTTGGCCCAACCCGTTAGGCCATCAAGGAAGCTAAACAAAGCATCCTTTTCTCCCATGTCAGGAATCTCCAAGAGCAACTCCGAGAACTCCTTCACATACTCCCTTATGTGGCCTTCCTTATGTTGAAGGCGACGAAGCTTGGCCCTAGCTTCGTTTTCGGCATCCTCCGGGTAGAATTGTCTCTTGAGTTCCTTCGTGAATTCTTCCCAAGTGTCGATGGTGCACAATCCTTTCTTGACATCTTCGGACCTTCTGTGCCACCAAACTGTAGCAACATCATTTAAATATAAGGAGACACTACGTACCTTTGATGCTTCATCTATTATGCCAACCGCATCAAAGTAGCGCTCCATGTTCCACAAGAAGTTGTCTATCTCCCTTGCACTCCTTGCCCCACCATAGGCCTTAGGTTTGGGAGCTTCGACTCTGTGGGTGACTGTCCCTGGCGTAGTCCCACCATTGGCTACCGCAGCCATGCACACCCTGAGTTGAGTTTCAAGTTTCTCAACTCTTTATTTATAAGCTTCCATCTCCTCTTCTTTAGCAACAACTTTGGCTTCTAGGGACTCGATCTTTTTGGACACCATGTCCACTACTGTGTTTAAGGCTCCTTGCATCTCTTCCCGGAGCTCTTGGTCCTCCCCGTTGGACGTTTGCTCCTCGATGCGTAGGTCCATGTCTTCAACTTTTTCCCTTAAGTCGGACATGGTGGCACACAACTTGGCCAACCTTTCATCCATTGCAGCGATCATGTCCTTAGACTTGTCCTTGCAGACTTTCCCACCTTTGTCAGTGTTGCCAATTGCTGGGTTGTTGACCTCTGACGACATTCTCTTGTGTAGAATGATTTCACCAACCTTGCCAAACCTTGGCTCTGATACCAACTGTCACGGGCTTTCTTTTCACAAGGTACTTCCCGTGCGGCACTAGCAAACTTTGCCCCAAGTTATCAAAGAAAGCTAGTCAGCCTTGCCCACAAAAGACTTACTTAGACTTTGGAAAACTAAGCAAGCTAAGAACACACAAGATAGCTAAAGAGAACTAGAACTTGTATTGCTTGAATTCTCTGAGGTGATTACAACAAATGAGGCCTTAGCCTATTTATACAACTCCACCTCCTCAATGGACGGTGGTGATCGTTTTAATCTAACGGTCTATATTGAGTTTCTACACACTTCCTAAGAAATATCTAAGGACTAGAATCTTATGAAACTTTATGGGAGGTTCTAGAGAACTCCCTCTAGAACAATGTGGAAAACTCTACATTATGTACACTTGCCAACCTCACTTGGTTAGGCAAGAAAATAGTTGTGACACTTAGCTCAGGTGCAGGGAAACCAAGGCATGCCCCTAGGTTATTTATTTACCTTAATGGTAGCTTAAATAAGTGAAAAAAAACTAGATATATAACTTAATAATGTTTTACACCTCATCAAGCTCAAACATATGAAAGAACACCCCCCCTCCCCCCCCCCCCCCACCCCCCCCCCAAAAAAAAAAAGAGGCATTGTCGTGCCTCCCAAACGTGCTAGTGACAGGCCTTGGCACATCACCTATGCCTAACCCCTCACAACATAGCTAAGTGCTCAAATGTTCTACCCTTAACCTCTAGACATACGACCTCCAATGTCACAACAAACACATCATATCCTTAATCATCATCCTCCCTTTGTGGCTACTTCTATGTGTTCCTCTTCAAATTGTTGGATAACTAACAAGACCACATGCATACCACCCCTAGTGGTTGAAGGGTTCTTCATCTCTTAAGGCTTATCACACATATGCATGCCATCTTCTTTGATCATAAGCATCTTAGTGTTTAAAACCTTCATCAACCGATACTCTTCACCCATCTGCCAATCATATTAGTACTTCAATCATAAGAACTTCCATACTATTTCCCATTTCTATTAGTGTCAATCGCGTTATAAATACTCTTTGAGGGACTTCCCACTTAATCCATCTCCCCAAAAGTTAAATGTATCCTCTTTTACCACTTCGAGAGTAATACCACATCAAAAGTCATCCGTAATGTTAGAAATGCTCTTCTAGGTACTTTTGTTGTACTGATTTCTTGGATATATTGGGAGCCATATCAATTGCTCTTACAACTGTATGGCTTCATTTACACTTCTCAATAACCTTTTTTTTTTAAATTTCCACAAACAATTGTTCCTTGTTCATTATAAAATGGGTACCAACTGTAGTTCCTTATTTTTGTGCAATAATTTTCATCTGACACAAAAATTCTCGTTGCCATTAGATCTACTTCATAGAAAAAAAAATTTATAGGCTTTTCCATCTTTTATGTTACTGATGCGTCTAAATCCATCCCTGTTGATTTTGACCTGCAAAAAATGAGCAGCGGTGAACCAGATACCACCGTAGCTAGGATGGAGATAGACTGATAAAATTAGGGTTGTGCGTGTGTGCATTTTTCATCTATTTTGTTCACGTTATATAATGGGAGTGTTTTACTCCTTCATCGACTATACCTGTGAATGTGTGATGGAGGGAGGAGATATCGCTTAGAATCTTCCTTCATCAGGTTATGTCCATGTAGGGTTTTTTACCCGTCCATGACTGATCTTCTTTGACACTTGGCTCTATTTAGGACTCAATGCTTAATTGGATCTAGAGTAGCCTAAATGGACCTTAGACCTACTTTAGTCCAGAGGTATGTATTAAGGCCTTATTGTCCTGTCATAATCTGGGTTTGGGGGGGGGGGGGGGGGGATGCAAATGCTTGCTTTTCCCCATTCCATTCCTAACCATCTTCTTTCATCATAAGCATCTTAGTGTTTAAAACCTTCATCAACTGATGCTCTTCACCCATCTGCCAATCATATTAGTACTTCTATCATAAGAACTTCCATACTGTTTTCCATTTCTGTTAGTGTCAATCACGTTATAAAAACTCTTTGAGGGACTTCCCACTCAATCCATCTCCCCAAAAGTTAAATGTATCCTCTTTTACCACTTCGAGAGTAACACCACATCAAAAGTCATCCGTAATGTTATAAATGCTCCTCTAGGTACTTTTGTTGTACTGATTTCTTGGATATATTGGGAGCCATATCAATTGCTCTTATAACTGTATGGCTTCATTTACACTTCTCAATAACCTTTTTTTTTTTTTTTTTTTTAAAATCCACAAGCAATTGTGCCTTGTTCATTATAAATGGGTACCAACTGTAGCTCCTTATTTTTGTGCAATAATTTTCATCTGACACAAAAATTCTTGTTGCCATTGGATCTACTTCATAGAAAAAAAAAATTATAGGCTTTTCCATCTTTTATGTTACTGATGCGTCTAAATCCATCCCTGTTGATTTTGACCGGCAAAAAATGAGCAGCGGTGAACCAGATACCACTGTAGCTAGGATGGAGATAGACTGATAAAATTAGGGTTCCACGTGTGTGCCTTACTCATCTATTTTGTTCACGTTATATAATAGGAGTGTTTTACTCATTCATTGACTCTACCTGTGAATGCGTGATGGAGGGAAAAGATTTCGCTTAGAATCTTCCTTCATCAGGTTATGTCCATGTAGGGTTCTTTACCCGTCCATGACTGATCTTCTTTGACACTTGGCTCTATTTAGGACTCAATGCTTAATTGGACCTAGAGTAGCCTAAATGGACCTTGGGCCTACTTTAGTCCAGAGGTATGTATTCAGGCCTTATTGTCCCATGCCAAACTCTGAGATTCTTACCGTACTGGGCTTGCATAATCTGGGTTTGGGTGCCTGACTTTTGGGCTGAATAGAAATTAACTTAGGCCTGGATTGAACCTGACTTAGGTCTGGTCTGTTCTGGCCCTTTTTCATTAGAGTTGATTTGTGTCTCGTGTTCGACTTTGATCGGATGAATGTTTGATGTCTAATTAGTTACTCCCCCTAGTTAGTGAGGCTGAATGCATGGCCATTAACTCATTGAGTAGACATTGCATAGCGTATTGGTGACTGAATTCAACGTCTCTTCGGCTTTCGGGCAACATTTAACATCGATGCAACTGTTGGGTGGTTGCGTTTCCCAAGCGTTGGGCCTATATAAACTTGGCTTGGTTGGATCAGACCATATTCTTTGTTTCCAGAGCTTAATTCCGCCTTTCCCAATTGCACATGGTGGTTCTTTAATATTCTCCTGCCTTGATCTTTTGAGGGATGAAAGAGGGGATGTATCGATGAAGTCTCCGCACATTTTGACCCGTGTCGCGATAAATCCTAATGGGATTTGCACTTTGAGGGAGCCCGCTAGCTTGGATGTGTTCCCAATCGCTCTTTGAGGGCTACCAAAGGTATCTCTTCTTTGTGAGGAAGAAATCGAGGGTACCACCTTGATCTTGAGGGTCGTTATCATTCATCAGAAGTTGCAATTGCAACTTTTTCTACTACTTATAATAAGCTACACTTGGAGTGCATCTTGCATTTATCAGAAGTTGTATCTTGGGCATATTCTTTAGAAGAAACACTGGTGGAGCTGATCCCCAATATGTATTCCGGTAGATCTTCATTCACAAATTCCTTTCCACCAAGCTCAAATGACTAATTCTTACCGTGTATAACTCTTCGTCTTGATTAGGCAATTAAGCCTTGTAAAAATCTCTTGCTTAAACAAAAAAACTTGATTTTTTTTCTAGTTTCACATAGTGTTCCTATTCTAATAGTAGGTTTGATCAGACTAGATTTGAGCAGTGTCCTAAAAATCGACCTAGGCGGTAGAAAAACGCCCAAATTAATGGCTGGGCGGGTTTTGGGCAGTCTAGGCGGGGTATAGACGGGTCTGGGCGGCCTAGGTGAGGTCTGAGCAGCCTAGGCGGTCAGGGCGAGTTTTTTTTTTTTTTTTTTTAAGGTTGATTATGTTCTTATTTTATTTTTCTTTCATCTTTTTTAGAAATAAACAATATTATTATTTTTTATTCAGTATATGTCTAAATGTAGCAAATGATGATTACTTAATGGAATTCTCAAAGGATCTGTCGGTACCAATTTTAGTAATATAGATTTTATCAAACATGACTGAGGTTATTCAAGCAATTTGAAGAAAAATAAAAGAGTAGGTTTGGATATTTGTCCACAAATTCAACTTTGTATAAAGTACCCATCATGACCAACTTCAGTAATTTGAGTTTTAATAAATTTTGTTCATGATTATTAATTTTTCATGTTTTAAAATTTTGCATATGTATCTTGGCATTAAATTGGATGTAATTGATAAAGTATTATGCTTAACTTTTGTAAATTATTAAAGTTTTAATACAAAACCTAAGACCTCCTAGGCCCCTGGGCGCTAGGCACCTGCTTGTCGCCCGCCCACCGCCTAGCTCTTTTTAGAACACTGGATTTGAGTAATACAAACCATTTTAATCCTGAATGAGACTAGGATGAGAGAAGTCATCCTGGTCCGAACGGACTAACTCCTATAATAAATCCAACTTAATCTTGAAAAAGACTTAAGCTGCAGAAAAGTCATCTTGGTCCGAACGAACTAGATTTCATAATATAAGCTAACTTAATCTGGAATAGGACTTAATATGCAGAAAATTCATCTTGGTTCAAATGGACTAGACTTCATAATATAAGATCACTTAATCCTGAATAGGACTTAAGCTGCAAAGAAGTCGTCTTGGTCCAAACGGACAAGACTTCATAATATAAGTTGAGTTATCCTGAATAAGACTTAAGCTGCAGGGAAGTCGTCATGGTCTGAACAGACTAGACTTCATAATATAAGCTCACTTAATCCTGAATAAGACTTAAGCTGTAGAGAAGTCGTCTTGGTCTGAATGGACTAGACTTCATAACATAAGCGAACTTAATCTTGAATAGGAATTAAGCTGTAGAGAAGTCATTTTGGTCCGAATGGACTAGACTTCATAAGATAAGCTCACTTAATCCTGAATAGGACTTAAGCTGCAGAGAAGTCGTCTTGGTTCGAACGGACTAGACTTCATAATATAATAACCATCTTAATTTTGAAAAGGACTAGGCTTAAGCGGACTAGGTCACTTAGATGCAACAAGTTGTCGTCATCTTGAATAGGACTAGACTTGGCTGATGTGCGCCATCATGGTCCTTTAGACATGCTAGGTCACTTAGATGCAGTAGGTCATCGTCATCCTAAATAGGACTAGACTTGGCTGCTGTGTGCTATTGTTGTATTTTAGATGGACTAGGTAACTTTGGTGGGGCGAGTTGTCGTCATTCTGAATAGGACTAGACTCGGTCGTTGTGTGCCATTGTGGTCCTCTAGTCGGACTAGGTTTGTTCCTGCATGTAGAGTTGTATATGAAATGAAATTATTTAAAGAGAGTACCTTTATTGATAATACTTCTTTTAGTGTTCTACATTCCACAATCTTTTAAGACTCTATCCACTCAGGTCCTCCAACCAGTATGTGCTGGCCTATTGATCTTTGTCATCTTATAGGGCCCTTCCCAGTTTGGACTCAGCTTGCCATCTCCTAGTTTTTTTGTGTTCTGCTGAGTTTTTTTGAGTACCCAATCGCCAACTTTAAATTCCGATGGAAGCTTCGTCTATCTTTTCTTCAACTCTCAGAGCTTCATCATTGTCCACCAACCTGAACTCCTCTGTTCTGAATGTTGGCATCCCAAGTTCCATTGAAACCATCGCCTCGGACCTGTAGGCGAGGGTAATGGTGTTTTTTCGGTCGGAGTCCTCTGTGGTTCGGTAGGCCCAGAGGATACCTGGTAGCTCAGAGACCCATAACCCTTTGGCGGCTTCGAGTTTCTTTTTTATGGCTTCCAGTATAGTTTGGTTGGTGACTTCTACTTATCTATTGGCCAGTGGATGCACCGGTGCAGAATTGTGGTGACTGATGTTCAGATTAGCGCAAAGTTTTTCACCTTTTTGCCTTCAAACTGGATCCCGTTATCACTGATTAACGTTTTTGGGATTCCATACCTACAGATGATGGACTTCCAAAGGAAATTTTCAATTTGATTTTCTCTAATTTTAGAAAGTGGTTCTACCTCTACCTATTTGGTAAAGTAGTTGACGGCCACAAGGAGAAATTTCTTATTCTCAGAGGTAGGAAGTGAGCTTACGATGTTCGTTCCCTACTGTATAAAGGGCCAGGGACTAGTAATCGAGATCAAGTTCTAAGTAGACATATGCGTGTACAAAGCATACCTTTGTCCTTTTATCACATTTTTGGACCAAATCTTTGGCTTCTTGCTGCATCTTGAGCCAGTAATACCCTAAGGTGAAGGCTTTGTGGGCCAATGTCCTTCCTCAGGGACGATTCTCGCAGATTTCTTTATGGATCTCTCTGAGGACATAGTTCGCCTCATAGAGAGTTAGGCATCTGAGCAATGGGCCAGTTGTTGATTTTTTTTTCTTTATAGTATGTCATTGAGGAGTGTGTAATGTACCGTATTGTTCTTTAGCCTACGAGCCTCCAACTTTTCTGCTGGGAGGACTCCATCTTTGATGTACTTGACCAGGGAACTCATCCAAATGGTTTCCTCATTTGTGGAACATGCCTAGTGGAGTACCTTTTCCTCTAGAGCTGGTTTTTCTTAAAGCTCTATAAATATGTCAAAGTTGTTTGTAGCGGACGAGGCTCTCTTGGCCAGAGTATCAGCTTCCTCATTGTCCGCTCTGGAACAACGCCGGAGTAGAATTTTCTTAAATACCTTTTTTGCGTCAACTATCTTTTCGCAATAACCCATCATCCGAGGGTCTTTAGCGTTGAATTCGTCATTCACCTGGTTGACTATCAGTTGGGAATCACTGAACACTGTGATTTCTTCTACTCCGATCCCTTTAGCCAGTTTCAACCCGGCTATGAGGGTCTCATATTTTGCTTCATTGTTAGAAGCGTTGAAGCCGATTCTAATGGCTTTCTTTAGGGTAATCCTCTCTGTGGTATAGACACGAACCCAACTCCATTTTTTTTTCTCGTTGGATAACCCATTTTACATTGTAGAATCCATCATTGTGAGATTGGTTGATGGTTTTCACTTTCTTTTTGCTTTTTGGCTTTGGTTCTTTTGCTTCAGTGTGCTTAGCAATGAAGTCCGCTCATGCTTGCGCTTTGATGGTTGTTCTCGAATCATAGCCAGTGGATAACAAACTGTCCCGGCTCTATTGACCATTTGACCTTCCTTCCTTCCTGATAGCTCTGGCTTGTGCAATACTGATTGGAGTGGGTACTCAGTAAGGACTGTTATTAAATAAGCTTAGAAGTAAGGTCTCAACTTTCTGGAGGAGGTAACTAGTGCCAATGTCAATTTCTCCAGGTTGGGTAGTTAGTTTTTGCCTCAGCAAATGTTTTACTGATGTAATAAATTGGCTTATGTTTCCCTTTGTCTTCCCGAATAAGGGCTGAACTGACTGCGTGTTATGAAACTGGGACGTAAAGATATAGCGTTTCTCCAAAAATAGGCTTTGACATGTACGCTTTTAGATCCTAGAAAACACATTCACATATTTCGCCCTAATAGAATTTCTTATTCGCTTTCAGAATTTTGAAGAAGGGAATACATCTTCTTAAGACTTGGAGATGAACTTGTTCAGGGCTGCCACCCTTTTAGTCAGGCTCTGAACTCCTTTGATGGTCGTAGACGATCTCATGTCGAGAAGAACCTGAATCTGCTTCGGGTCAACTTTTAATCCCCTTTGGTTGACTATGTAACCCATAAATTTTTCGAATTCTACTCCAAAGCTGCAACTTTGCGGGTTGAGCTTCATTTGGTACTTGCATAGTTGAGAAAATGGCTATTGGAGGTCCGTAATGTGGTCGAGATTGTGGAGGCTTTTTACCAGCATGTCATCGATATAGACCTTCATTGTCTTCCTGATCTGTCCGTTGAACATGCGATTCACCAATCTCTGATATGTGGCTCCCACATTTCAGCCTGAATGGCATCACCGGATAACAATATATGCCATATGCATGTCTGTTATGAAGGAGGTTTTCTCCTGGTCTGATGGGTGCATATTGATCTGATTGTATTCAGAGTAACGCGTCTATGAAGCTGAGGATGTTGTGCCTAGACGTTGCGTCAACAATCTGGTCTATTCGAGGGAGTGGAAAACTGTCTTTTTGGCAAGCCTTATTGAGGTCCGTGTAATTCATGCAGACTCTCCAATTTTCGTTTTCTTTTTCACTAGGACCGTATTCGTCAGCAATGAATGTGATTTCGTGAAATTTCAATGAAAATTTCGTTTTTTTGAAATTACGAAAAAAAAGGCGAAATTAAAAGTTACATTTTTTCGAGGGTTTTTTCGTTAATTTTGGAAATAAATTTGTAAATTTCGGAATTTTTCGTTAATTTCGTTTTTCTATAAAAATACAAAACCTAGCTACCAAAAATTACATTTTTCGAGGGTTTTTTTCGAAAAATTTCAGAGTTTTTTTCGTATTATCAATTCTTCTAATTATTTATTGATTTTTAAAACCACCCCCTGATTTTCTAACTAATATTTCTTCTACTTATATATTGATTTTTGAAAATCTGATTTTCTAATTATATATTAATTTCATTTCTTAGTTAGGCTTAATTTAATATGTTTAATAATTTATTTACTTGCATCTATTTTTTCACATTTTCATATACCCTCGAAATTCATTATATATATATATTTCTTTTGCCAAATTAGTACATTATGGATAGGAGGCCCGCAATTGAGGTCTGGTTCATCATTGATTAAGATTGAACTTGCATATATAGTGTGTGCATATGCTTATACAATAGCTTAATGTGGTCATATTGTTTGACATTTGGAGAATATTTTTTTTCATGTAATCAATTATCATGGCTGGTTGTCGATAATATCTGCTAGTGCATACCACATATTATGAGCTCGTCCATGTTAAGGCCTATTGAGCACATATGCAAATTTAATATGGTTTTCTTATTTATGTTTTATTTTTTTTCCCGGTGATAATTTAAATGCTTACTCCTTTTTTTATTGTTAATATGGTTACATAGATTTTTATTTTTTAAAGAAAGATGGGTATTTTTTTTATGGTGAAAAATGTGAAGGGAAATAAAAGGTATTATAGTGACATTGAGGTTGAAGGTGATTGTGCATTTTCCGTTTGGTATGAGGTTCAACCTTAGCTTTCCCCTTCTCTGCCCTTCCTCTTACTCCCCTTTCCCTCTTTTTTCACTGTCCCCATGGAATTTCTTCTTTTCAACTAAACCTTGAGATATGAGATTTTTTTTCGTTTTAAACCAAAACTAGAGGAAGAATGAGGAGTTGCTTTCATAAAGAGAAGAAGAGAATAAAGATATATATTGGTAGCTGAAGATATAATTGCTGGCTTTTCTTTATGCCTTGGATTACCTTGTATTTTTTATATTAGCTTAAAAGGTACTAGTAATAGGGGTGGTCACGGGACGGGATGGGACGAGATATACCCATTCTTATTTCATCCCGTTCATACGGGATTGGGATGAGACGGGACGAGATGGGATCAGCGTGCTGCCTGTGACTACTGCAAAGATTATCATCATATAAGAGCGTGAAAAATAATTTTCTTATAATTAGATATAGATGTGTCATGCAAATATAAGGGTAGCCACTAAATCCCCTAACAATGAAGTCGAGTGGATTGACTTTTAGAAAATGACACGATAAATGGGACCCACTAAGAGTACTGTGTCGCTGTGATGGTCTCCCAACTGATTTTACAATTTCATTACTGTGGGAAAAAAAATCATGGTTCCTTGATAAAATGACATTTCAACTTTTGTTAGGGAAGAAATATAGACTTATTGGTGATGCTCTAACATATTCATAATGGTTTACCATCAATACATATATCGTAATTAAAAAAAATTTATTTTTACAGCCTGGGGCATCTCAAATTCTTGGCTCCGCCCCTGAATGTTCCCTTCTGAATATGTATTACTCAGTAAATTGTTATTTTTCATCTTCACCTGGGTATTATCAATATTTGGAAGTTAAATAATTGGAACGACTTTTATTGGGAATCCAAACAACAGTCTGTTATCTTTCTCTTGCTTAATGAATATTTATTTCTTGAAGTAACATTTATATTACCACTGCAAACACCATGAGTTTTTGTCAGTCATCTGTAAGTTTATATGAATAAAAATAAATAAATAAATAAAAATATTAATAATAAATATTAAAAAATTAGCTCGGGACGAGACGAGATTGGCGGGATTGAAAATCTTCATCCCATCCCATTCTATTTTAGATCGGGACGGGATCAGGATGAAATTATTCAATTCCATTAAGACCCAAAAAAATCGGGACAGGACGGAATGAGATCGGAATCGCGAGATGGGATGCCCGCCCCTAAGTAGTAATACATAAACCTGTTATGAGCATGGCTCTTACTATATTTGAAGACGCTAGGACAGACCATAGACCCAACCTTACTAAACCCATAATTATACCAAACACTCATAGCTCGAACATAAATTAGGTTAATACCCAACTCCTCTAACGATATCAGAGCCTCTCGTATCACTTGTTATCTTCTGCCAAACTTCACATTTGGAGGTTGGCTGAAAGTCCGCAAACAGTTACGGCAGTTTGTGAAGCAAGATAATCAGCTGCAAACTCGGCTTCCCTTGGGATCTTCCTTTGATAGGATCCGATACCGAAAGCTAATATAATCGATCTTTTGATTGGAGATCGAACCACCTATTGATCTTTTGATTGGAGATCAGCCACCAAAGTTTAGAAAAGTTATTTGATTGATGAACTTCTGATTACAATTGATAGACTTTATAGGAAATTCTACATCCTAGATTCCTAACCAGACTCTTCCTAATATCTAAGTAATGCTAAACTAGGACTCACCTACTGACTTACCTATTTCAACTAAAGTAGGACTCTTGCCTACTGACTTACCTAAACAGGACTTCTTATGAATTAGGACTTGTTACCAACATAGTAACGTACTAGGACTAGGTTCCTAACATCCCGCGCCCCTTGAAAAACGGCTTGTCCTCAAGCCTGAAAAGTAGGAAACCGACGGCGAATATCCTCATAGTCCTCCCAAGTGGCCTCCTCAATAGGGTGACCTTGCCACTTGATAAGCCAGCGAGTAACAGGTTGATTATGACGGTTGATGAGGCCGCGGTCCAGTAATTTTTCCGGAATCCACTCCGCAACATCGGAATGAGTAGGGAGAGTGGTGGAGACGATAGTACCCACGCCTAATTGCTTTTTTAAGGCGGAAACATGAAACACCGGGTGGATGCGGCAACCGGCAGGAAGGTCCAATTTATATGCCACCGAATTGATCCGTTCAATGATGCGAAAAGGCCCGTGAAAGCGCGGAGAGAGCTTGGAGTACGGCTGAGAGTAGGCAGTGGACTGGCGGTATGGCTGGAGACGCAGAAATACCCAATCGTTAAGCTCAAATTGGCGTTCCGTACGCTTGCCATCAGCAAAAAGCTTCATTCTAGCCTGGGCAGCGACCAAGTTATCCTTCAAAATGCGAAGAGTATGATCACGATCACGGAGCGAGATGTCGACAGCATGAACTGCAGTAGAACCAGGAACATAAGCTGAAATGGATGGAGGCGGTCGACTATAAACGGCCTGAAAAGGAGTCATCTTAATGGCAGAATGGTAGGTGGTATTATACCACCATTCAGCCCACGGCAGGCATGGCACCCAACTGGAAGGGCGGTGACCTGCGAAGCAGCGTAGATAGCATTCCAGCGTGCGATTGGTGACCTCAGTTTGCCCGTCGGATTGAGGATGATAAGCGGAGCTGCGGCACAATTGCGTTCCCTGCATGTCAAAAAATGATTCCCAGAAGTTGCCAATGAAAACAGGATCCCGATCACTAACAATCGATCTTGGCATGCCATGAAGCCGAACAATGTCGCGGATAAAGGTCTCGGCGACAGAAGCAGCGGTATATGGGTGAGCAATGGCGCTGAAATGGGCATATTTGGACAGGCGATCTACAACCACGAGGATCACAGACTTCCCATTCGAAACGGGCAGGCCGTCAATGAAGTCTAAGGAGATGTCGAGCCAAACATCATCAGGAATAGGCAGGGGATGAAGCAGGCCAGGTGGGGAGATGGCTTCCGCCTTGTTGCGTTGGCAAACATCGCAATGGGCAATAAATGATTTGATCGCACCCTTCATACCTGGCCAATAGAAGTTATGTTGGAGCCTTTTATAAGTGCGCAGGAAACCAGAATGGCCCCCGGTTGGCGAAGAATGGAACTCGTACAAGAGCTTGGCACACCATGGGGAGGAAGGCGAGACGACAATACGGCCTTTATAGCGCAGAATCCCTTGCGCGTAGGAGTAATGAGTATGGGCGGCAGGGTCCTGTGACAATGCAGAAATAACTTTGTGCAGAGCTGGATCAGAATGACACTCTTGGCAGATTTCGGCAAGACTAGCAAAGGTCGGGGATGAAATGGCGAGCAAGGAGGCAGCGTCGGGTACGCGAGAAAGAGCATCAGCGACCCGATTACTAGAGCCAGAGCGGTGGACGATCTCATAATCATATCCCAACAGTTTTGTAACCCATTTTTGTTGTTCAAGAGAAGATAGGCGCTGTTCCAGGAAGTACTTGAGACTGCGATGATCAGTCAAAATAGTGAAATGCCTGCCCAAGAGATAGGGGCGCCATTTGTGAACGGCTGCGATGATGGCCAGCATCTCTTTATCATAAACCGATAGGCTTAAGTGCTTGCCAGAAAGGGCCTTGCTGAAATAAGCAATTGGACGTCCTTGCTGCATAAGAACGGCACCGATGCCATGACCAGAAGCGTCGGTTTCAATGCAAAATGGCAAAGAGAAGTCCGGTAAGGCGAGCACAGGAGTGGTGGTTAACGCCTGTTTCAACCTGTCAAAGGCCATAGTGGCATCCTCAGTCCACTGAAAAGAATCCTTTTTAAGGAGCTGAGTCAAAGGGGCGCTGATCCGCCCATAATCACGAACGAATTTGCGGTAGTAACCGGTCAAGCCTAAGAAGCCGCGAAGATCTTTAATAGAAGATGGCAGGGGCCAATTTGTTATGGAATCAATTTTGTCGTTATCAACAGAGACGCCCGCAGCTGAAATGACGTGCCCCAGGTAAGCAATGGAGGATTGTGCAAAGGAGCACTTGGATTCCTTTGCGTATAAGCTGTTGGCTCGCAGGAGCCCAAGAACCACAGACAAGTGATGCAGGTGATCATCAAGATTGGCACTGTAGATCAGAATATCGTCGAATAATACCAAGACAAACCGGCGGAGAAACGGGCGAAAGAGCTCGTTCATGAGACTCTGAAAAGTAGCCGGGGCATTGGATAAGCCGAACGGCATCACCAAGAACTCATAGTGGCCATCGTGAGTACGAAACGCTGTTTTGGAAATATCGTTGTCGTGGACTCGGATTTGATGATAGCCGGAGCGAAGGTCGAACTTAGAAAAGATGGTCGCGCCATTTAATTCGTCGAGTAGCTCATCCACGACTGGAATAGGAAAACGGTCCTTGACAGTGATTTTATTGAGTGCGCGATAGTCGATACACATACGCCAGGAGCCGTCCTTTTTTTTGACGAGTAGCACCGGAAAAGAGAACGGGCTCAGACTTGGGCGTATAAGACCAGCAGTCCGCAGTTCGTCAACCATTTTCTCAATTTCAGCCTTCTGAAAATGGGGGTAACGGTATGGCCGAACATTAACCGGGGCGGCGCCGGGCAGAAGTGGAATGCGATGATCATGTTCCCGGTTAGGCGGAAGCGACGCCGGAAGGCCAAAGACATCGGAGAAAATGGAAAGAAGCTGAGAGACAGCGAACTGGGCGTGGTGCACCCTGTTCTGCTCCTCTGTTCTGCACGTCCTGGGCAGGTTCTCCTCCTGCGTTGCGAGCTGCGCACAAGTAGCATGGACAATCGGTCCTGGCTGGACGTCAATAGCCTTAATGTGCAAAAGGATGCCCTTTTGTTCGCGACGTAATGCGCGAGACATCTGCTCGCAGTCCATAACTGCAACCATGGGAGAGTTGTTGCCCACCAGAGTGTAAACACGGTCAGAGACAGTAAATTGCATGACCAATTGGCTAAAGTCCCACACAATGCGACCCAATGTGCGAAGCCACTGAGTACCTAACACCACGTCGCAACCTGAGACAGCAAGCAGGGAGAAATCAGCGCATAGGTCGAAGCCTTGGATGGTCATTGCGAGATTCCGACAAGACCCACGACTCGACAAATAGCCCCCATCAGCGACCATGACCCGAAATTCCTTGGCAAATTCAATAGGAATACCGCATTGTTTCGCAACACGCGGATGAAGAAAATTGTGCGTGGAACCAGAGTCGATGAGGACTGAAATCTGCCGATTCTTCAAGGTGCCAGTGACGCGCATGGTTTCGGGCCTGGTCGAACCCATAAGAGCATGGAGGGAGATCTCCATAGCAGGGTCGTCATCAGCAAGAGTTTCGCTGTCATCCAGCGAGCACTCATCCAGGGCAGCGTCCAGTAGCAGCAGCTGCGGCCTAACGCAGCGATGGCCTGGTTTAAAAGTTTCGTCACAATTGAAACATAAACCTTTTTCGCGCCTCTCGCGTTGTTCAGCCCAAGATAAACGCTTCACGCCAGCAGGCAAGGCGGGCGAAGGGGCAGGGGGTTTAATATTAGGAGGAAGAACCCCCGGACGCAAAGGGTGGCGGTAGACCCCTTTGGATGAAGAAAAAACGGCAGTGGCATGGACAACATCCTCTTGGCAGAGAGCCAATTCGAAGGCCTGGGTCAGACTCGCAGGCCTAAGCAGGCGCACGCCTGATTGGATATCAGCCCGTAATCCTGAAAGGAACATGCTTACTTGATGAGGTTCGAGCAATCCAGGAACCAAGTTGATGAGGTTTTCAAAGGCCGTGATAAACTCACGAACCGTGCCTGTTTGAGTCAGCTTCGAAAGAGAACTGCATGGATCAATGTGTTTGCGGGAACCAAATCTGGAACAGATGGCTTTGGAGAATTGTTCCCAAGAAAGGTCGCCAATAGATTGTCTGATCCAGCGGTACCAAGCGATGGCATCGCCCTTCAAGTGGATTGCAGCCAAGGTGACTTTCTGATTGACCGCAACCTGGTTGAGCTCAAAAAATTGTTCGGCTTGAAAAAGCCAACCTTCGGGATCACCGCCTTCAAACCGAGGGAAGTCGATGCGAAGGGGTCGTCCTTGGAAATTGCCGCCTGGCGGATTGTGATGGTGAAAAGTTTCTGATTGGGAGGACCCAGCGGGTTGAAGAGATTGAAGAGTTTGCAATATCTGGGCATTGGTTTGGGTTTGAGTTTGGCGATCTTGGAGGAGGGTGTGGATATGGGCGTTAATGGCAGCAACCTGTTCTTCGAGTTCTTTGACAGTCATGGTGTAGGTTTGGGTGAAAGGAAAATTTTTTTTGGAAGGGATGAGTAGGGCAGAATCGATGCTCTGATACCAGATGATAGGATCCGATACCGAAAGCTAATATAATCGATCTTTTGATTGGAGATCGAACCACCTATTGATCTTTTGATTGGAGATCAGCCACCAAAGTTTAGAAAAGTTATTTGATTGATGAACTTCTGATTACAATTGATAGACTTTATAGGAAATTCTACATCCTAGATTCCTAACCAGACTCTTCCTAATATCTAAGTAATGCTAAACTAGGACTCACCTACTGACTTACCTATTTCAACTAAAGTAGGACTCTTGCCTACTGACTTACCTAAACAGGACTTCTTATGAATTAGGACTTGTTACCAACATAGTAACGTACTAGGACTAGGTTCCTAACATCCTTAGCCTTAACCTTATAAGTTTTCTTAAGAGCATCCTGGAAATCTTATCAGATGGTTTCAATTGCTTTTCAGTTGTTTGTTTTATACCATTTGAAGAACCATGTTCTTTCTTTCCTCACAAACGGAAGTGTCCGTCTGTCTCGCCATATTTAAGTTCTTAGCTACTGCTTTCCAAAACCACCAAATTTATCGCAAAATCTGAATTATGGGTTTAAACTTACCTAATTTTAAGATAAAAATAAAAACCAAAATTCACATATACTAAACATAACGAGCATGGCAGGTGATGTACATGCTCAAGATTTTGAGTGATGTCTATTTTACTAAATCCCAGTTGACTAAAAATCTTGTAAACTAAGAAAAAATGACGTTGTGACAGAGAATACTGGAAACACTGTTCTATTGATAGATCAATGTGTCATTCCTTCATTTGAATAAAATTTTGTATTGACAAAACTAGGCAGAAGAATAATAGATGGATCACATTGTTCGTTGTCTTTGCAATGGAACTACAATAAAACTTTTCATTAATTGACAATCTTTATTTTACAAGGACAAAGCAATGAGCCATTGCAAGTACAAAGGAAATTAAATAAGCGAAACCTGAGCCTTTTCAAGGCTCAAAACTTTCCCTTTACACTTCTTATTCCGAAACCTTCACAAATCTAGCTATACCAGAAGCCACCTCATCTTCTATACAAATAGAGGGCTTTCGTCGTCCATGTAGTGTGTATATATCCCACGCAATCTATAAATGTGATGTTGGGCAATGGCATTGTATGTTTGTACAACTTCACCTTTGCTTCAACACCTCTTGGGATATTAGCAACTTGTGTAAACCCGTAGTTGAAGTGTATCTCACACTGGAGACGTCGAACTGTATCTTACAGTGAAGAACAAATATAGGGTGCTTATTTAATTTACTCAATAAACATTGGGAGGCATCAGCTGCAGATGGCCTCAACTGAAAGCTTTTTCATTACACCTGGACATGGATCACCTCCGAAAACCTCAGTAGCTACATTGACCGAGCATGCCTGCTGTCCAATGCAATTCTGCAATAGACTCTCCTATGTTAGATTTTAAATGAAGACATTTAGCACAGAAGCATAGTATGGTATCATTGGTTTCGACTTGCTAAGCTTAGAGGTGCTGTTTGAGGTGAAAACGAGTTAGAAGTTACTGGTTAGAAACTCTTTTCTGCTTACTGAAGCTAAAAGTTTTTCTCCTTGGTTATGGTGAAAGGAAAAAACTTCTTAGGGCAGACCAGTTCTAGTCGAAAGTCGAAGTGTAACTAGAAGGCAAAGTAAGCAACCCCTAACTATAGGTAAATTAGATGAGTTACTAGTCCACTTACAGACAATCATAGAATATTTTTTTCTAGGTAACTCCTGGATGTGTATAGAGTCTCATATGTGTAACAAACCTTAACATACCTTTTGAAAAGCATCCCATGACTTGTGAGCATGACAACTTCCTTCTCTGTAGTTTCCACATACTCCTTGCGGAGTTCCAAAACTTGCAAACTTTATTGAAGACATTTTCTTCCCAGGTGGACACCATAGATGAGCTTTGGGGCCTGAGGGTTTAGTGGCTTTTCCAGAAGATTGAATCAGATAATTCTTCAGAGTTGGTTGCGACTGGTAAATATCAGCGCAAACACTTTGAACTTCTCTTTTAACTAAAGAAATCCCATTTGGATCACCACCCCATTCTTCAAAAATGACCAACAGGTTCCCTGTTGGCTTTAGCCATGAGCGGGGAACATGGTACCTGTAAGTAGTGGTCGACATTAGTTACTTAAAACTATTCACCTGGCGTAGTTCAATATACTGAAATAAACTGTCTCACCATTGTTGGGAGGCCTGTCCGCAATTTCTTTGGCATTTTGTTTCCTTGAAGTATCCAGCATAACTACATTCATGACAATTACCAGATGCTTTGTATGCAGGCCAATGGCGTCCGATGCTCTGCCCATTTACCCATATCTGACCTTTTCCCATGCTACCCATATCTAAAGCCAAGGGATCACTACCAGGAGGTGCATTAAAAGTAGTCTGGAAACATCACGGAAGAAAACGTGTCAACCAGCACTGACGTAAAACTTCATAGATGACATAGAACTTCATAGTCATCTAAGATTCAAATGATCAACCCAAATACCATAACACAACATGCTCACCTTGTACCATGTCAATGGTGGTTTTTGAGCCACTGCAGATTCATCCACCCACTCAACAGAGGAACTTCCACTTATGGTTTCAAGACTCAAAGCTTCACCCTCCAAACCAATCTGTGGAAAAACATTCAAATTTATGATTGTCTTGCTCGTGGGAGACATGGAAAGTAAGTTCAAACTACAAATCGGTAAGAGGACAGACCTTGTAAGACCACTTCTGCCATGTCAAGTCTCTTTTTCCCTCATTGAGACCATTTAACGTAACTGGACCAAGAACTCCAGCATTCCATGTCTCAAAATGTAGACCGACATTCTAAACTCAGTCATATAACAAAATTTTTAGTACAGTTAGAAACCCAAAAGATGTGGAACTCATTTCATAGAAGAGAGTGACAAAGAGCTTACTGGGAGACCAACAGCGATGCTTAATAGAGAAATCGCGTTGAGGCCAGCTCTCAACTTCACATTGCCACTAAACGTTAATTTTGGGTTACCATAAGTCCCATATGCTGTGCCTGCCAAAATATAAGGAGAAAAAAAAAAGTTAAAAGATAACAAACCTTTTCGATCTGCGTATCTCTGAAGAGATCATTCAGGGCTTAGTTTGAAAACCTACGAGAAATTGCTTACCAGATAGTTGACCATTAATGAAAACATGCAAAGCATGGCCTGCTGATAATACTGTCAGGACAGGGTAGTTGCCATTCTTCAAGAATGCTTCAGTTGGGTCTATCCTCACTCTGAGAAAATAAGAGGATTTCAATAAAAAAAATTAGGAATAAAACATTAAATATAGTAAGAAGATGATGGGCTCTGACTACTCACGCTGTTGAGTACCACAGATAGTCTGAAGCATCTCTCGTGGTATTTATCTGCTCCATCAACCCAGTTGATGTTATCGAGTTATCATCATAGGATGCAGTCTCTTCATTGTATGATTTCCATGAAAATCCTCCACCCACTGGCTTCATACCTACTGTCGAACTTTGAGAGCCAATCTGTTCATTGATTTCAAACTTATGTTATAAATATGATTCTCCACAAAGTCTCAACTAGTAAAGTCTTTTCTATTAAAATCCATCTTGGTTATACTTTGTAGATAATGGGAAACAAAACTGGAAAATATGGAAACTATGCATATAAAGCTAGAAGATGTCCACCCCAGGGGGCGGGCGGTTTGTGGTGCTTGTGAAACTGGAAATGAAAACCAATGGAATAAACTTAATATAAATCTGATTCTCACTGTTGCAGTGTTGTAAACGGCATTCTTGCAGTCAGGAAGAATGCTTATGGACCAAGGAGGCAGGTTGTATTGTTGGTTGTTGAACGTCACTGTTGCATAAGACTTTGAGTCATAGTTCGCCAGGAATGCAGCACAACCTCCTGCCTTATACTTGAAGATGTGAGCCTGGACATCAAATTGTTCAAAGGGTTAGTTTTCATAATTTCATGAAGATGATTTGGATAAATTTCAGTGAGAAACTAGGACCTCTTGGGATTGCCCCAGGGTTGTTACAGTGGGATCAGAATAAACCAAAGCTGCTTCGCACAACTTGATAGCTCTATGTAGATCTCTCAAGTGGCCCCATTTTGGTTCTCTTAGTAGTCCTGTTCGTAGAAAACAGAGTATGTTAAATTTTTTTGAAGTTATAGCGTTTGGTTGGCATGCACAAGCTTTATACTTTCTTGGACAATGTTTATGAGTGTATTTTCTCTAGTAATCTTTGGTACCAGGTTGACTTTAGCCTAAAAAAAATTACTAGCCAAACATATCAAATGATAAGCTGATGACATGTGCTAGAGTTGGTCAACTCTTTATGCTTACCGAATTCATCAATGGGAGCATCATAGTCATAGCTAGTCGCTATAAAAGCCCCTGCTGTGCGACCAAAATTTGTCCCTCCGTGGAACTGATGGGTAAAAAAAAGGACTAAAAATTTAGTTTCAACGACAACCTTGCATGGGATGTTCAAAACAACCAAATACAAGCTTTTACCATGTAGTAGTTCATGAAAGATCCTCCTTTCTGTATGAACCTGCCAACTGAAAATGCTATGTCTTCAACTGGCCGGTAAGGGACAGGAGTTCCAAAGCCTGTAAACCTGCCATGCAAACAAATGGAGAAGATGATTCAGCTGGTATGTTAAATACACACAACAGTTTTTCCTCATAGGAACTTGCAGAGTTGATAACAACAATCAGGTAAATTACCATCCACTCCAGTTTTCAGTCCACAAGAAGGGCTTATAGGGCTTGTTAGGCTTGTCCCAGTCGCAATAGAAACCATTGCACGCATTTATCTGTTGCAATGATAAATAAAGGAACATACTTTAGAGAAGAAGTAAAGGACTGAAAGCTCTAGTAATTCCACATACTAAAAAATAACAACTATTGATTACTGGCTTTTGAGATCAACCATCAGAAAACTTTAAATCCAAAAGCGCAAGAAACACTCTGGTACAAAACCATTATTTCTCATAAACTGGAGAAATGAATGGAAAATTCGAAAACCAAAAACATCATAAGACTTGAAAAGCATAAATCAAGAGAATTGCCATCCTAAACAGATAGTTAACAATCATGTTATTGAAAAAGCTCAAGCTGCAGAGTTGAGACTATTGAGACTAGAAGTCCACCCCGGCCTTGATATATGCTAGATATGCTCTCTCTACCCGTTTAAGGTTTTAGAGAAGTTAGCAATTTAATAGAGACATGGTGCAACCATGCACTATCAAAAGGTCCACCAAAATAATAAGGGTGGGTTTACGTCAACAACACCCAAGAGAGTCGGGAACACACCCAACAATGGATTTAACAAGGCCATAATAACTAAACCCGCACACACAAATAAAAACAATCCACTTAGTATACTTCATGAGAACCCAATGGATAAGAGTAGTCATAACAAGAAGTGATTTCGAAAAAGAGAAGGAAAAAAAGGTAATTTACAGTTGGATCGGGAGCGTCTTCCTGCTTGCACATGACCCATGGAACTCCAGTGCCCAAACCTACAGCCATTTTTGCTGCCCATTCAGTGTAAGCACGACCAGGTGCGCCCATTGAAGATTCCAAAGGTCCAAATTCATTCTCTATCTGCAAGATTCATTTGTACAAAGGGAAGGGGCACAGAAATCAGTCTTTATCTGAGATAGCCTTACAATGTATCAAACTGAATTAATCGGGAATAATAAATTGGTTATCCAATTTGATTGGTTTTCACCTGTGACATAATTATCGGACCTCCCTGAGTTTCAAACAGTTCTTCGGCCTTCATCATGCCAACAATCTTTTCGGTAAAACCCTTCATGGCAGCCTTGAGCATAATTCAAAATCCTAATTAGATAAACTTGTATTCGATATTAATAGAAGAAAAGTTTGTTGACAAGGAAACCACCCAGGTAGCCTACCTTGAAAGGCTCATTATCTGTTCTGAAGCTAATACCAGGAATGTATTTGAGCCAAACAGGGAAGCCACTGAATTAAAAAACAGAGCATACGTAAGTATCCAAAACATTGCTTGCATGTTTATACAAATCAAAGGATTATAGTTTTGTTGTTAATGTGAATACCCAAAGTTCCATTCAGCGCAAACATAGGGACCAATCCGCAGATGAACATAAAGGCCTGCCTGCTGCACTTGCTTGATAAACCGAACCAAATCATATCTCCCCTCGAAATAATACTACAATAAAGAAAATTTTCAAATGAGCTTCTCTTCTGAATTAACCCAGTATTTAGGTGTACAAATTAATTAAACGTAAGAAATGGGAATTTTGGATTACCTTTCCAGGAGAAGGCTCATGCCCATTCCAGAAAACATAAGTCTGAATTACATCCAAACCTCCATCTTTGGCCTTTTGAATAAGGTCTGGCCACATCTGTATGTGCAACCAAAAGCACCAAACATCAGGAAAGGGGAAAAAAGAAGAAGAATTTATTCAATAAAAATCAATGAGAAAACCATTTGCTAAAAACTTCAAACTGTGAGAAGAATAAGTGAAAGGTGGATGATAGGGAAAACAACAGAAGAATCAGAGACATCAGATTGTCAGATAGATACCTAAAGACAATAGAAGAGATTCACCATTTTGGTAAATGGGTAAAAAGACATTAATTGAAAATTTTCAAATAAATACAGAAAAGTCAAAGAAAATTTCACTAAATAGTAGCTTGAGGACTACTTTTTTTTTTTTTTTTTTTTTTAAAGAAGGGAACTGAAAATATGAAAGATTTCAATAAATACATTGAAGAAAAAGGATGCCCATTTGTGAGAAAACAAAAGAGAAACCCATTCGTTCGTACAATTATTTCATTATAATGAATAACATGAAATGGAAAAGAAAATAATACATACCTCAGGAGTGCTTCTTGGATAGTGAATGGAACCAGATATAAGGATCCTCCTTTGGCCATTAATTATAATAGCCTTATGATCATAAGTCACAGATGCTCTGACACACGAAGAAGAAGAATATAGTAGCAATGAGCACCACCACCACCACATGACCATTTTTAACAACCCCATCAGCCTCATAACTCTCTTTCTCTCTCTGGGTGTTGCAATGCAAAGCAAAGGTCTTTTTGTTCTTATGTATATAGCACTTTATTAGAAAGTTCGCAGGAGGGAAAATGAAGGAAGAGGTGTTTGTATCTCTCTCTCTTTCTGCACAAAAGCAAATAAAGGTACTAGTGTAGAGAGAACAAATAATAAAAGAAAGAAGAGCTTGTTTGGTTTGAACAAGGGAAGGGGCTTCAATATTTTTTCTTCTTGATGTTGTTTTGGTTATAGTGAGTAAAAGAGCAAAGGTGCACCTGCCCTTTTATAACAACAAAGAATGTGATGAAGGGGGGCAATGGGCAGGCACAAGTGAAAGTGATTTGTTGCTGTGGGTCCTCAATTCTTTCCCTCTTGTTGCTTTTAAGCTTTATTCATTCCTCTCCTCCAATGGGTTTTTTTTTTTTTAAGCTTTTCTTTTCTCTGTTTCACTTTTGCTTAATTACATTCATTTTTTGAAAGAGTGAAACAAGAAATCACCATTAACCCACACAGACAATCAAACAAATAAACAACAATGGAAGATATCAATCAAAACCCAAGCAAGGACTTTGTACAGTAGTGTACACTTTTGATCCTATTGGCGTATAAATTGAATACTTAGATTCCAACAAAACACACCATCATCATCATGGTATGTAACTAACCAAAATCTTAACAGTCAAGGATGATGAGGTGAGGTTGTTATGTATGCGTGTCTGTTCGTTCTGTTTCTGTATGTGGTCCTTTCTTCCATTGCTATATTTTTTTTTTGTGAGAAAGGTCGATTTTTTCAGTCTTTGTAAAACAAACATAATTTTTCTTATTGTCACCATTGCTGACTACGACTTGCAATTGGTTACAGAGGATGTTCTTTTCTCCCGCGTATTAGTATTCCCTCCCTAATCATGGGCATGATTAATGAAGCTTGCCATGACAAAACTGAAACGTGGAGCTTTGGGTTATCTCTGTTGGCACTGACGACTTCTCCTGGAATCAAAATAATCAATGCTCTCACAGAATGTAAAAATTATTGTATGACTTGCTACATTTCATTCAACTCCACTTTCAAGTATTGCAGTTAAACAACAACAATTTTGCCCACCACCCATTTACTAGTTTATATATATAAACAAATGAAAAGAAAAGAAAAGAAAAACGAATAACGAGAAGGAGATTTGGTGACTATCTCCTAATCTATCTATAAAACTAATGGAGTCGGAGTTGGTGGTTTACTAAATGTTACATATATCAATATTATAGACCCTTTATAGATAAGCAGGTCATAAATTTTGGTCATTAGTTATACAAAGTTTTCAATAGTAGTTGGGAGGGAAGGTTTCAAAGTTGAAAAGACAACACTTTGAAATTTATATGCAATGCAGCCCAAAAAAATCAAAACCAATGTGTTTGTTGCTTTTGTTGAGTAGTAATTGGACCCACAAACCATTCACTCACTCACAGCACTCATCAACTTACACTGTTCAACTTCAAATTGTAGAACAAGTCCTTGACTTGTAATCAACTCCACCAATAATATTAACCACAAACCAAGCTCAATCAAAACTTTCAACAACCATGCTTTAATCTAACCTCTCTCAATCAAGACTTGTATGGTTTATAGTTGTCATGTATTCTATTCTACGGATGAACAATAATAATAATCACCGTACATATTAGGTGATTCAAACAAAACGAAAAAAAAAAGCTACGAATAAGTAGAAGCTTCTCCTTTCACTTTCAGTAGGGCTGAACACCTAAACTGTGAACCGAACCGACTAAGGTCGGTTTTAAAATTTTCAAACCGAAACCGAATCGACCATTAACAAAATCGAACCGATTCTAATTTATGCAAACCGTAACGGAACCGAACTGACAAAAATCAAACCAAAACCGAAATAAAACCGAACCGACCGACTATTTTAAACATATTGTATTATTTATATATAAAATATATATTATTTATTATATATATTCGGTCGGTTCGGTTTGGTCGGTTAAAATCACATAGAAATCGAAAACCGAACCGACCACTTCGATTTTGAATTTTTTAAAACCGAAACCGATCCGAACCAAATTTAAACCGAACCAATTGGTTCGGTTTAGATCGGTTCGGTCGGTTTAATCAATTTGATCGGTTTTTTGTTCAGCCCTAACTTTCAGAATCATTTATATCAATAGTCATTACAGACAGACATATATCTAGAATTTGGAGACAGACTGATTTTACAAAAGAAAGTTATATGCACCTATTTTTGTCTACTTAAATTGTTGAAATAATTTAGTTCGTCGTGGAGATGATCATTTAACCATGAATGATATTTCTAATAAAACAAATCATAAGATTTAATTTGTAATCATCAAGGTCATGGAGAATTGAATTGTGCACAATTCTCTAACTTAAGTAGCATATTTATTTATAATATGAAATATTAATTAAATGAGTTCATATTTTTGTAAGAAGATATATATATATATAATACATTTGTGTGTATGTGGGGTTAAAATTCCTCCCCACAAAATATCAACTTATTTTGAATTTTATATGGATGAAACAAGTGTGTATATGGAGTCCTTCTAGGGGTTGAGGGAGGGAGCGAGGGATGGGTGGTAACCACCCACATGTCTCGAGATAAGTGCATTTGCTTAAAGATGCACGATGTCACTTATCTCGAGGCGGATGGGTGGCTTCCACCAATCCCTCACCCCTTTCCCTCGTTCCCTCCCTCGACCCCTAGAATTTTCGGTGTATATGTATGCATGTCACTTTATTTTTCAAAAATTTCCCTCCAAATATATTTTTGAGAGAATAGATGGCTTTACTTGCCGGAGGGTTAAAGAGAAGAAAAGTGCTAAAGCGGTAGAAACAAAGAAATGGAAATGGGTTTGAAAGGGAAAGCCAAATCAAATTACAGAGAAGAGAAATTAAACAGGGTTTAGGGTTTCAGAAATAATGCCATAATAAATAATTAGTTGTTCTCCACCTCCACCACCAGCATATACCATCATGAATTATATGTATCACTAGCTCACCAACCTACCTTACTGACTTTTCAAGCTTCATTGCTTTCTTTCTTAAATCGCGAAACATATGTAAATTCACCATTTCAAGTGCACTCACCAGAAACATGTCTAACTAACTATTTTTTTATTTTGGGAAGAGACTTTAAAGAAAAAATATATATATATATGTTATGATAACATGGATTCAAATTTGAAGTATACATGCAATTATTATTAGGAAATACCATTTGAATGTAAGGGAAAATTTTTCAATAATATCCCACTCGAATGCATGTCTAACCAAACCTAATAAGATTATGAGAATCAAAGCGTGACGCTTTGTTAACAAAACAAATAATAGATAGGCAAAAATACATTGCTCTGTCTAATTGATTGAAAGATACTTGGGTTGGGTTGGGTTGGGTCTCATGAAAATCACATTATATGGAGTCAACTTTATTGGGATTTTTGGAAGGACTTGAACCGTGCCATCCGTTGTAAAAATCTTACTAGTTTAGCTAGCACCCAACGCAACATCAATTTATTAAAAATGATCTATTTTCTAAAATAGACAAATACTTAAGAGCATTACAGCTAAATGTGGGTTCAAATGAGTGTCTCCTAAACCATAGTTTATACCATCTGCATATCACGATGTACTTAAAAAAAAAAAAAAAACAACTAACACTTAATTAATTGTGTTGGGAATCATTTGATTTCTCTTTGGGACGGCCCACATTGCAAAAAAAATATTAGGAGGTTGTAGACTAGTCGGAGTATAAAGAATTCATTCAATCCTATCTTTTTCTCTACCATGCAAACCTGTCGTCCAATGTGATTTCCTCGGCTCCTAATCTCCATTATCTTGGACTTGTAGTTAACAGAATCACCCCTTGCTTTTCATTTTTTTGTGATTTCCTCGGCTCCTAATCTCCATTATCTTGGACTTGTAGTTAACAGAATCACCCTTTGCTTTTCATTTTTTTCTTTTTCTCTAAAGCACCCATAACAAGCTTGTGTTTGAAATGGAAAATTCTAAAGTGCCTGGTGTTGTGCCTGGTGACCACAAGGCACCGTCTATCTGCCTCGAGATGTGAATCATTTCATATTTCTAGACATATGAACGGTGCCTGATGACACCAGGCACACCAACAGGCACTGTAGTAGTGCTCGTTTGAAATAGATCACCAAGGTAGGACAACTACCCTACCTTACCTTATTTTGGTAGGACATCCATGATGAATTTTTTTCACCCTCTTAACAGAGAAAACAATTTCATCCAATTACCATGCATTCTAAAACCAACAACAATTGTGGATGATTTAGAAGGATGAGATTGTGGTGTGGAACAAATATTAATGGGGGAAGATGGAGACACCCAAGTTCATTACAAAGGTTTGTTTTAGTTGGGTGCAGGGACTGCTAGATCGACCAAATCATCATCACCACCATGCAAGTTAAGCATAGTATCATGGATATGGATAATTAATGGGTGCTTCTTGTGTTGTGTTGAATGTGTAAACGTGTGTCAACAATAACAATAGCTATCCATCCCATATATTTGTCGACGTGGCAAACTCTATCCATAGTAATAATAGCTATCTTAAGCAGGCTGCCTCATCACTCAAAAACTCATCTCCATCTCCTATTTAGGCATATATGCATTTCCAATCAACAATTTCAGATAAACAAGTGATAAAGTCATGTTCTTATTAAAGATGATGATGGTGATTATAGGATATTGAAAAGCAAGATATATATATATATATCAATGAGCTAGATGATCATTTAAGGACCCAACTTTCTCTCTATCTTCTCTATTTCTTCCTTTCACTTTCACTTTGATGTAGAGTGAAGACAACAATGGAGAATAAGGACTCATCCCTCCTCCCAACACTTTTAGGTGAGGTGTCATCCTCATCTCCATTTTCTTCTTATCAAACCAACCAGAGCAGGGTTGGGGTCCCATATTTCTCTATAAACTAACTAACTAGTTAAGGACATGGTAAAATATGTGGAAATGCCAAAATAACAAATACATCACAACCCTATATTATTGACTAATAACGTACTTTCATCTTCAATGCAATGGATATGGCTAATGTGTTGATGGAAAGTTAGGCCACTACCCTTTCACGGCACTTTAAGAAGATCAATTTCGGATAACTTCAAATGTTTGTTTCCGATGAATGTTAGTTTGGAAATTGATGTGATGTTTCCCTAATTTGATACATGCCCACGAATTAATAGCAAAAGAGCTTAGATTTTTTATGTAAAGAAATTCGTCCTAGGGACTTCACTTTCTAGTAGAAGATGCAAGTAATAGTCTGTAGGACTGTGTGAATCACATGAGAAGTCCACAAAATCAACCGAATATGGCAAATAGACCACCACCATCCCTTCCTATAACAATAACAATGGTAAGAATCCTTGTACTAGGGGTGCTAATCGGTTAGATCCGTCCAAAATTGGACCAGAACCGAACTGAACTAGGGATTCAGTTTTTTTTTCTTTCTTTCTTTTCTCCATCACAATCTGCTTTCTACAGGGATGGTTTGTTCTGCAGGAGGATTTCCTAGACTTAAAATTTTTCAACTTGTAGGATTTTAT
This sequence comes from Berberis vulgaris, assembly GCA_963556465.1. Classification (NCBI taxonomy): domain Eukaryota; kingdom Viridiplantae; phylum Streptophyta; class Magnoliopsida; order Ranunculales; family Berberidaceae; genus Berberis; species Berberis vulgaris. Next base: position 29,150,406 of record OY747125.1, on the reverse strand, counting down.
TCCAATGTTATCCCAACAGAGACTAGAATTGGACACTGTATGAAAGGGCACTCAACTTGTGAAAGTTTGAAGTTGTGTGTACATATTAATAAGAGCGAATACAGTCCAGCAGCGCAACTCCCTTTGCGAGTTCATGTGCTGCAGTCCCTACTAATAAAGTTACATATCCAACCATCACTTACATTCAAAAGCTTAATAATATTGGCTATAATCAGTTTCCAGACCCAATCTATGGAATTAATACCAACATCACCTGCTTTCCTTATTGAATTAAGAGTGCTCGAATCCCCTAACAAAAAACATGTCCTCCAGTGATTTGCGTGAATCAGAGCAATGCAGCTTCAGTTGCAAAGCATTCAGCCACGGTGCTATCAAGAACTCTCCCTGCAATCTTGAAAGCGACCTTTGCGAGCACCTTTCCATCCATATCAACAGCAAAAACACGAACATCCCCCTGCTTTGTTAAAGAATAGAAGCTTGCATCGCAAAACAACAATTTCAGATCTACAAAAAAGTATCTGCGGAGCATGGGATTGGCAATCTTGAAGAGAAAGAAGACAGTTGCAATCTAAAAAAACTTATAATTTCTTACACAATCATGATCAAAGCTGATAGTTGATTGAATCAAATTGGAAGTGTCACTGTGAGTTCTACCATTGGAAAAATCAGCTTGATTTTGAGTGCCAAAATGCAATTGTTTATCAAGTTTTTGCAAAAGTTAAGACCTGATGTTATGTGGAAATGGAGATAGGTTGATGAGGAACACTTGTGAAAGTCATCATCAATTTCATGGTTATTGCATGGGAACTATGCAGTTAATACGGATAACGGACCCATAACGGTCTAGGAGCGTTATAAGTTATAACGGATTATATCGAGATATAACGAATTATTTTTTAAAATATATTTTTATACCCCCAGTGTCCCACTAAGTATATTAATGTATTATAGACTATAGAGTCAAAAAATAAATCACTAAATATAAATTTGTTACTGCTAGTTTGCCAATGATGATTCCATGAATACCTATCATACACAAAATAAAATTGATCACTAAACATAAAAATAATAACTTACTGTAAGTTACTAAGTCTGTAATTAATAAGTTATGCAAAAGCAAAATTAGAATGAAGAAGCAAAGCAAAAGCAAAGCAAAAGAGAAGCAGGAACAGAAGCAAAACAGAAGAAGCAAAGCAAAAGAAACAACAAATAACTTACAGATTGATCGAAGCAAAGCAATTAGCAAAACAGAAGAAGGAACAAAAACAAAGCAAAAGAGAAGAAGGAACAGAGCAAAGCAAAAACAAAGGAAGGCAGAGAAGGAACAAAGCAGACTTACAGATTGATCGAAAACGAAAAGGGGCCAAGGGTTCGATCAGTCCTCGATCGACTAGGGTTCTTCCCTTCTCTTCCCTTCTTCTCTGTTCGATCGACTAGGGTAGCACCTTCTTCTCTGTTCGATCGACTAGGGTAGCAGTGTAGCACCGTAGCAGGCTCGATCGACTGGCGGTGGCGGACTGGGTTCTTCCTTTGTTTCTCTGTTCTTCTTTCGTTTCGATCGACTGGCTCCCTATCAGATCTGGATTCCGCAATCGAGAACAAAGGTGAAAGGTTTAGTAAAAAAGAAAATTATTTTTTTTATTTACCGATACGTTATAGCGGCGTTTTGAAAAAACGTTTTATTAAAATTACGGCTGTTATATGCCGTTATAACTCCATCCGTTATGCCCAAACATTTTATGGAAAAACTTAACGCCTCGAGGCCGTTATGAGTTATTTCGGCGTTATAATATCAACATGCCATCTTACTTTCAAAAAATTTCTGATATTCTGCAATACTAAATGTACCACTGTGACAATATCAACTGAAGACCGTGCAACGTTCATGCTCAATTCATCCATGGTGAGATCATACACAAATGCATTGACCCGATCCCCATTGTAATCTTTGTGGGACTGCGAATGAGAAAAATGAAGTGTTGTGCTACATATATCTAAATAAAGAGATAAACTTAGACAAATAGATACATTTTTATTGACAATTTGGAATACGCACATTCATGAAGAGAAAAGGATTTGGGAGGAGATAGAAAGTGTTTTGCCAAAGGCAACATAACATTCTATATGCATGTGTCCCAAAGGTTTTTACACATGATAGGTGACTACTACTTTCAAAGTACTTAAGTTTTTTGGAGAAAGTATAAAGGATGAGATTCTTTACATAACTTATGGTGCTTGGATTTTCATGATTCCGACAAAGGGCATTTCCAACGGACATAGTGCAAAAATCAATTGTCTATGCACTTGTACTTCGTCAAACCATTCCTCGAGTGACTTGGTTTCCTTCTAAATTGTGATATTTAACACTTTCCAATTCTTTGCTCCCGCTCGAAATCGTCTCATAGAAAAAATTTCTCACAGAAAGGGACTACAACTTCAAACTCTTTATTTATACTCTAGCAAAACCACTCTATACTCAACATTCAACCTCTGGCACTACTAGGTGACCCCTATCGACTTATTCATCTCTCTCCTCCCTTGCAGTTAAAAATGGATAACGGACCCTTCGTGGTCCAAGACCGATTTATGATTAATTAGTCTATTTTTTCAAAATATGCATTTATACCATCACTAAAAGTAAATTATAATAAATAATACATCTTGACAATAAAGATTAATAAGACAAGTATTATAGATCAACAAAGGTAACATAAACAAATTATGTAATCATGTCCAAAAGGATTTACTACTGTAAATTTGCAATTACACATTTTTTACTAATTTACTATGAATTTAATTTTGTAGGTTGGACTTGTTTAAGAACAATCAACACAACAAAAGCAACAACAAGTGATAGCAACACCAGTAACTGATAGCATAACCTACAATATGTAAACTCTAACATTCATAAATAAACCGTTATATGTCGACAATTAAAATAATTTGCATGATGTGAAAACTAATTTTTGGTCTTTGATGAAATTGCAGTACCATCCACTAGGGGTGTTAATTGGTTCCTAATAATCGACCGAACCAATCCGAACTAAACCGAAAAAACCCGAACCAAATAAAAACTGAAACTAAACAATAAAAATTGAACCGAACCGAGAAATAATACAAAGATGAAGGAGAGAAATGAGATAAGCTTCTTACCGTTGAAGAGTCCTTGTGAACATAGGTAGGACGACAATGCTTGGTAAAGAGAATGAAGGCGCACCGTCAAAATTTAGCCATACTTGTTTTTTTTTTTTGGAAAGCGAGCTGGGTTTTTATAGGATCCCATAACCTATCAACAAGGTGTGACCTACAAGTCAACACCATAAGAAAGTAACCATGCCGCCGGCGGGTCTCGAACCTAGGACGTGGGGATAAACCCACACAACCCTAACCACTTGACCATAACACCATTGGCAGCCATACTTGTTTTTAAGAAGATGGGGGCAACAATTCCTCAAAGGACTGAATCAAGATTTGGATGACGTCCGAGGTAGAATTGTGGGAAGTAAGACACTGCCCTCTATACGAGAAGTCTTCTCCGAAGTGCGTAGAGAAGAAACAAGGAGGAAAGTGATGTTTGGGAAACAAGAACCTATTGTTGATGGTTCGACACTTGTTTCTAGGGGGACCGATACTGAAGGAGAAAGAAGAAACTCCAAGTCAAGGCCTTGGTGTGATCATTGCAAACGTCCCTGGCACACTCAGGATACATGTTGGAAGCTCCATGGAAAGCCACCTAATTGGAAAAAGAAGACTACATGAGATAATCTTAATTCTCAAGCGCATCTCACTGAATCGGGACACGAATCTACTGCTGGACAGCAGCCATTCACAAAGGAACAAATAGAGCAAATCTGTAAAATTCTTCAATCGCAAAACCACAATATTCCTTCTTGTTATTTGGCAAAAAAAGGTAATCACCTAGTATCCTCGTGTCTTAGTGTTGAGTCTAGTACGTCTTGGATTATTGATTCTGGGGCAATTGATCATATGATTGGGTATTCCGAATTGTTTTCTTCATATAATCCATGTGCAGGAAATCAACAGATAAAGATAGCTGATGGATCTTTCTCAGTTGTAGCCGGGAAAGGTTCAGTTGTTGTTTCCCCTAATTTTGTACTTCATAATGTTCTTCATGTCCCTAAGTAATCATGTAATCTTATTGTCAATCAGTAAGTTAACTCTTGATCAGAATTGCCTAGCTAAGTTTTCCATGTCTGATTGTCAATTTCAGGATTTGACTACGGGGAAGATGATTGGCAATGCTAGGCAAGTTGAAGGTCTCTATTTTTTCAAAGATGGGTATAACTCAAATAGGCAATCCCAGAAGACTTGTCTCAATTCTATTTCGATTCTTCATGAGAATGAAATTATGTTATGGCATTTTAGATTAGAACATCCCAATATTCATTATTTGAGACATTTGTTTCCAAAACTCTTTATGAATAAAAATCCATCCTTGTTTAAGTGTGAAATATGTGAACTTGCAAAACATCGTCGAATTTCTTTCTCTGTTCAGCCTTATAAAGCCACAACACCATTCAATATGATTCATAGCGACGTTTGGGGACCGTCACAAATTAAAACCACCCTTGGAAAAAAATGGTTTATAACCTTTATTGATGACCACACAAGGATTTCTTGGGTATTTTTACTCAATGAAAATTTTGAGGCTGCCGATATGTTTCAAATTTTTTTTCAAATGATTCGAACACAATTTCACACTCAGATATACAGATTTTTAGAAGTGATAGTGGCAAAGAATATTATAACAAGATACTAGGGAAACTTTTTTGTTGAAAAAGGTATTGTTCACTAAATTTCTTGTGTTAACTCCCTACAACGAAATGGAGTAGCAGAAAGAAAAAATACCTTCTCTTGGAAGTTGCTAGGTCATTAATGTTTTCCACCAAAGTTCCAAAATATTTGTGGGGAGAGGCTATTCTTACAGCTGTATATCTGATTAATAGGATGCCTTCCAAAGTATTACAATTTCAAACCCCATTAAATTGTTTTAAGAAAAGTTTTCCGTTCTCTAGGCTCTCTAATGATCTTCCTCTCAAGGTATTTGGATGTGTTGCATTTGTTCATAGTCATGATTATAATAGAGGAAAACTAGATCCTAGAGCTAGAAAATGTGTCTTTGTTGGTTATTCTTAAAATCAAAAGGGCTACAAATGTTTTGATCCATTATCCAAGAAATATTTTGTTTCCATGGATGTCACTTTCTTTGAACATCAACCTTTTTTTTTCCTTCTACTCATCTTCAGGGGGAGACTCCAAGTGAAGATTCATATGATTGGTTGATTAATGATTTTTTGCCTCCATATCTTGTTAATAACAATAGCCAAAACCATAAGGAATCTGATGCTATAAACAACACTGGGGAAGAGATAGATATCAATTATAATAATATCTCAAACAATGAAAATAGGGATCAAATATCTGTGCCATTACAGGATGAAACTCAAAAAGAGGAAGAAATGTGTGCGAGGCAAAATGGAATGCGCTATAAAAGGAAAGTCTATGTGAGGAAATACCCAGAACAAGGAAAAGGAACCAACAACTTGGAGCATGGTCAAGAATCTGAGCCAAAGACAAATCAGGAAGACGTTTGTAGACCAGTCAGGTAATTCTCAGTTCAATTATAGTCCTATTGTTCCTAATCCCACGTTAGAGTTAGATAAGACTCTAGAAATGCCAATCGCTATTAGGAAAGGTACTAGAACTTGTACTCAACATCCTTTGCATAATTTTTTATCCTATCAGAGTATGTCTCCATCATTCCAAGCATTTACCTCTAAATATCATGTGTGGTTATTCCAAAGAATATACAGGAAGCTCTAGAAGTTCCTGAATGGAAGGAGGCAGTCCTTGAAGAAATGAGAGCTCTGGAAAAGAATAAAACTTGGGAAATGGTTAGTCCTCAAAAAGGAAAGACTCCTGTGGGATGCAAGTGGGTATTTACAGTAAAATACAACTCAGATGGTTCTCTTGAAAGATACAAAGCTAGGCTGGTTGCCAAAGGTTTTACACAAATCTATGGTATTGATTACTCCGAGACATTCTCTCTAGTTGCTAAGTTGAATACTGTGAGGGTATTACTATCACTTGCAGTGAATTTGGATTGGCTATTACATCAATTGGACGTTAAAAATGCCTTCTTAAATGGTGATTTGGAAGAAGTGTACATGGAAGCTCCTCCTGGATTCGGTGACAAATTTGAAAAGAATATTTGTAGGCTAAAGAAATCTTTATACGGGCTCAAACAATCCCCGAGAGCCTGGTTTGAGAGATTTACAAGCTTCATCAAAACTCAAGGGTTCTCACAAGGACAGGGAAACCATACATTGTTCATGAAGACTTCAACTGAAGGAAAGATTGCGATACTAATTGTTTATGTAGATGATTTTATCCTCACTGGTGATGATGATGAGGAAATAGTTAAAATTAAGAAGAGTCTATCATCTGAGTACGATATTAAAGATCTTGGACAACTTAGATATTTTCTTGGGATGGAAATTGCCAGGTCAAACAACGGCATAGCAGTGTCTCAACAGAAATACATCATCGACCTTTAAAAGAAAAAGGAATGACTGGGTGCAAGCCATCAGACACTCCTATAGAATTTAACTCCAAGCTAGGAAGAGCAAAGGAAGAAGTTCTTGTTGACAGAGGTCAGTATCAACGATTGGTAGGGAAATTGATTTATCTATCTCATACTCGACTAGATATTTCATTCGCTGTGAGTATGGTAAGTCAGTTCATGCATGCTCCTTATGAAGAACACATGGAAGCAGTTTACAGAATTTTGAGATACTTAAAGGGGACCCCAGGGAAAGGCTTATTCTTCAAGAAGAGTGGTCAACATAGTATTGTGATATACACTGATGCAGATTGGGTTGGATCAAGCACTGATAGAAGATCCACCTCTGGTTATTATACCTTCCTATGGGGAAATTTGGTAACTTGGAGAAGTAAAAAACAAAGTGTGGTAGCTAGAAGCAGTGCAGAAGCAAAATACCGGGCAATGGCTAATGGAGTGTGTCAAATAATCTGGTTAAAACGGATTTTAGAAGAACTTGGCAGATCTGTGGAACTTCCCTTGAAACTATTTTGTGATAATAAAGCCGCAATTAGCATTGCAAATAATCCTGTCAAACACGACCGAACAAAACATGTAGAGGTCGATAGACACTTCATAAAAGAGAAGCTCAAAACTGGAGTGATATGCATACCATTCGTACCATCTACTCAACAGATTGCAGATGTCTTTACAAAAGGGTTACTAAGGAAGAATTTTGATTTCTTTGTAAGCAAGTTGGGCATGATTAATATCTATGCACCAACTTGAGGGGGAGTGTTGATTGTATTAGAGGGTAGTTACTCATGTTGTGTATTTGGTAGTTACTTAGTAGTTATCCATTTCCTTAACTTGTGTGATTCTCCTTGATAAAAGGAAGAGGTTAGGGAAGTTAGGGTTGTAATCCTCTATTTATACCTCTCTAATTCTTGCTGAAATAATATGAAAAAAAAGTTCTTTTCCTACTTTTCTTACACAAACACTATAAACAAGGTGCCCACTTCTAACTCTACTCATAAGCAAAAACAAACATCCTCTTAATGAAGGGCTTATGAGACGTTTGGCTAGGTTGAACAGACAATCGAGGGTTGAATTGGAACCCAGATTGTAATTATTGTAAACTTTGCAACCTGAGTTGATATACGCCTAAACTCATAAAACTAAAAAAAGATCAATATTTCGAGAGTCCTGGATGCGTTTTGCGGCTCGCCATATCCAACTATTTAGTTCTGAAATATAGGAATAGGAAACTCCTGTTCTCTCCAGACTGTTCCACGGATGAGCCTACGCCATATCCATATACCCTGTGTGGAGAGATTCATGTTAAAAGCCCTTATGTTGGCCACAAAAAACTAGACCATTGATGGTTTCAATTCAGTCCCATTCATAGTGCATCCAAACTCAGCAAGTAAACTTTTCCAGAGTTGTTTCAAGAATGAGGAAGCGATCCGTAGACGATCAGTTGATTCCGGTTCAGACGTTGGCTTGATACAGAGAAATGCTTGTTTGCCTCTCCACAATGCCCCTTATCTATCTGATCATCAAGAACTTTCCCAGTTGGCAGCAAATCACAGAGTTGTTCAACTACACAGTAAATCAGAGGCGTGTGCAGGTGGAGATTTTACACTGAAAAGGCCTTCACTAGCCCAAGCGTGCTCCTTGAAAAGAACTCTTTCACCATTATGGACCTCGAAAGAGACTTACCTATACGTTACAGATTTCTGGTTCATAATCTCTCTCCACAAGGAGCAGCCAGCCATGATTACACGAGAAGTAGGAGTAAACCAATCGAAAGCAGTCACTCTTACTTGGCTGCAGCAATATTCTGTCCCAACAAAGCAGTGGTTTGGATACCAAACCTCAACATCCATTTTGCTAAAAGAGCTTTGTTGAATTCTTTCGCTCTTCTTAAACCAAGCCCTCCCTTGGTTAACATAATATATTGCCATAAAGCATTGGATTGACATACTTTTTCCCAATTGAGCAAGTGGCACTTCTTCACTACAAGCAATGTGCCTCCAAAAAAATTCCTCTGCATTTCTATTTCCTCAAAGCAAATGTGATTCGAATGGTGCACAAAGACATTATATGAACTCGGATGCTATGAAGTGTACACTTTATCAGCTTAGCTCTACCCACCTTGGATATATAGTTCTTCTTCCAAACAGAATATATTCTCAATCTTATTACACTGTCCCATACTTTAATGTTCTTAAAGTTTGCTCCATGAGGCAAAATAAGATGAGTACATGGCAACTTGCCTATATCACAACCCCAAAGGATCAGCTAACCCCTTAATGTTTGGAACGACGCCCGCTGCAAAGACTTTGAACTTGGAGCAGTTCACTCTCAGCCTGAGCACACTTCAAACCGGAGAAGTATGCTTCTAAGAGCTACAATTTACTCGATTGATACATCCATCAAGAACATGGTACCGTATGGTTATTCAAGTTGTTCAGGATCCAAAGGATGATATTGTATTAGTGTAAATTAGAGTTTACTATACAAGCACGAGTCAAGCTCTAACCAAGTAAGTCCAGGGAAAGTACAGGTCTGGGCCCAAAAACAGGTCAACAAGTAGGTCCATGGAAGACCCACACTGGTTGCCGGCCCACACTAGAATACTAATGGGCCAGCCACTATATGGATGTATATGTTAGGAAAGTATGTACTCATGACCAGTAAAAATATATCTTATGAGACATACTTGTATTACTTGAGGTATGTTTCAGCAGAACTAGGCATTTTCTTTCTTATGGCCAGTTTATTACTTTTTTTTTTTTTTTTGAAAGGCAAGCATGGTTTTTATAGGATCCCAGAACCCATAAAGATGCCGCAAGCTGGGTTTGAACCCATGACCTAGTGATACCATCCGCCAAGCTCTAACCGTTGAGTTGTCGTGTCATTGGCGCCAGTTTATTACTTAGGGTTCACGTTAAGTTTTATAGACTCTTGTATTTCACAATTTATTCACAAAAGTTCGACAGACTTTCCCTTCATTTAGTAATTTTAGCATGGTAGCAGAGCTGCCCAAGTCAAGAAACCTCGAAGTCTGACCTGTTAGTTGGGTTTGTGGGAGGGAATACAACAATCTAAAGAATCAACAGTAATTAAGAAGTGTTTCTCATGCATTCAACGGCACGAGAAGGATGGATCCAACACGAAAAAAAGGAAAAGCACCTAGAAAATTACATCAGGACGATTTTTTGTATTTCAGTCTAGAGACTAATGTTACAATGACCTTTTTTTAAGTCAAACACGCATTGAGGAATTTTTTAATGGTCAAAAGGGAGAAAGTGAGAAAGAGGCTCAAAAGTACAAGGACTAAACAACTAGAAACAAAAATTAAACATCCTACCTGAACATAAGCATATCAAAAGCTACCTGCCGGATGGTCTTAAGAGCTGAACCCCATTGCCAAATATCCTATCTTCAGAAAAGGGGCAGTCTTAAGCAGTCAGTTGCCTCCTTAAAATTTTCTCTTGTTTCTTTCCTTCTACAAACTCCACACTAAGCGAATCCCCCTTTTCCAAATCCACCTTCCTACTCAAGTTGTTTGTCTTCCAACCGACCAGTCAACCATGAATTGTGTCTTGACTGGGCACATTCAACTTGAATTCATTCAGAAAACTAGCCCAAAACCTCCTTGGCATATTGCAAATGACTAAAAGATGATCTACCGACTCCTCACTATCTTGACAAAGGACACAATCTTCAGGGGTTTGAATCTCCCTCTTCTTCGTTATCCACTGTTGAGATCTTCCTTGGATCATTGTCCAAAGGAAGAAGTTAAGTCTAGGAAGACGGGGCTTGACCCATTTTGTAGGAGCCAAAAAATAATCCTTAGCCCTACAGAATAAGAAAGCCCAAAGATTTGGGTTGTTCCCGAGAAGCCCAAATATTACTCACGAAAATTACGAGTAGAGAAAGCCCAAGTTTGGGTCCAATGCAACCCAAATATGGGCCCAATACGACTCAGCAGAACACTCTTTTCTCAGCAGAGGAGTAGTGTTCGGCGCTGATCACCACGCTCTGCTGAGCACACAAACTTGCAGGAAATGTGTCTCCAAACAGGAAATTATAACCACCAACGGGAGGTTCCAACTATCTACGAAAGTAACAACTACCTAAGAGAAGTTACAACCGCCTGCAAGCATATGACTAACTCATCTACCACGTGTCTCATTCATCTGTCAACAGTTTACTCGTTCTGCCTCTATAAATAGCCAAACATAAAGTTTTTTGGAGATAACTCTTTCTTGGTTCACAATTCTCTATTCAAATACAAATAAATAAATACTTTCCTAAAGGCATTGCTCTAACTTTGGCATCGGAGTCCCCATGGCAGACACCACACCGGTGTCAAGAATTAACCACTATCTTATGCAAATTGTTCCATGTTATTAGTACGTGATCTGATGGAAATTGCATCCACAAATTAGTGTTTTCAATGAGAGCTTGAATCAAACTCATTGCATGCTCTCTTCCATTCATAAAAAAAAATTTGTGTTCATTCAATTTGAATTTTCCTTCATAGACCAGAGTTCTTTTTCAACACAATGGTGGGAAGTTGAAACCAAACTAGCAAAAATAACGTTGAACAATCTTCTGCCGAACCAGACAACCCATTGCCGCTTTCGGTCAGACAACCACTAGTAGTAGGTCTACCACCACCGGTTGATCATCAATTGCAATTTTCTGCCCAACAACCGAGCCCAATGGAAATGGAACAACAAGAAAATCTTCAACTCAGGTCGCCAATTTGCATAAATGGTAGCATAAATGGATGTGATGACTAATTGCATCATTAGCTTTCAAGAAGGGTTTGCCCGCATATCACCTATTGTATGGAAAATTGACCATAAAACCGAGCAAAACTCTTGCTAAAATCTTCGCCATGGCAGAATGCTATGCATTGTGGGATGACGAAAAAAATAATGCTAAGGCACCAGTTATACATGAGAAAAAATAATCAACCTGCACAAACAAATGCAGATTCGAAGGAGGATAAAAAAACAAGGGTGACAAGCGTATATCACACTCCCCAACAAGGTACTCCTCAACCAATAGAACGTACACAAAGTTCATCATTTCGATCAATCAAACTCTCCAGCACAAAAAAAATCTGATGATTGTGGCAACCGACCATTTTACAAAGTAGATTGAAGGTGAGGTGTCCTAGCTTTTCAAATGCAATGTACATATAAAAAAAATTGATTGTATTTTATCTCTTTATTGTATTTTGTTTCTTCAACAAGAGTATGCCTCATCCAGTAGAACATACACAGAGTTCTCCATTCCGGTCAATCAAATTCCCCATGAGAATAACCAACCTTGGGTGAAGAGGTGCCATGAATGAAAGGAGATCTTGCAAAAAAATTCGAACAAATATTTACATATACCTCAGTAAAGGATATGTTATTTTGCTTTTCAGCAGAGAACACACTTTCTTCAGTTGAAATAGTGAAATACGAGAATTTGTTCTACATGTTCTTCAGCAAAAGACATTAAGAAATACAAACATTTATGTACACCTCAGTAGAGGATGGCTCTCTTCGTGAGTGGGTAACTCAATGCATAAAAGCATCTTACTCAAGACTACTTACATTCGTTTAAGTTTAGTCAAGTGGTAAGCAGACCACACAAGCAAAACGCCTCATTGGAGGATGACACTCTCTGTGAGTGGGTAATTCAATGCATAAAAGCATCTTACTCAAGAATACTTAAATCCGTTTAAATTTAGTCAAGTGGTCTGCATACCATACAAGTAAAATGCCTCAGTAGAGGATGACACTCTCAATGAGTGGGTAATTCAATGCATAAAAGCATTTTACTCAAAAATACTTAAATCTATTTAAGTTTAGTCAAGTGGTCAGCAGACCACACAAGCCAAATGCCTCAATGGAGGATCACACCTCAATAGAGGATGTCACTCTCTATAAGTGGATAATTTAATTAATCAATCACTGAGCATAGAAGTATCTTACTCAGGACTACTTAAATTTCTTTAAGTTTTGTCAAGTGGTCAGTAGATCACATAATATTTCCATGCAATTTCCAAAATAAATAGATTTGAATCCATGATTAATTTCCTCAAGTTATACTTAAATTCCGACTTAAGCATATTGGAAACTCGTGAAATAGGCAAATTAAGCTTTTGCACCCTTAATGTAAAAATATCTAAGTCAACAGACCAACAAACATATACAAAGTTTGAGGATCATAAAAGCAAAAAAGACCACTACTTGACATGAAGTCAGCATCAACTCCAAAAGAAATTCAAAGTCTCACTAGTATAGCAGCACTTTGGATCGATTCTTGAGTACATCACCAAACAAATCAAAGAAAGGACTTGTACATCTACTTGGCAGTTTCAAATGTAGCAGTTAGTTCAGTTCTCGTCAGCGAAGAGTTGGGGGCACAACTTCCTCCCAGATGCTTGTTAAAAACTCATGAAATGGACGATATAGTTGAGCCAATACGACTTGATCTACCAGCCGACGACAATTTTAAAGGCTCGGACTTTAACAGACTTTATTCCCTCTTCAACCCGGGAAACAAAGTCGGCCAACAGATCAGTGTCGCATCCTTCAACAAAATCTACAGGCTGAGGATAAATATAAAGGCTCAAGCCTTAGCAAATTTCATAGTAGAATTTGCTCCCTCCTCAAGTGGGGAAACAAAGTCACCCAGCAGATCAGTGTCGCGTCATTCAACAAAATCTACCAACCGATGACAACTATACAGGCTCAAGCCTTAGTAAATTTCATAGTAGACTTCATTCCTTCCTCAATCGGGGAAACAAAGCCAGCTAGCAGATCAGTGTCGCATTCTTCAATAAATGAAGACTCCTAAACTTATGCTGAAACAGGGGCTGGTCAGCCCAAAGATATGTGGCATTTATATGTGGATGGGTCGTCAAATCACAAGGATGTCGAAGCATGACTTGTTTTATTCACCTAAGGATGATCATCTACTTGGACAAAGTCCAAGAGCTCATAAAATTACCATGTATGACTCATCCGGTAGATCACCCCATCTGCAACAAAAACCTCTACATACAAATCATTTTGTTTTCAGCAGACTATATTTCAACAACAGCATAAGTCTCTACATGCAAATCTTTTACTTGTATCAATAGAGACGGTTAAGTTAGCAAGATCAGGGGCATTCTACTTCTAATTTTGGCGGGCTCTTCAGTGAAACTACATCTCCTCTGTTTTAAGTAAGAAGAAAAAATAGTCAGCTTAAAAGCAAAGGAGATGGGGGGCATTTGTGAGAGCCAAAAATAATCCTTAGCCCAACAGGATAAGGAATCCCAAAAATTTGGGATGTTCCCGAGAAGCCCGAATATTACCCACGAAAGTTACAAGTAGAGAAAGCCCAAGTTTGGGCCCAATGCAGCCCAAGTCTGAGCCCAATGCGACTCAGCATAACACTCTTTTCTCAGCAGAATAGTGTTTGGCGCTGGCCACCATGTTTTGCTGAGCACACAAGCTTATAGGAGAGGTGCCTCCAAACAGGAAGTTACAACCACCAATGGGAGGTTACAACTATCTACAAAAGTTATAATTACCTAAAAGAAGTTACAACCGCCTGCAAGCAGATGACTCGCTCATCTGCCACATGTCTTACTCATCTGCCACGTGTCTCACTCATCTGCCAACAATTTACTCGTTCTGCCTCTATAAATAGTCAAACATAAATCCATTTGGAGATAACTCTTTCTTGATTCACAATTCATAAATAAATACTTTCCCAGCATTGCTCTAACTTTGGCATCGAAGTCCCTGTGGCAGACACCACACAAGTGTCAAGAATTAATTTCTATCTTATGTAGATTGTTCCGCGTAATCAACACGTGATCCGGTGAAAATTTGCATCCACACATTTTTCTCAAGTTTTCAATGATAAAGCTACTTCCATGAAGAGTAGACTGAACCTCAATTAGAATCTCAAACATTCTTCTCACAGTAAACCATCTACTATCATTAGGAGCTTTGCTTTGGAAAGTGACTAGCCTGTTACCCAATTTTTCCAAAAATCTGCTACTATGTCTTGTTTGTCATGGTAAATATCTATGCAACAACCACACATCATTTTCGAAAAAAAAATGTGTTGAACTTGGACACCCAAACAATCCTCAGATACTCCTATCGGGCATTCCATGCTTAGATCATCAACTTTTTTCACATATCTTTCAAAATATTGAATTCTTTATAAACGTTACAACATATAATGGCAAGTTAGTAGTACATATATATCAATATTTACCTATAAGTGTAAGAAAATAACTAATAATATAAAACTTATAGCTAAAAAGGTAAATAATACTATAATGTACATGCATCTCGACATATTGTGTTTTTGGTTGACATGTCTGACACCTTGTATGGTTGTACCCATGTTAGTTTCGCTATAACATAGGCAAATATCATACATGTTTAGGAAATTGTCCTTTACCCTAACTTCATAGCAGTTGTCATAATAGAATGATGAAGTAGAAGAGAAAGAAGGGTGGAACAACAACAGCCAATGTTAACAACAATCAATGCCACAGATGGAGCTGAGAAGAGATTGATGGAAGAAGTTAATGGATTAGGGGAAAAGCAAGACACGTGCAACGTAGCACACGTACTGATTGCACCAAGCACGTGCACAGGACAGGTTACACAGGCAGTCAGAGTTCAGAAGGTCTCCAAACAGGTCAGGTTGATCAAATTGGTCAGATCAAGTCAAACAGGCGGTGCACTCTTGGTCAATTTTATGATTGAGCGGAGTCAAGAATAGGTCAAAACGTGTCAGGACTTCAGCAGTTTAGGGTGAACTAAGCCATACCATAAATTATAGTCAGACTGAAAACTTCAAGGATGTATAACTGCTCATCCACAAGCATGAACTTGAAACACTAACTATGCAGGATGTCAAATTTATAACTACTATGAAATATAACACACAAAGTTTCATGTATACCCACCACATTGTCAACGCCATAACCATCCAAAAACCAACCTTAACCAAGTCAATGGTGCGAGGAGAGAAATCACATGCATTAATGAATATATCTGGATAAGTGGCAACCAGAAGAAATATAGTGTTTCCAGCTCCACAACCAACCTGTGGTTATCAAGTAATAGACAAACATCACATTACTGATAAACCCAATGTAGATCAATTAATAAAACATGATTAACCAACTTAGTGTGCAATTCAAACCCTCGGATATCAAATGATAACACAATCCCAGTGTCAACAACACATGAGCAATAAGCAATCAACGGATCAATGGGATGGAATTGTCATATGGTACCCAGTTACCCCATAGTGTATGCCCTTCGTATTATGAATTGTATGCTGATTATTTTACCTCCAAGACAACTTTTCGATGGAAACCTAAATACAAATAAATGAAAGAAAAGTAAGAGGGCGTTTGTTATATTTAAGTGCTTAAAAACTAACTTCTGGAGATAGAAGTTTTGAACGAGCTTCTGAATGAACTGTTATTTTGCTTTTGAATGAGCTGCTGATTAGAAGCTGTAAAATCAAAAGGTGTTTATTTTAAGGTGTTGAATGAGACTTGTTCGACAATTTTGCTTCACTGAGCTGAAAAAATTTGACATAAATATTGTGCTTAAAATCATACCCAATAATTATTCAAATCCTAAATAATGTTATTATACCTTTCATTACAAGAACATCGAAATATGACTAAAGATGAAGGACGGTTGAAAATATACATGAGAGAGAGAGTTGGAATGATGAAAAAAAACTTGAAAATATAGATAAAGAAAACAAAGATGAAGGAGAACCACAATGCTTAGTGAAGAGAATACATGTGTGCCGTCAAAATTTAGCCTTGCTTATTTTTAAGAAGATGGGAGTAGCAATTGTCATTACAAAATTATGTTAAGGTTATTATTGGAATAATTTTTAACTATGCATTCAGTGCAGTGCTAAGTGATCAACACCTCCCTTTTGCTTACTCCGATCAGAAGTTTATCAGAACTAAAAACAACCACTCTAAACAAGGTGGTCCACTTCTTATTAAGCCTTACGACTCAATTCAGAAGCAAAAACAAACACCCTCTAATTGAAATGGGGTTGCTGCAAATTGATAGATAGTTGCAATATGTAATTGAAGTGTCATTGTAAATAGTGAGAGGAGAAACATACATTGAAATAAGAACCCCATTCTTTGTCTAACTAGTGACGATCCTTGAAGAACTGAAGAACAAAAGAGTCAAAGATTCAATAACTTGCCAATTTTGTATTACATTACATGAAGTAGAACAAAATCAAGAAAGGGTAGTAGTGTACTGAGTCTGTCTTGATGTCTCTTGTAAAATACATCCCAATACTTCTTAGCATCTCTCTCATGCTTGTCTGTTGCCAATGAAGAACAAATTTTAAAAGAAAAATAAACAAAGGAGGGAGAGATAGTTGTTGTTCCAGAAAAGAGAGACTTCTTGGGTAGTAGATGTGGAATATATCTGAGCCTCGAGGACGGTTGCTGCTGTGAGCAGTAATCTCTCCACTGTTGGCTGACGGTATTATTTTGATGCGGAGAGTTCGATCTCTATTCGAAAAAGGGTCTAGGGAAGGAAGACAGCTCGGCTGCTGCTGCTACAATTCACTCTGTAGTACACCCTTGTACACCTCTTTATTTGTATTTATGGGTAGAAGTAGGACCACTACATTTCACTACTATTTACAAGGGTGGCATTGTTTAAAATGGGTTTAACCATTATAATGGTAATGACCGGTGCAATGGTGTAACCCATTCATTGGTTTGGTTGTGTATAAAAAATGGCATAATGAAAATTATTATAAATTTAATTATAATGGGCATTTCTTAATGGAAACTATTATAAATTTCATTGTAATGGGCATCAGTGTTCTAAAAAGCGCTAGGCGGTGGACGGGCGGCGAGCAGGTGCCTAGCGCCCAGGGCCTAGGCGGGCACCTAGGTAGTCTTAAATTTTGTATTATAAATTTAATAATTTACAAAAGTTAAGCATAATACCTTATCAATTACATCCAATTTAATGCCAAGATACATATGCAAAATTTAAAAACATGAAAAATTAACAATCATGAACAAAATTTATTAAAACTCAAATGACTAAAGTTGGTCATGATGGGTACTTTATACAAAGTTGAATAAAATCTATATTACTAAAATTGGTATCGGCAGATCCTTTGATAATTTCATTAAGTAATCATCATTTGCTACATTCAGACATATACTGAATAAATTTTCAAAAAAAAAAAGGAAAGAAAAATAAAATAAGAACACAATCAGCCTTATTAAAAAATAAAAATCGCCCAGACCGCCTAAACCCCGCCTAAGCCACCCAGACCCCGCCTAGACTGCCCATAACCCGCCCAGCCATTAATCTGGGTATTTTTCTAACGCCTAAGCCGATTTTTATAACACTGATGGGCATTCCTTCAAAATCTTATGAATGCACATTACAATGCCCATTGTGATGGTCAATATTTCATTTGTCTTATTTTCCATTCTTACCTGATATAGACGCCTCATTACCATAGATCCAAAATTCATGATTAATAATTGAGAGCATAATGGTAAAGACACAAATCATTTTCATTCTCATTTCGTCAAGTAACCAAACATGGTAATATTCTAATTTTCATTCTCGTTCCCATTCCCATTTCCATTCTCATTCTCATTCTATTGAGTAACCAAACATGGCCTTAGAAGTCACTCACACCACTCCTTTCTATGTTGCACCACCAACCCTACTATCTCTCCCTCTCTCATAACGCGATTGAAAGAGACTATATGTTTTCATTGAAAGTAAGGTCAGGATTTCGCACAGTTTTATGTGCACTACTGACAACATGTTGTCAACGAAAATATTTGATTTTCACCGAGATTATGCACTGTTGACCACTGTGAACCATGAGTGTTAGCAACCTGGGTGGATTTTGTTGAATGAACACTCGCGTATCAAAAGAAAAACAAGGTCATGTTTTCTCAAAATTAAATGTGAACCATTTGTTGAATTGACCTGAAATTTAAATGTACTATTGTTGATGTTAATTTACATGTTTCCTCAAAATTTTCCTTTTTGATGCACAATCGAACTGAAACTAATACACATCAATCCCGATATCAATCTAAACAATTCCCCAAACTCAGCTCAAATGAAGCATCAAATTGAAACCTATTAGGTACACCGTACACTCAACCATAAGGATTTTGATTGCTTGGAATACTCCATCTATAACTTGAGACTTGTCCTATCTAAGAAAGAAATGGTTTTTTTTTTGGGTCGTTGACCATTTTTATTTATTTATTAATCCATGCCCGAAGGCTACATGACTGACCCTATAGGATTAACCAAACCATGCCCGAAGACTACAATGTTGTTGCCACTTAATATCATCGTCGCCTCCATCTTGCATAGAGACATGTTTTCGCTCCGATCCATTGCCTCCGCCTTGTATGAAGACTCATTTTCGCTTTACCTTCGATCCATCGCCTCCATCTTACATGAAGACTCGTTTTCGCTTCGCTCTGATCTAGTTCATCTAAGCAGCTGCATTCAATACTCGAAGGCTTATCAACGGCGAAGCACATGTGCTCATAATAATCGGGCGAAAACTCACAAAATCCTAACTAGTGAGTCTCGAACCCGCAACCTCTCACAAGGAGAGTGGATGTCCGACCAACTGAGTTACAATTGGTGGACATTTTATTTTATTTTAAATGCACTCAATGAACATCGAACTCGGGTTGTTTACAAAATTTTACAAACTTTCAACCACTACACCAAGGAAAATGTAGCCTATCCTCGATAATGTAGATGTTGAGCATTTGGAAATTTCAAAAATGGAATGTTGAAGCTCAATAAGATCGAGAGCTTGTAGATCCTCCTGACATGAACAATTTTTTTGAGAGATTTGAAAAAAAAACACCATCTCATTGAAAGATTCTATACATCTGCCTCTGATTTGTCTAGGGAGCTTTGCTACAAAGCGAGGGAGGGAGCGAGGGAAAGGGGCGAGGGATGGGTGGTAACCACTCATCCGCCTCGAGATAAGCGCATCAGATTGGAGATGCGCGATGGCGCTTATCTCGGGACGGATGGGTGGCTACCACCCATCCCTCGCTCCCTCCCTCGTTCCCTCCCTCGACCCCTAGAATTTTCCTTGTCTAGGACTCGTCGTGTTGAGACTTTCAATAATATGAGTAATTTTATCTGTCGAGGAAATGGGCGAGGAAGGGTGGCGAACACGTGCAGAGCTGACATGGTAGAACAATAAAAAAAATGGGGGGAAATCGAAAATTTGGGGGAGAAGGAGGTAACAGAGCTTAAGCCTTCTCCCCATTCCATTTTCAATCCTCCCCATTTTCTTCCTCTCCCTCTCCCCATTTTCCATCTCTCGACAGATCTCCCCCTCCCTCTCCCCCAAACGAAGCTCATCTTCACCCACCTTCATCGTCATCGACTCAAACGAAGGAGGAGAGAAGAAGGTCAAACGAAGCCAGAGAAGAAGCTCTCTCTGCATCTTCAATGGCAGCCTCTGTTTCTTCCCTTTGAGACCAAATGCAGAGAAGAGAAGTAGAAGAAGAAGCTTAGTTTTCTAAAACATATGGAAACTAAAAGTTTTTGACATTTATTTAAAGAGTTTTAAGAGAAGAAGAAGAAGCCATTAATGGGTCTTGGGAACAGACACCCAAAGGGGGCAAATGGTGGAGTAGGAGGAGGCGTTTCACCTAGATGGCTTTCCCTCTTCTGTATTTCCAGCTTCTGTACGGGTGTTCTAGTTGTAAACAGGTATCTCTTTTCTCTACTTCAATTTTCAGGATCTGAGTTTAAGTAATTAGCTTTGGATTTGCTGTTCTTAGCTCATTCATTTGTTTGTGTGATAGAATTTGTGAGATCTTTAGTGCTTATTGTTGTTCTTAAGCTTTTTTGAGGTTTTAGGCCTGGTTGGGTTAGTGGGTATTGGTGAAATTTCCTATTTTGAAGTAATAACGTCACTTCAATGAAGGATTACTGGTTGCCTAGTTCATTGCATCTGCATGTGGAACTGTTAGCAATGATCTGGGTTTCTTGTGTCATGTGCTGGAGTCCATTATTGCTGTGTTGGGCAAAATCATTTGGAGAAAGGGCAAAATCATATCATCTAAGCATATTAAAGACAAATAAAGACTTGTTGAGGTACCAAAAGCACTTCCATTGATATATAATTTGTGTAAGCAGATTCTAAGCAGATTTATATTACTTAAAATATGATGGGTTGAATTTATTTTCCTGAGAACTGTCTGGATATCTAGTTCAGCCCTCATTTCGTCTACTCCAGGGAGAAAATTTATGGTGTATGTTACATGGTGTAGGCTATACTTGTAGCTTCTGATTGCAAACCACAGTGGCTAATAAAGCATCTTCCAATCCTGGCCTCTTCAAGGAAGGTGCCATTGATATACGTCAAAGATAACAAAGGTGGTTCATTGCGCTTAGGTGAACTTGTAAAGCTAAAGAGAGCTATTGCTGTTGGGGTAAAGGTAAGATACTTTTAATGTGGAAATTTATGCCTCTATCATGATTTATCTTTTACATGCCGTGTTATTTATGTATAGGTTAAAGGAAGTGGGATCAATAAGCTTATAGCAGAAACTCTTTGCATCGACGCCAATGTCAGTGATAATGGTTAATGATCATCAAAGGGTGCAGTTGTATATGTATTGTTGGAGGGAGAAACTTCCAACTGCCTCCCCCAACCGCAAATGAATACAAAACATGAGAGAGCTTTCCAAAACTGTATCGTAGTATGAAATTACTCGCACAGGGCAGGCTACCATGTAAATCAAGCTCTTTGCAGAGTACAGATTAAGGAGATTTCACTTTGTAGTTGCCAGACTGAAGTCAATTTTTATTTTTTACTTTAGTGTCATTCAGTTGTGCACTGCACTCCTCGTCGCATGCAGAATGAATGCATTGTTGTGGGTGATTCCATTACTTAAAATCAGGCAAATATGGTAATGATGTAACTAACCTGTGAATTGTTAAATCTAACTTGTTCTTGATTTTAATGAATAGGAGTATATTGTTTCAGTGAAATGTTGTGATTTCAACATATCTATGTGATTAATAGCTGTGAATAGGCCCTCTTGTGTTTGCACTACACTAGGTAAATATTATCGAAAGAATATCAAAATCAAGATGTGCTTGAAAGCTCGTGGTTGTTTGCTTCATAGTGCGCCATATAGCTGAGTTTGGAGGCAGTTATCTAAATTAAATAGGCTAAGAGGAAAATAAGGGAGAGAATAAAAAGAGAGCATGACAGTTGAAAGATGATAGTCCAATTCCCATTTCCACCCCTCCTGGTGAGATACTGCACCAAAAAATGCAGACAAGTTGCGAGTAGACAAGAAGTTTCAATAATGTTGTAGAATATTTTTAGCTTCTCTAGATGAAAGTCAGATGCCTTTGTTCATCACTCGAAACACCTTTTCCAGTAATCAACAGTTGGCAAATCATCGGAAAACACCAGACTATTTCCCTAATAAACAGTTTGTAATTTTACTTTCTGAACTGTGATCATGCTGCAATAAATAAATACATAGCCATGGTATCCCGGATGTGAATGCACAAAAAATCGGGTTGATGGCATTGTCCAGAACATGGTTTTGCATACACATATATTACAGTAAACTGTGTGACAACTGAGTATGAGGGAAGTTTCAGAAGTTAGCATGCCAGACAGCTCCATCGCCCTCCCCGCATCGCTGATGCACCTCTTCCATTCTTTCTACTGATCTGCAAATGCCACTGCAACTCCAGTCAAATGATGCAGCACAGGGGATTATCAGATCAAACATAGCGAGTCTGATATTTCAATGGAACGTGATGCACCAAGGGGATTATCCATACATACAACAAGCAATCCTGAAGCTGATGCTGAATTCAGAAAATAAATTCCTTTTGATTTGAAGACGACACTAAAATTGCCATTTCTAAGAACAAAAAGATCCTTGTACTTCTTTCCATATATAAAAATTGCCAGAAATTTGGGAATTTAGTCAGATTGTAGAGCACAGGATTAGCGGGTAAAAAATCCAGTTCCCAGGAAATAGACATTGAAACTAGACCAAAGGATCATCAACAAATGAACAAATCCAACCACATAATAGAACTCCCGATCATGTAATGGATTTCTCAAGCAGCTACAGCAAACCCAGGAAGCAAAAGCATAAACCCAACACTAAAGAAAGACCATCCATGGCCCCAAACAATTGAAATGAAAACAAGGTGAAGTGGCGGACTATTTGTCACCCTTATGCAGAAGGGGGGTTAGGTATTAGATCTATCCAAACCTCAAACATTGCAGCCATGACTAGACATGTTTGGAACATTGTCTCAAGTAAAGATAATTTATGGGTTAAATGGGTCACAAGGAATCTCATTAAGGATAAGGATTTCTGGCTCATGGACATTCCTCAGGAAGCTTCATGGTGCTGGCGTCATATCCTTGAGTGTAGACGTGAGGCGAGCTCTCTCATTAGACATGTGATTGGTAATGGAGAAGCTACATCGTTATGCAAAGTGCCTTGGCACCCACTGGGTATTCTCATGCAGCGATTCCCACATCATCTGCTCTATGACTCCTTGCTCAACAAGCATGCCAAAGTGAGTGTGCTGATAAGGGATGGTCGTTGGTTTGCAAGAGACCATGTCCGCTCGTCTATTGAAGCAATATATCGAGGACTTCATGAGGTGGAACTTGATCCAGAGTGCAATGATGAGATTGTCTGGACAGGAGGCAGTGATGGCGAGTACTCAACCAAGAGTGCTTATTATGCGTTACGTCACAAGCAACGACCAATTAGTTGGGCTCGACTAGTTTGGTTCAAAGGCCGAATACCTCGACATAGCTTCATCAGCTGGCTAGCATTAAGCAAGGCATTAAAAACCCAAGACAAGTTACGTAAATGGCACCAAATTGATAGTTCTATTTGCAGTCTGTGTCGAGTGGAGACAGAAAATGAAGACCATTTGTTCTTCTCCTGTTGGTATTCAAAATTTGTTTGGTCCTATATGCTTCGATACATGGGGTATTCTCATCAACCTCTTGGCTGGAACGATGAATTGAATTGGTGTTTAGCTCAGTGTGCAGGGTCCGGACCGTGCTCCACGGTAAAAAAACTTACCTTTTGCGCCACTATTTACCATCTCTGGACTGAGCGAAATAGGAGACTGTTTCGGGCAGAACGGTTACATCCGAAGGACCTTACCACGATGATTACGCGTGATGTCAGACTAAGGATCTCCGTGCTGGATCTTAAGGTCGAGGACTCCCAACGCCATCGATCCTTCTTCGAGAGGTGGAATGTTGAAGTACAATACTTCACTCCAGCATGCACTTGGCACTCTTGGACCAAGCCGGATCCAGGATGGGCCATGATCAATTCAGATGGCTCTTTAACCGAATTACGGGATGACAATGGCTCTGTCACTGGATTGAGTGGTGGGTATGGTGCCATTATACGCGATCACAGAGGCGAAGTTATCGCGGCAGCGGCAGGATCAACAGTGGGTCGATCAGTCCTTCTGCATGAGATCCATGGAGTTGCACTAGGACTCCAACTGGCAAAGCAATATAACCAGCGTAAAGTTATCATATGCATGGACTCTATGCTTGCTTACAAAGCCTTGACTACAAGTACACACCCACCATGGGAAGTGAGACATACAGTAAGACGCACAAAGGATGCATTGCTGTTCTTTGATCAATTCAAAATTGTGCATGTGTTTAGAGAGATTAACAAAGCAGCGGACAAACTAGCGAGCCTTCGACCAAGTGCTGAATTCTTCGAAATCACACCGAGTTCCTTTGCGGAAGACCTTAAAAAGATTATTTTTGATGATAAGCAAGGCCGAAAATATATGAGAATGTAATTGCAATCAGATTCTTTTTTCTGTGGTCTGGGGAGCCCATATATTCCCCACGCTTGCCTTTCAAAAAAAAAAAAAAATGAAAACAAACCAAATCAGTGACACTGTAGAGTGAGCCAGATCATGCAATTGTGGTTTCAAGCAGATTCAATGCATTTCAGCAACTAAAACCCAAAAACCAACACTAAAAATTGCACTATACACATAAAAAAACATATCCACTGCCCCCATACAACAGAAATCAAAACAAAACACAGCAATAATGGACTCCAGCACATGACACAAGAAACCCAGATCATTGTTAACAGTTCCACATGCAGATGCAATGAACTAGGCAACCAGTAATCCTTCATTGAAGTGACATTATTACTTTAAAATAGGAAATTTCACCAATACCCACTAACCCAACCAGGCCTAAAACCCCAAAAAAGCTTAAGAACAACAATAAGCACTAAAGATCTCACAAATTCTATCACACAAACAAATGAATGAGCTAAGAACAGCAAATCCAAAGCTAATTACTTAAACCCAGATCCTGAAAATGAAGTAGAGAAAAGAGATACCTGTTTACAACTAGAACACCCATAAAGAAGCTGGAAATACAGAAGAGGGAAAGCCATCTAGGTGAAATGCCTCCTCCTACTCCACCATTTGCCCCCTTTGGGTGTCTGTTCCCAAGACCCATTAATGGCTTCTTCTTCTTCTTCTTCTCTTAAAACTCTTTAAATAAATGTCAAAAACTTTTAGTTTCCATATGTTTTAGAAAACTGAGCTTCTTCTTCTACTTCTCTTCTCTGCATTTGGTCTCAAAGGGAAGAAACAGAGGC
The DNA here is from genome assembly GCA_963556465.1 of Berberis vulgaris. Classification (NCBI taxonomy): domain Eukaryota; kingdom Viridiplantae; phylum Streptophyta; class Magnoliopsida; order Ranunculales; family Berberidaceae; genus Berberis; species Berberis vulgaris. The sequence continues at coordinate 29,125,069 of OY747125.1, read as the reverse complement.
TTCCATTGAAGATGCAGAGAGAGCTTCTTCTCTGGCTTCGTTTGACCTTCTTCTCTCCTCCTTCGTTTGAGTCGATGACGATGAAGGTGGGTGAAGATGAGCTTCGTTTGGGGGAGAGGGAGGGGGAGATCTGTCGAGAGATGGAAAATGGAGAGAGGGAGAGGAAGAAAATGGGGAGGATTGAAAATCGAATGGGGAGAAGGCTTAAGCTCTGTTACCTCCTTCTCCCCCAAATTTTCGATTTCCCCCCATTTTTTTATTTTTTTACCACGTCAGTTCTGCACGTGCTCGCCACCCTCCCTCGCCCATTTTCTCGACAGGTAGAATTACTCTTAAGGTTATTTCTCATTTGCCCCATTAATTTATAGTTATTTTAATTTTTGTATTTCAGTCTACCACTAACGACCCGCCCTCAGACCTCACTCTCTGTAATCTCTTTTCTTCTCCGCTTCTCCTTCTCTGATCTCTCTCCCTCACAAATCCTCTCCTCACTCTGTAATCCCTCCATTGCGCCTTTCATCTCATCTCACTCCTTCTCCACTCCCAACCATGGGCGAGGGGGGAGGGGGGGCAACTGCCCCCCTCAACTTTTAAAATATTTTTAGTATATATATTTTAGTCTTAAAAAAAAAAAATTATATAATGTAGAATACAATATCAAAATTGTTTATACAAATATTTCAATATGTCCTAATTGGTGTAGTGGTTGTAGCTTTACTATTTTTTGTAAAAGACCTGAGTTCAATACTCTTCGAGTGCATTTTTATTTTTAATACAATTTTATTAGGAATTGCAAATATTAAAAAATGTTTAATTTAATAAAAACTTATTAACATTAACGAAATGAATTATTTTTTCGCAAGTGGTATAATTGTATAAAACCTCTAACAAAAAATATTTAAAATTAATATCTAAAATAATAACTATAAAATTCAATGAAAATATATACCATTAGCCAACTCATACAAAATTTGAGCATCATTTAAACTATTTTTTCTATGAAATTGTATTATGATCATATTAGGTTCGCAAATTTCCAAAAAAAATTAGCTTCACCTAGATACTTATCATAATTATTTTGCGATATTAGTTATATATTCTAGTTATTATGCTTGTTTGCTCATTGCTAAGGTTATCGATAGTGACTTTATTTTAGCTTAAAATTGGATTACATTGAATCCAATTTGGTATATGCAATGTATTTTTGATAGTTGTATTTTTTTATTAGTTACTAGTTCAGGTAAAAAAAAATTTGGCTTTACCATTGATAACTACTATTATCAACTAATAAATATTTTTCATTTCGCCCCCTCTCGACTAAAATCCTGGATCCGCCCTTGATCCCAACTCTAGCCTCTAGTTCGTAGCCCCATCCCTTCTTCATTCCTCCTCCTCTCTCTAGTTCTATAAGAAGAGGGGGTTTAGGGATAGAAAGGTGGCTTTGTTCATTGACCTAATGAACTTGTTGCAAAATTCTAAATGTCGAGGAAATGAGCGAGGAAACCAGCGAGGAAAGTGAGGTGGAGGGGGGTGAACCATTCACTCTCCTCGGGATGCGTGTGCAAAAAGCAACGGCCCGCATCCCCCCTCCACCTCACTTCCCTCGCTGGTTTCCTCGCTCATTTCCTCGCCACGTAGAACAACTCGAACTTGTTACAAGACACTTCTTTTGATGATGGAATGACAAGACAAAATTGTCTGGGATCAGAAGTCAAGCATCTTTACAGTGAAAGAATATTTGCTCTTTCAACAAATACAGCTCCACCTTTGATTTCTAAGTGCAGTCAAACTTCAAGTGAGGATTCCTTCTCATTACAAATAGAATTGCTCATGAAAGTGTTCTTATAGATAACAACTTGGCTAGAAGCGAAATGAATCGATGGGGAGAAGTGAAAGCACAACGAAATGAAACCCTCAGAAGCAGTTGCAAAGGCGGAGGAAACGGCTCCCGAGAGACCCAAGCAAACCCTTTTGGGGTGGAAGAGAAACAGATTAAATCTCCTGTTTTTCAGGAACAAAGAGAAGTTTTGGTTCTGAAATTATCAGATTCTTGTAACACCCCTAAATTTCATAAAACTAATTTATTTTATTTTGAATTAAATAAAATAGGATTACATTTAATTAAATTCAGGTTTCAAAATTTTAGGGTTTATTTGGTGAGTTAAAGGGCGGGTGTTCTCAGAATTTTAGTGGGGGCGAATAGCCACCCACCCTATAAAGAGAAAACCCTATTTTCTTTTCTCCTTTTCCTACTCTTTTTCTTTCTTCTTTTCCTTTTCTTTTGTTGCATTTCGATGGCGGCGATGGGGAATGGCGTGATGAAGATGAAGGATGGGGCTAGCGACGTCGGAATTTCATGGTTAGAGCTTTATTATAAATTTTAGTTGGTTCATATTTTCTACACTTTATTTGTCTTTGCGGCTAAATGTTTCTGTCATTATTGAATTTCACGTCCCGAGTTTTGGGGAAACGGATAATCCTACGTGGATTTTAGGAAATTCGTTTTTCTTCGAAAATCGGGGCGTGACAATTCTCTTCCTCATAAAGATATAGGTAAAATGGATCATGGCGGTCTCGACAAAATGACCCTTGTGGAGGTTGGTCCAAGATTTTGCTTGAACCCAATCAAGATATTTGGTGGGAGTTTTGGAGGTCCTGCATTATATGAGAACCCATTTTACATTTCTCCATACCAGATCAGAGCATTAGAAAAGAGGAAAAATGCTGGCAAGCATGCCAAGAAGGTGAAGGCCAATACAAGGAGGAAGAACCACGAGCAGATGAATCCATTGGAGCCTGACGAGTTCGCTGGTCTCTGGAAAGAAGAATGAAGAGTCACTATTAAGATATTGTTTTTATGTGTTCACAAACTTCCCCTTCGTAGGATGAACTGTTCTTCATTTTGATCCCAAAGTGTTTTTGTGATGCGAAATGATATTTTTTTGTTTTTTACAATTAAAAACAGAGAAAGAGAGAGGGTGGTTGGTGGTGTAAAGAATTGTATTGAAAATATTGTTCTCCATTCATTGAATAGAATACAAGCTTATATAGAGCTAACTTTGACATAACCTAATAGAAATAGGAAATCTAACCAAACTTAGGAAACCAAAATACAATAGAAAATCTAACCAAACTTAGGAAACCAAAATACAATAGGAAAGTCTTCCTAACCCATTCTGTAACACTTTTCTATTCTGTAACATAGGTAGACTTCTATTCTGTGACACTTTCCTATGTTGTAACATAGGTAGACTTCTATTCTCTAACACCCCCCCGCAAGCTGGACATGTAGATGCAGACGAAATGTGCAGCTTGGAGGAAACTTTGAAGACCTATTTGGTGATGAAATCATTATCGTCGAGTCTGGACGAGTCCTGGTATTGCTCAATTCGAGTGGTATTGCTCAAGTCGAGACAACATAGATTTTGGTATTGCTCAATTCGAGTGGTATTGCTCAAGTCGAGACAACATAGATTTTGGTATTGCTCAATTTGAGTGGTATAGCTCAATTCGAGACAAGACAGGTTTTGGTATTGTTGGCCCCCCTTCCTTGATTGAATTGTAGGTTGGCGGCGTGTTGCTGATATGCATGAAGTTGTTGTAGAGTGCAATGTCCCTTCAATTTAGTTGAACTTTGCTGTCGATGATGTTTCTCCTACTGTCATCCCTCCCCCGCCTCTTGCATAGTCGGCAGAGGCGGGGAAGAGCTTGAATCCCCAGAGTCTTAGGTCACCAAAGAAAGTAGCTCTGATACCATGTAAAGAATTGTATTGAAAATATTGTTCTCCATTCATTGAATAGAATACAAGCTTATATAGAGCTAACTTTGACATAACCTAATAGAAATAGGAAATCTAACCAAACTTAGGAAACCAAAATACAATAGAAAATCTAACCAAACTTAGGAAACCAAAATACAATAGGAAAGTCTTCCTAACCCATTCTGTAACACTTTTCTATTCTGTAACATAGGTAGACTTCTATTCTCTAACAGGTGGGCATTAAGAGACGGTGATTAAAAAAAAAGGAATTTCAAGCTTTCAAAGAAGGGGATCCGAGGAAGCTGAAGGTCGAGAACTAACTAGAGAAGCTTGGAGAAAGGGTTCGCTCGTCGAGAAGGAGAAGGAGAACTGAAGGAGAAAGGGTTCGCTCGAGAAGGAGAAGGAGAAACGGTTACCAGGGTTCGCTCGAGAAGGAGAGCTGAAGGAGAAGCTCGAAAACTGGTGGAGGATGACAGATTAAGCTCGACCAGGGTTCGCTCAACTCTTCATCAACCAGGCTCGATAAGAGGTAAGTGATGTTCACCTCCATAGCTGCTATCTCCTTCTCCTAATCGCTCAACTCTTCGTAAACCATCTGAAGGCCTCATTCTCTCTAAACTCTGTTATTGGTTCAATTATATCTGTGAATTTCATTAAATAAGCATATAATTTGTGTGAATTTGTGAGAATTTCTGCATATGTGATATGAGAATTAGTGTTAGTAAAAATTTGGTTTAATGAAATTCACATCCATACAATATATTTGTGAACCCATGTTTCTTCAATTATATGAACCAATTCACAGCCATGGCATTGAGGATCTCCATTGACAGTCTGCATATATTTGTGACAAAAGCAAAAAAAAAAATTGGTTAAAATTTGTATTAGTAAAAATTTGGCGAAATCGATGGCTGTGTTAGTAAAAAAAAATTTTACTGTGTTATTGGCATCTATAGCTTAATAACATTTTTTTTGTATGTTGAAATAAAGATCTTAACCCAATAATGGCATACAAGGCGTATGTGGTATATCGCAGTCGTGTCCCCGAAATTTACGCAACATGGGAAGATTGTTCAATCCAAATAACAGGGTATAGAGGTAGTTTGTACAAGGGTTTTGCCTAAGTGGCCGAGGCTTATACTAGTTATGAAGATTGGGTTCGCTCAGAAGGGGTGGAAAATAACTACGAGGCAAACAAATCAGATGAAGAGGTGAAAAAGGAAGTGAACAAGAACTGCGAGGCAAACAAATCAGTTGAAGAGGAGAAAAATAAAGTGAGCAAGAACTACAAGGCAAGAAATCTCTTCGAAAAAATGAAAAATCAGTATCGCGTTCGTGCGGGTGAAGCTCAAGCGAACAGTGATCATTGGGCATTGACAAAGGATTTGATTAATGCACTGCTAGTGGTGGTTATTATGATAATGGTAGTTATCTTGTTGAAACTTGTGGCTTTTTGAATACTCTGTAAGTCGTATTTCAAACTTGTATTCAGTTATGTTCTGAATGAATGAATATTTTGTTAATATCAGCAAAGACAAGTTTCTTGTTTTTCTGCATAAACATGTTGTTCTGAATGAAGAGTACCAGTGCTTCCACGACATTGCTATTTTACATTCTTTTTGCATTTTGGATGTGGTTAAAATGCACTCTAATGAGTTTGTTTGGAATTCTTGTAACTTCATGTATGCTTTTATTGGTTATTACATTGTTTAAGAAGGAAGAATACAAATATTGATTTAAATGGCCTTAATATTAAGATTGGATATTAAATTCGCAATGAGTTTAGGATAGATTGCAATTATGTGTTAATGTCTTAATGGTAATCCGATCAATCTGAACTGAAGTATTTGCTTTAATGCAAGGAGTTTTATTTTTAACATTGTTCCTTATTACAAAGGTTTCTTAGTTTCTTGATTTTCTTGTTATATCAGTTGCAATTTGGTCTAGTAGGCGTGAATGATTGTAATCCTCAACTTGGCTTTTTAGCTTGCATGTCCAAGATTCAGTAGAAATAGTAGGGATTAAAACTGAAATGGATTGACAGAGATGCAGAGTCAATGTTGCTCCAATTTAGGCAAGCTTGAGTGTCATTATTGTTAGATGATCACAGTAGGTAGGGATTTATGCAGATGAGTGGGCGCCATTGGAGATGATGCATTTGGACTTGTATGAAGTTCTTGTAGGTGAAAGCTTGATCTGAGTAACAAATTGACTGATTGAGATGTTCAAAATGACTTTTCATTCCGTTTCCTTCGTAGTACTAACATGATGATTTAGCTTCATCATGGGACCAGTTATTTCTGATTTTAGCTTCATCATGGTTTAGCTTCAAAAATTTTAATGGCGTAAAATTCCCTCCGAAAACACGGGTTGGGATCTCCATTGGAGATGCTAATAGCGACACGTAGGAGACTCCCAGAAATATAAACAGAAGCTTGCATATCCTACATCCGAGGCCCTGTAAATGCAGACATAGCTTCACATACCCTACACCTGGTCACACTTTCACATTTTTTGAACCCCAAGTCCTTAGCTTCTTAATTTAGTCGTCACCAATACTAACGCCATTACGAACTTCTTCAAACTTTGCTCATGCCCTACCATATAGCATTTTCTTTGCAATTCTGGAACTGATAGCATATAGCACCAATAACCACAAAATAGCACCAAAAACTGATAGCATCTTCAAGTTTAGAACCATATAGCACCATATAGCACCGATAACCACAAAATAGCACCAAAAAACTGATAGCATCTTCAAGTTTAGAACATAGAACTAATAGCTACAAAAACTGTTGGAATGTAGCACCAAAAAAAAAACCAAAAAAACTGCTGGAATATGTGTGTTCTAACTGCAATATGTATTTGACCCAATAAAAAAAATGAACCAAACTATGACAAAAAAAAAATAACAACCATGCTCAAGTAGGCATATAGCACCTAATTCAATTTATGTTTATAAACCATACACAACAACACTTAATTTCAGCTTCTTGTTCATCTTCCAAGGACAACCCACACTTAATTTCAGATGAGCTTCAGAAAATCAACAGAGGAGCTTCAAAAAATCAGAGCCTGCTGATGAGAACAATCAGAGCCTGCTGATGAGAAAATCAGAGCTTTAGAAAATCAGTACTGCCAGCAGTAATCAACAAGTTTCATGCACCATGTTGATTCTTCTTCTGGAATTATAAGTCCAAACCATACAATCTTCAAACATATAACCAGTGAGAACAATTTCAACTCTATAATTCAGCTCTATAAACATGTAAACAAAACATGGTTGCATTGAGAACATGGAATCCTTTTGCATCCACAACAGAGTTGATATAAAAAAAAATTAAATAGAACTCAATGTGCCTAATTCAAAAGGTTTAAAATAAGAACTAACATAGTTTGAGATCCTTACCAGGGCGAAAATAATGAGCTATAATCTCTCAACTCCATGTCGTTGCTAGAAGTTGGTCGCTGCAAAAATAAATGATAAAGACTTACATTCTTTATGTGGTCGTTAAAATGATCTTAAGCAAGTAAATTACATACATGTGTTATAAGTGAGTAAACCTGACCAAGTCCATCAATTGTAGCACTAGCTTGTGAATAGTATGACCTCATACTTTCATCCTTCAAAACGACAAACACATTAATCATAGTGGGGCAAATCATAAGTGAACAATCATAAACTACTATTTGCATTGCAAACTTTATAGCCTCATATTGATTGCAACCCGACAGTTTTTCAGGCGACTTTATCATAATATGCCATAAGCACCATCTATGTCGTGTGTTGGGAAACACAATTTCGATGGCTCTCTTCATTGCTTTGTCTTGATCAGTGATTATAGCAGCTGGAACACAATCATTCATACACACGAGCCAAGATTTGAAAAGCCAAACAAACTCTTCTACTGTCTCATTACAGATCAATCAACATCCATGAAGTATTGACTGACCGTGATGATTCACCACAACAAAATGAGCAAATGGCATTTTGTACTTATTAGTTAAGTACGTAGTGTCAAAAGTAATGGCATTACCAATCTCCTTGTAAGCTGCTCTATTCCATGCGTCAGCCCAAAAGACATTTCTTAACCTCCCTTTGTCATCCAAATCCATCAAATAGAAAAAATCAGCATTGTTAGCTTGCATCTTTTGTAGTTTTGAAGTGTCGTGGCATCCCCCTCACCAAGTCTCAACCGCCTTATTTTATGCAGATAGTTGTAACAATCTTTTTGGGAAAATGTCATAGTATCATTCCCACCAGCTTCAACCACACACGAAGAAAAACTCTTATATTCAAGCCTCTTCTTCACATACTGGCTCATAACTCGATTTTTCTGATAATATCTCGATTTTCCAGGGCTCAAATCATGATTGTGATCATCTGTTACTGTTGTCACTCTCAATGTTCCATCAGGGCGTATAAGAGCTCTAATCTTAGCCTTACAACCACATCTATCAGAGGTACACAATTTTATAACACTTTCTGCTTTACTTTTTGAATTCCCAGCCCGACCACATGCAAGAATAAGATATTTAGGATTTCTCTGGTCATCTTTTTCAGTTGCCCTTACTCTCACTGGAAATCCCTTTTTATTACCATAATCATGATAATATGATTGATACTCATCAATGCTGTTAAATTCCATCCCTATGCAAGGCTCTTTTATCTCCTCTAAAATTTCTTCATTTTCCATACTTTCGTTATTTTCTAATGTATCCTTCCCTGAAAAATTGAACACAAATTTAATGGAAAATGAGAATAATGAAAAATGAACTATACACAAATTTTTTAAGAAGAAACTAACTTGATTAGACACAATTTTTTTACGAAAAAGCTAACTGGCAATGAGCATCATGGAAAATGCTGAGAAGAAACTAATATGATTATACACAAATTTGTTACCAAGAAGCTAACTTCCAATGAGCATCATGGAAAATGCTCATATTCCAGATAAGATGAAAACACCAAAATGCAATTACCAATAGTGAGAGCGGCAATTTCAAATTTTAGTGAGAACCCATCAAAAGGCTCATTTTTTCACTCGTTTAAGATGAATAGATTGCACCCATATTAATACAAAGTGATTCTAGTGAAATGGGTATCTATCAACTGATTCAAATCACCAAAATCATGCTTAATGAAGGAGTTCCATCAGACTGAATATACCAAAATGAACTCTTTCGATTGTTTCTTCAAAGACCCAAACTTTGCCACCAAAATCATGCTTAATGAAGGAGTTCCATCAGACTGAACATACCAAAAGATTTTTTTTTCAAGTTGTGAAGATTGATTCGTTTTTTTGCAATGGTAAAGATACAAACAAGGAGAAAGGGAGAAAAATACCGGAGGAGTCTTCGCTATCTTTCCTTCTCTCTGTCGATGCTTTTGATGAGGCGTGGAGAACGAGTGTGGAGGTGGAGGAGGCGGAGGCTTCGTTTAGAGCTCTAATCTCTCTGCGGGTTTGTATGCTCACTATTTTCCTTTTTTTTTTTTTTTTTTTTTTGGCTTTTGATGCCACCTCATGAAGTGACATGTTCCTGGTACCAGGCACAAGACCATGTAGCGTAGAACCACTCTTAAAAAAAGATAAAGAGGGTGGATTAAAAAAAAAAGGAGAGAGAGATTAAAAAATATAGAAAGAGAGAGAGGGTGGGTTAAAAAGGAGGGAGAGAGAGATTAAAAACAAAGAGATAAAAGTGTGGATTGGTGGGAATTAAAAAATAGAGACATCGAATTTGTTAAAAAAGAAAATAAAAGAAAAAAACTTTAATTTGGAAAATCACTTGCAGAGGTAAGTTTGTCCTTTATGGGACGAAATTTGTTAGTCAACGTAGTTGAACATACAATCATGAGTGTTAGACTGGACTACAAAAACTAATAGAGGTCAAAGAGGAATGGCTATAGTCTAATAGGGGCTAAATGGAAAATAACCATAATATCTATTTCACATTCACTTCAGTCATGGATCATAGAGCATCCTATGTGTGTCCACCGTATGCTCATTCTACAAGCTTGGCACAGAAGTTCACAATCAATGCATAAAAGACATCCATGACATGTACCTAGGCACTAGTTTCGATTCTTCTAAACCCAAAATATAACAAAAAAAAACTTTGTTATATGTGCACATGCATCTAGACTCGTGTGCAAAGGTATTATCTTGTTGCCCATTGATTGTTATGCATTCAGCTTGTTTGATTAAATACTACAGAATATATTTGCACCGATACTTTGTATGCCAGCAACTATGATTTACCATAGCCCATATAACATAGTGGAAGCTTAAATTAAACTCACAAACTCAAAAAATTTAAGATGTGAGAGATAGATTATTGTTGTAATTTGAAAAATAAATTGAATTTGATTGATTTGAATAATCATTGCTTAATTGATTGACTTAAAATTCGTATTCACTACACCAAATTGGCATATTTGTAACAACTTAAAAAATAATAACACTTTTGAGCTATTACAATCCACCAAACAATTTCAAGTCAAAACTAAATTTAGTCAACAAAATGAAAAATATCTACACAAAAAAAGTAATACAATAAATTAGATCACCATGAATAGCATCACGTAAGCCCATACTATTTGTGGTGATACAATTATTGAATCACTTTGTTTGTATCTAATGTGGGCCCCAAGATGTATGAGAAGTCGTCGTAAGGAATTGAAACACAATGAATCATGATATAGAAACCATTGAATGTTAACACTAATCTAGCATCCCTACAAGGTGCTAATAAGCATTTGCATTCTACCTATATTATCATCATCAGTTACCTGAATTTAGGATTTGTCTTTTTGCTTTGAGAAGACCTTCGAGGAACATATTTTGTGGGGGGGTGTATTGTGGTAACCTCATGTTCTTCTTCAATAGTGTTTTGCCCCACATTTGTTGTGTTCGCTTCAAGTAAGCTTTTAAGTTCGGTGACCAAAGCATCCATGCCTATTCTTGCAATTTCTGAATTCAAAATATTGATGTCTTCGGGTGTTAGCCAATCCATGTCCGCTATTGAATCTTCGCCCTGTCTTCCATCAATTATCTCTCGTCCTACTTCAGGAAGTGTAGAAGCTGATTTTGGGGTTGCATCAACCTCTTCACTGCATCTTTCCTGACTTGGTGATGTTAGCTCTTGTCCTATATGGTTATCCTTCATGTTGTCTGCTAGGCTAGGTTCTTCATTATCTTTATCTAGACACTCAAAAGTGTTGCTAGTGGCTATTGCTCCATTCTCCATCATTGAATCACTCTGCTCCTGGGCCTCCTCCACTAGTACTAGTTGCATATTGTTAGCTCCATTGGGTGTGCACTCATTGGTTTCTCTTGTTGTAGTCTCCGCTATGGTCTGTGCTGTTGCATTATTTGCATCAACTGGCATCTCCTTTGTTTGCTTGCGCGGCGTGAAAGCTTTCTTTCCTTGCACAGTTATCCATCCATCCTCATTCCGTTTTTCAACTTCCTCATTTTGTTCTTCAGCACGATTGGGTTTACTCACTGGTTTCCAGACTCTCTGGTAAGCTTTCTTATTGTGTGTTTGTGTAGTGCATTGTTGCCTCGAGTGCCCAAACACAGCACATGTGCTGCATTTGCTTGGAACCCATGCATAATCTACATCTACTTTCCTTGTACTCGGTTCATTAATCACCACAGATATCTCCCTAGGTAACTGATTCTGGATAGAAATTTCAACACAGACCCTAGCGTAGGCCATCCTGGTGCCTTCTTCCGTCTCCTTGTCTAGCATGATAGAAACACCTATTGCGCTTGCAATCCGTTGAATGCCCTCAGGATTCCATAGGAACAATGGATCTTTCTTAAAAATAACCCAAATAGGGATTGAGGTAAGTGTCTCTGCTTCCTCATCCATTGTAGGAGACCATGTCCTTATGATAAAAAGCCTACTGGCTATGTGTAGAAATCCCATCTCTACCACTTTGTTCTTGTCTACCCCCTCTTTAGATCTGAACACAAAGTTCTTTTCACCATGGATGCGCATATCAAAGTTCTTGGTTCCCCACGCTTTGATAAGAGACCCCTTCACAAATTTGTAACCTAGCCGCTTCCCTACAAATCGGCCTATGATCAGAAGTTGTTGGATTGTTGCAAAAATGCCAATTTGGTGTAGTGATTAGAAGTTCCCTATATAGATAATTTTACTAAAACAAACTAGAAACCTACTAAAACATGAAAAATAATTTTTCTAAGGTATCTATACTATATTAAGGACTTTCTAAGACTATTTGGGTTGTATTTAGACACTTCTAAAGGCTTCTAAATAAGCCATAAAATACAAAAACGAAAATTACTCTAAATATAGAAATAACTCGAAAACTCATACTTCCTAATGTTATTTGACTTTGACCCCAAGAAGAAAAATTATTTGGAATTAAATTTAGAACTCAATTGGGCCATTGTCTTGAATGGACTGACTTGGTCAGACTTGTTGACTCAGTCAAGGTTGCGAAGAAAATTATTGAGTTATAGGGTTGATATTGATAATTCCATTAGGGAAGTGACTGTTTTGCTTGATTCGGCCCTGATTATGGATCCTGGTTATACATGGAAGCCAAAGTGGAACCCCTTCCACTCAGTGAGTCAAAAGCATTTCCTTCTTGGCTTCTTGGCCCATTCCCCTCATCACCTTTTTCATGTTGACTCATTCAACATATGCCTTCCTAGTGACTCATGCATGAAGTCTGATGTTCAGTTTTCTTTGGAGTCTTGCCTCGACTATTTTCACGATACAAATGATGCATCTAATGAGAAAATCCATGCCATAGGTAGTGTTAATTCCAGGTTTGGGGGTGTTGTTGAGTTGTCTAGCCCGTCATCTTTGTGAAATTCATTTTATTATGATGAGCATATATCACCCGATATATCTATAGACATACATCTTTGCATCCCTTTCATATTGACTAACTTTACTATGTGGATCCCTTGTTTTAAGGGATGATTTCAGTTTTGACCATCCTATTGTAAAACATATTCAATCTTCTGATTTGACACCTAACTTAGGATGTCCCTTTTTAGGAGTAGGCAAGAGTCATTTTCTAGATATCATTGTTTGTGACCCCTTTCTGCTCTAGGTCCCTAAGGATTTCCTAGGAATGCAAGTTCATTTGCATTTTCTCTATTATCTTGCCTGGTGCCTTCATAGCTTTTAGGGTGGGTTAGTATGTGCCTCTTGTGGCTGCTACTATTTTGTTGGACCGATCCTCAATTGTTTAGGTTGTTGCTATTTGATTTTTTGGCACTTTTGATCTATTTAACATCATGGACTAAATGTTTAGGTTTGGGGAAGGGTGTTCGCTATGTTCGTCCTCTTCATTTTATGGTACATCATTTGTGAGGAGGAATATATGTTGGGCTGACGACGTTAAACCAAGTGCTCCTGGGAGGCAGCTTCAGCTGTGTCATTGTAGTTAGTCTGGATTGATTTTTGAGTTCTTTCTAGTTGCATTCCACTCATACTCGTTAGCTCCGTAACAATGTTGATTTACAACTAGTGCATGTAATTTTTTCGTTTGTGCATTTTATTTTATTTTTTGTCATGTATGTGTTTTTATCAATTTCTCATGATAAGTCCACAGTTCTTATATTTTGTAGCTTTCATTGGTGGATGATCTCTTCGAAATTGGTAAAAACTTCACCATGGCAACATCACCCTAACCCTCATATTTTCTTTTTCTTTCATTTGTCATGATTCTTCTTTTTATACATTGAGGATAATGTTTGATTTATGTTTGGGGGTGGAGTTTATGAGTTTTTGTGCATTATTCAAAATTTGAGCTTAATTGTATTTAACAACTCTACCAATTTATTATTGTATTCCACCCAATCTCCATTGAATACGTAGATGATTATGGTAATTGTGAAAATCTTTTGATATGAAAATGCATTCAAAATCCGAATTTCCTTTCCAATAACGAGCATATGCTTTTAAGTATGCTTTCAAATTTGAGAAAATACACGCTATCACTTGTTACATTGATATATTACTAAGAAGACATAAGGTATGATATTATCTTTAGGTTAAATACATTTCATGAGATTTTTCAACTCGACTATCCTTGCACTATAAGCCAAGTTAGCATAATTTGAAGTTGATGAGTGAGATATTTACTAGAAAGCCTTAGAACAATAGTAGAGACTTAACCCTTCTTGAGGATTATTTAATAAGCTCTTATTTTTGTTGAATCCGTATTATTTCGTTGATGATCTCATTATTCTTGTTTATCTTATTGATTGTTTTGAGAATGACATTAAAATCGGATCATTACACTAAAACTTTTTGATTTATTTAGTTGAGATATCATAATACCAACTAGAGCTTAGGAAGCGATAGGCATTTTTCTTTGAACCATTATCTAGCCTTTTAGCCTACCAATAATAAATATCTTTTGCATCCCTTTGAGCCTTTGAATAACATTTTCTTTGCTAACTTCGTTCTAATTATCTACTCCAATTATGGAGTAATACCCCATATCATTTTTATCCGTACCCAATTTCTTTAAGAATGTGTATTGGATATATGTAATGCGCAAATAGAAAGAGATCAAACTAGATATTCCATGAATCCTCAAGATTAAAATGTTTCATTGTGTAGAAAGGGAAAATATGTTATTGATAAAAAAATTAAATAAAAAAAATATTGATGCTTCAAAAAAAATGAAGAAAATTTTCGAATGAAGAAAAATTAATGGTGTACAATATTGGGTTATTCTTTAGTGCCTTGTGTGTGTATAAAAAGGTGTATCCATTCTCAAAGAAGTTTTGTATATTATTTTTCATTCTTGTTAGCCATAATCCAAACCCCATTACAACTTAATTGATCTTAAGTAATGATTCGGTGCATAGATGTGGAGATTGAATAGACAATAACTATGGTGTGTGATTCGACATTCTCAAAAGTAATTCATATTCCTGTCCATGAGATGATATTCATTTCATTATTTGAAAAGTCCATTTTTCATGATAATTATTTGAGATGTTTATGTTTCCATAATTTACTATTTTCCTCACATATAAACTAAGTGATATATACATAATCTCTGATTGATTTATTTTTTAGTAACACAAGAGATTTATAGTCGAAGCGTATTTTCTAAAGGTTATCTAATCGTGTCTTTCCTGTGAAATGAAAAGTTATGTTGATAAGGCTATACACACACACTTCGAGTTGAGGATGATGATGAAATTGTTTTAACCTTTGGATATTATTAAATTGTTGTCAAAATTTGTTGATATAATGTGACACTATTAGTTGCCTTTCTTAAAAAAATTGGCAATTAGATAATTACTCTGAGGAAAACAAATGAGAGTGACCATGTTTTTGCATTTCTTTAAAAGTAGGTTTTCTGGTATTGAGTCAGTAATGTTTGTGGGTAACATTTCTGAAAATCCTTACGAGACTATAACTCGTCCACTAGAAGTAATCTAGGGGTTCAAAGCCTTGTTAACATTTAAGATAAGCGTAACCAATGGTTCCTGTAAAAGTAAGTTAGAATTTTATTTTCATTTTTCTCAAGGACTAGCAAAATATAGGTTTGGGGGTATTTGATATTCACGTAATTTATACTTCAATTACCTTATAATTTATATTTGTTAATGTTTCGAATATTTTATTTTATTTCAACTATTTCATTTTCATGTTTTATGAGATTGGAAGCTTAAACGGTGAAATCATACAAATGTGTACTTTAGATAACAATTATTTGATAAGTTCGAATGGCGGTACAAAGTGACGAGTGATATTGTAACAACCCAAACCCAAACCCAAAAATAAACTTAAAAGCCTGACTCACCATCTATTTATTCTTCTTCCTCTCCATCATCAATTCCCCCTCTCTCTCTCTCAGGGCGGCCATTTTTGCCTCCTCTCTCTTTCATGCCTCTTTCTCCTTTTTTTTTTTTTTCCTCTCTTTTTCCAACCACCAAATAACCATTTCTTCATCCCCTTACCAACGATTCTTGCTAGCTAGAAAGATCGACAGCTATCCCACCTCACAACCACTCTCCATCACACCATCATCTACTTCCTCTCCCCACCGCGCCAGCAAATCCATCGTCAGTCGACCATCTCGCCATCATAGCCAACGCACAAACTCCTCATGCTCCATCACATTCCATGCTCCTTATTCTTCTTCTTCACATACTTTCTTTTCCACCTCCCTCTCCATCTCGCCTTCATCCTCGACATTGCGACACAGTCTAGCTCGCAGCTTCGGCCTTTTTTCTTCGTTCCCTGCAATCACACCAAACTCCACGTCATCGCCTTCACAAACCGCATCCACCATCACGATTCAGAGAGTTCCATCTTGCAACCACCTCTATGTTTTCCATCTCCCTACTCCCTCTTCCTCTATTGAAGCCAATATCTTCACCTTTGCTTCATCCCCTCTTCTTCATCTCCGGTCAGCCAACCACCACGCGTCACCATCCATCCATTTTTCCTCGTCCCCCCTCCCCCCCCCCCCCCCCCCCACATCTCTCCCTCATCTTCTCTATAGCAGCAACAACAAAACAGAGCATACAGAAGAAAGAAACGGGAAGAAAAAGGAATAGTTTTGGAGGGAAGAAACTTAATTTTAAAATTCTGGCTATTTGCACCCCCTGAATTTTATTCTGTACCACCATAAAGCATTTGCGCCCTTTGGTGAAGTGCATTCTGAAAAGCTGATGGAGTTCGCCTATGCTATTGCCACGACCACAACCATGATCTTCTAAATCATCCACATCTAAATCGTCCTCTAAGACGTAGATAATTCCTCAGGCTTAGTAGAATTTACTTTTATCTTTTATTGTTCATTGATGCATTGTATGGTTTAACATTGGATTGATTTGTGAACAAATGGATATTACTTTCACCGTGTATGTCATGCATCTATGGTAGTTAGAATTATTCTATGTTTTTGTTTAAGCATGTTTTATTCGTATTAGTTAAGCATGTGACTAATTGTGCCTTAAACAAACAATTAATGCTAGAGGTTTGCATCTTTCCTAAAATCAATTCACTACATTGCTAGGGGATAATAATTGACATTAGTATCATTTTACAAACTTGATGGATGATTTGAAAGCCTTAGCATATCTCTCGTTGATTCTCAAATTCAATATTCAATTATTTTTTCTACTTTCCATTAGTTTAGAAATTTTATATTGTTGTAACCCCAAATTTAAATTAGTTTAAATAGATAGTAGTTTTCAATTGTGTCTTCAATCCTCATGGGATTGACCCGTATTTCCATTGTCTACTAATTAGGCAACCGTGCACTTGCGGTATAACAATCAGATCAAATTAGCCTATTAATTATATTAGTAAAATCTGCATCAATGGATCACAAGGATCATTGTAGAATGGATGAACGGGGCCATAGTGAGGGTTGTAATTTGGGGGTGGGTTTCAATTTCATAAATAGGATTTTGATGGTCAAAATTCTGGTTGGGGTGAGAAAAATTATGGTCTCTTTGAGTCCCAAAAATTTGTTTTTGTGGAGGTTTTTGGTTTCCTAAGTTAGGGTGGGATTGGGTAGGTTGATATGCAAGAAATGTGTGGTAAGGATCGGTATCAATTGGCGCAGATGGTGTGATAATGGCATGTTGATTGGAGGTACTACCGTACGAAAAAGTGGAGGGTTGGGTGTCGTAAGTTGGGGTTGTGGAGGAAGATTGGTGTTGTGATGTTGGGGTGGAGGGAAGGTGGAAAGGAGGCGAGATATCTCAGATTTTTCAGAACCTAATGCATTTTTGCCCTTATTTCCATTAGATTTTTCAAACTCGGCAAAAGAATCGCCCTAAACCGATCTTCCATTGCATTAAACCTTTGATCAAGCTGATCATCGAAATTTTTGAAAGGGGCATCAAGGCGAGCATCAACGTCCTCGATACGTAGGGTAGATCCTTCAACCATGTTGGTGGTAGGCTCTCAAACGAGGCTTTGATACTACTTAACATGGCAGATGCGTAAATTAAAATCATAAACTCAGAAAATCTAAGATGTGAGAGCTAGATTATTGTTGGAATTTGGAAAATAAATTGAAGTTGGTTTATTTGAATAATAATTCCTTAATTTATTGATTATAAAATTCGTACTAGGAGCTCTTATATAGATAACTCCAATAAAATTAACTAGAAACCTACTGAAACATGGAAAATAATTTTTCTAAGATGTCTATGCTATATTAGGAACTTCCCAAGACGCTTTTAAAGGCTTCTAAATAAACCATAAACTATTTGACATAGACCCAAAAAGAAAAATTATTGGAATTAAATTTAGAACTCAACCGAGCCATTGTCTTAAAAGGGCTGACTTGGTCAAACTAGGTTGACCTGGTCAGACTTGTTGAATTGGTCAACTGAGTTGACTCAAGGTTGCAAAGGAATTCTTGAGTTCTAGGGTTGGCTCAACTAGCTCAATGTTCTTTTTTTTTTTGGGTTCCTTTCATATTTTCCATAAAATCTAATGCGATATGTTCTACGTCACCATAGGTGCTCAAGATCTTTGCCACTTCTCAGACTGAAGTAAGCTTTAAGACATACTATACTTTATTTAGCAGGGGTTCTAGATTTTTGCTTGTGAAGTACATTCATTTTTTTGTAAGAATTGTAGTTTTCATTACCTGTATAAATAAAAAGCAGAAGTTTAATTGCTAACTACAAAGTAGACAGATCAACAATTCAAAGAAAATGGCTGACTTGAAAAAAAAAATTCATTCGTGTAACACTAGAAAACTATTAGAGCATCCTAACTAGGTTGGTACCCTTGTTAAAATAATAGGCTCTACGATGAAACTCCATGGAAATGACACTCTTTGATTAAACTGTGAACCATAATGCAATGCATGTCTTCCCTATTTATATGTGTATTGGGGATTATTAACCAAGAGCGTCATTGCATAGGGAGTTTATTGCTTTAAGAAGTAAATAGATCAAAACTTTCTTGCTTGATAAGGGTGGGAGCAAATTTAGAACTATAGAGCATAAACTCAGTTCAGGTAAAACAAAGGGAATAGGGAAAACCCCTTTTATATGCAAGCAAGCAAAACAAAAAAAAAAAAAACTTAACAAGCTCATAATGACAACTTCATCTATCTTTTCTTTCAGTTTCGACTGATTGTCTAATTGCTATTTGGATGTTGGCTGCCATCATCTGAATTTAATTGCCTTACATGTGAAATGGTGCTGTATGAAGTTGGAGGGTGATAGCTATTTTGTCCTGTGGATGTGAAACCAACACCTCTTAGCCGGTTGAGCTCTGGTAATATCTCTGTAGCAAGGTCCGGTCTATCCTTCTTTCTCAGTTCAGAACACTTGAGTGCCATCTTCGCATATGATAGAGTATCTTCAATTGGCCAGTCTGGAACTGTGGGATCCAGTATATCTTCAAAGGTACCTTTTTCAATGGCCCTCTCCATGGTGTGAGCAAGACCCATTGGAGACTTGGCAGTGATAATTTGGAGCAACATGATCCCTAGTGAGTATACATCAGACTTGGTCCCCAACATGCCTGTCTGTTGATATTCGGGGTCTATGTAACAGAACGTCCCTGCAGCTGATGTCATATGATATTGTGTGACACTATCAGCAATGCAAGGAGGGACTAATCGTGCCAATCCAACATCACTGATCTTGCATGTGTAGTTGTGATCTAGGAGAATGTTAGCAGGTTTAAGGTCTCGATGCACAAGGGGCTCTGGCTTGGTCTGATGGAGGAACAGAAGACCAGTTGCAATCTCAGCTGCTATCTTGAATCTGGTCCACCATGGAATTGGCGGAGTGCCCCCTCTCCTGAAGAGCCTATCATCCAAGCTACCATTGTCCATGTACTCATAGACCAGACACCCAGATTCTGGACACGCCCCGAGCAAGAGAACCATGTTCGGATGTCTAATGCTGCTCAATACTTCCACTTCTTGTTGGAATTGTTTCATCCCTTGTGCTGCATCTGATCTTAACAACTTGATGGCAACCTGTGTATGATCTAGATTGGCTCTATAAACTGGTCCATATCCACCTTCACCAATCTTAAGCGATTCCGACAAGTTTTCTGTGGAGCCATTGATCTCCTCCATGGAGTACCTTCTATATCGAAGATTACTGTTTGCCAAAGCGTTCAACACTTTGCTTCTCTCCTCTGCTTCAGTTTGAGCCTTCATTTCAGCATCCAACCTCTTCTTTGCCTCCAGTTCTGCAAGTCTTTGTGATGCCTGGGCAGCTTCCATGGCGGCTTTGCACTTAGCTTTCTCCATCTTTGCAAGTGCTAGAGCTGCCTCTTCTGCCAGCCTTGCTTGTTCAAACTTTCGAGCTTCATCCATCTTCCATTGTTGAAACTCTGCAGCCTGAAGCCACAGTTGAATGATAGGTCAACATTATTCTTTTGGTTTAATGCATAAAACCAATAACATAGCATATGCATGGGTTAGTAGCAAAATAATATGACACTATCTTACCTTCTGTTTAGCTGTTATTGCTTCTCTGCAAGCCGAACTATACATGTCCATCGTTTGCTTCAATTCTTGTTTTAGTCGCATCATTTCGGCCTCCACCTGTAGCATGTAGGATGTATGTATTACTAGTATAATGAAGTAGTGAACAAACTAAAATTAGGAGTAAAGTTTTGAGTGTTGAAAGCTTTACATTTTGTCAAATTGGCCTTACTTGATTAAGAAGTCGTTATGTATAATCCTTTGAAGTTTATGCAGTTATATAGTTAGATTGAATAGTGGAATACAATCGGTTTTATAGTGAAAGCAATTTTTACGTTATCATTAGTATAATTATTATATATGCTCACCGAGGGTGTAAGTTGTGAGCTTGAGGAGTATGGAGGACTATCAGTTGAAGAATTGGAGAACTCGAAACCAAGACTAGCGAAATCAGTAACTCTGGCCATGCCCTCTCGACTGTTGTAGGATGACGCAAGTGTGTACATTGAAGGAGTATGATCATGATTTTCAGTGGAAGTGGTAGATGGTTGTCTTGAACCTTCACTTGGCCAACTTCCTCCTCCCCTTCCTAAACCTGGAGGTGGTGCCCTGCAATTCCAATATTTGTAAAATAATCAAACTAATATTTATGTCATATAGTGATTATTACATCACAATTTATGACAAACACAACACGCAATGAGGAACTTACTTGTCTTCAGGCTCATGAACTTCGGAAGCTGCAAGTTGAGGTGGCATTGCTATTGAAGATTGTTGCATTGGTTGCCTGGGTGGAGGAGGCTGGGTTGCAGTCCGAATAGTCACTACCTTTCCTTTCCCGATAACATACAAAGAACAGAAGTCTGGTGCAGCTTTCATCAAGGTACTTGGCACATCTATGTTCCTCAACCTTCTGCATCCATTAAACCATATTCTTAGTTCTCAGCATGCATCCATTGCACCCTGTTCTTAGTTCTCAGCAGCAAGTCATAGTTGAAATATCTTGCTTTTGTGTGTTCTTTATTTTTTTCAGCCATTGTGCAATAGGATAATTTCACAAGGTACGATCTCTCTCCACATTTATAGTTTTAATTGTATTTTTGATTAGTAGTTTTCCTCAAAAAAACATAAACAAGTTTTAGACTTAAAGATCGAAAGCAATACCTTGTGAACAAGTTCCTTGCTGAAGCACCTACAACAATATTGTTGATGGAATTGGTTTTGACATAAGAAACAATGGCCTCTACAATATCAGTATCATCAAGGAGTACCTCCTTAACTTGCACCTGAAACCCTCAACATTAATTAGCCTTCTCCATCCTTGATAAAAATAAAAAAAATGAAAAACTGAAAAGAAAAAGAAAAAGAAAGAAATCATTAATATAGTAATTAGATAATGCATACCCCTTTACGAGCACAAAATCCGCGATAAGGAAGGAATAGTTGTTTAGAGTACTCATCAGATTTTAGATTAGGTTTGATGGAAACATCTGAGGACTCTGCTGGATCAATTAGAAGAAAGGAGACGTTGAAATTAAAAATGTTAAACCGGTTAATATTTTTCAAAATTTATAATTGAAATTAACCCCGGTTTCGGTTTTCCTCTTTTCTCTATTCTAATCAACCAAATTCAAAATGTGGACCAGGGATTAATATACCTCCCGTTTCTTACCTCCCACCTTAACTCTCAAATAGTCTATTAAGCGTTAAAAGTTTCTGAATGGGTTGAAGTATATATTTGTGAATGTGATCGATTCACATTCACAAAAGAAACCAACCAATTATGAAATCTCTAACCCCATACATTAAATCTGACATGCATGTATTAGCTATAAAATAGGCGTATGTACAGCCTTGAATTGTTTTTAAACTTATTTATCGATCGAGCTAGAAATATCAGGATAACAAAATTTGGATTTTCGTACTTGGGTGATCGGAGATCATCATGATCTAGCGAAAAGTCCAAAAAGTTATTCTGAAATTTCTTAATGGGAGGTAAGATGGGATTGGAAGAAAAGGGAGGGAGGTATATTGATACCTCTAAACATTAATCTCCCCTTCCTTGTTGAATCACATTTGTAAGATTCCATTCCATTCATGTGGATGCAGGATGATGATGATGATGGTTTGAGGTACCTACGGTTTCGAGCTCTAACATGGATGAGGAGGAGTGTAGGGTTGTTGCCGACGAGATTATCACATGCCCACTTGACAGCAAACTGACTGTTCTTGTCCTTGTCAATCGCCACAGCGGTAACATCATTACCGCGGTCATCGTGGGCCATGGTTTCCCGTAAACTAGTTATGATTGGATGAGGGAAGGGAACGGGGGTGGATGATCAATGCAGCGTTGTTGTTGTTAGCAGCAGCAGCAGTAATCAACGACCACTACCACCAACAACGGCAGCACCACCTATTCCAATGACAACGCTGATACAATAAGAAGAAGAAGAAGAAAAACTATAATCAAAATAAATATATGTCTGAATGTGTTTTCTTCCTTCCCCTCTCTCCCTCTTGGACATCCAGCGTTGGCCTTTCTCTTCTCTTGTACTCCTTAGCATTCTATACAGACATCTCTTAAAAAACCATCTACTCAAAATAATCAATAACTGATTTTAACCAACTTAAGCCTCTAAATATTCTCATCCTCTCCTCTATTTTCTCTGCTCCTTTCTTTCTTTCTTTCTTCTGTTTCTTTTGACTTCTTCAATTCTCCCTCTCCTAGCTGCCTGCATGAATGGGCAAGGCATTCATTCATTTTTCCAAATGAAAAAACAACCTTGTTTCTTTAGCTAGGTCCCTTGGGCCATTTGGGCTTAGGTTATAACATTACTACATTGCACATTCTTCAAGAACCAACTTTTGGAAATATCATTTATTTCATAAGGTGATTATTATTCATGCAGTCGATTTTCGCTCCCTGCTTGATCTTGACATGTTGACTTGCACAACGAATACAAGTATGCCACAGAACACCGTTGTGGTGGCCGATGACACTCCAATGCTAAAGTCAAACAGGGATATGAGGAAAACTTAATGTTGTAAACATAGAATTTGTAGCATACCTTAGCTTACCAACCTCATGTTTTATTTATAGTGTTGGAGTCCTAGTTAGACCAGGCTATCGATGGCGTAGTTTTAGAGAATGAGATCTTTCGAGAGATCCTTCTCTAATTAAGAGTTGTGTTGTGGAAGAGAGTTTCCCTGTTAGACTTGTGTTCCTAAATACGCGGGAGATAATTCTCAATTGGAATGTTGTCCATAAATGGAAGTTTCCATGTACGATGTATACTCTGTTATATACTTCCTAGTTAGAAGCAAAGTGTTACTGGCTTGCTTGTCCGAAACTGATCACCGAGATACTTGCCTTAATAAGTCTTACGGGTATTGGGGATGGATGTGAGACGTGTGGGTTTAGCATGCTGTAGTAATTTGGGTTTGTCTAGCAGACTGTGTTGTGCGGGCTTGGAACCGCTTGGGCCGAAACAACGCTGGGCTAACGCTTGGGCCAATTATTCTTTGAGATCATCGTGACACGTGTACGGTGTAGAAGACATGACATTTTGATGTATCATAAGTTGTTCCCCCGAGTTAGTGGGCCATCGTATCGGTCCACTAATTCGATTCTTGAAAAGATACGCCACTCATGATGATTATCGTTACTTGAGCGGCGCGCTTCATTAATTAAGCATGCATCTGTTCAGTAGAGAAATGGCAGGAAATCAATCCCTATATAGATTTTCCTTTCTACAAAGATTAACTCTTTCATTACTTCGTTTTTAGAGACTCTGCTCTGTTTAGCTTTTGATATATTGCTTGGTCACTTTCTTCATGGCTCACCAAAATCACTTTGATGATAAACTTTTTGCCAAGGGTCTTCAATTTTTTGAAGATTGGTCGGTCTCCGAATCGAGCCTGGTTGGATTCGGAAGACCTATGGGGTCTCTGAGGACTTACCACTCTACACTTTGAGTGATGTCCAAACGTCAATGTTTCCTCCAAAAGGATTCATCTGTTTGCACCGCGGCATGCTTCAAACTGGTGTCCGTTTACCTGCTCGACGAGATCTGGGGCTTTCTGGAATTTTTTGGAATTCCTCCTGTCCAGTTGGTACTGAATGGGTACAAGACCATTCTTCTTATTTTGATCAGGGTGAATGACGCTGGTGTCTGTATGACTCCTATGGTGATCCAGTTGTTGACTGCCCCTCGGCTGAACAATCACGCCGCATGTAAAATGACGTCGTCGGCCTGCTTTGGAAACTGTCGGATGACTTTAAATCTTGGCAGAAATTATGCTTCGTGACTCCTTCAGATTTGAAGTACTTCAAGTCAAGGGTCGCCCGCTTGAGCGAGAGTTCAAACCACTTCGTAAGTATAATTTTTTCTTTTGATTTCGTTGTGTTGATTGCATGTTGATCGTTGCATGCATTCTTTGTAGGGAGGCTCCCCACTACTCCTCTTTCTCCTGAGGAGAAGGATGTTATAGAGACATTTTGTGACATGCCTAAAATGAGCATGGAGGAAGTTATTTGTCCTTCCAATTTTAGCCGCAGTGTATTGTGGGCCCACTGGCACGTGGCTGCCACTCTTTACAGAGTGTCGAAGGTTAAGTCTGAAGGTGGAGCTCTTCCAAGAAGAGGAAGACCTCCAAAGTTAAGGCTCCTAATCTGTCAGACACGGAAGGGCTTTCTGAAACGCTTGCCTCCTTTATAGGCTCGAAGAGGTCTCGCACAGAGGCAGAGCCTACCTCCAAACGACCCGCTCCGTCGAGGGAGGGGCGTGATCCTAACCTGCCCGCGCAGGGCTGGAGGTTGTAGCATTTGATTTGGAGAGGGACCATCTGCGGCTGGCAGTAGGGATGGCAATGGGGCAATTTTCACGGATATCCGCTCCACCCAAGCCGTTTGGGGCGGATTTGGGGATCCAAATAATATCCGACATAAATTCGAGGTGGATACCGATTTAACCCTATCCGCCCCGCGAATATCCGCCCCACCCAACAATAGCATCTAATTAAGAAATTTATCAATCTATAAAGTACAAAGCATTGTGAGTTGTGTCAGCACCCTAACTCTTCCACGTGATTTCATAGTGAAAGTGAAATCCCCTTTTATTTTATTTTCTTTCTTTCCTCATCTCTTCTCACTTCTTTCTACAATATATTTTTCTATAGAGAAACCAACATCTTCTACAGAGAACACCAACATAGCATCGTTGTTCGCCCCTGCTCTCCTGCGTTTGTTATTAATATGAAAAAACGAGAGATCTTGAAAGAAAATTACATAGATGAAGCATCGCTAGTGTGATCAGAGACAATGAAAACAGATGAACTGGTCTTGAGTTGAACAAAGAGGATGAAAGGAAGTTCTTTGTTAGTCTTACGCTTAGGATGGATGTCACGCTTGAGCTCCTCAACACCGAAAGCAGCCTTGTAGAAGTAGAACACCACAACATCAACAGCCTTAGGTGCCCGCACCACCAATTGTGGCTTCAGAGAGAAGATACTCACGGCCTTAGCAGAACTTCCGTTGTCAGATCCGTTGGTGCTCTGAACTTCCAGATGAACTTGGACGACAGTCTATTGTGCCATTGTTGCTTGAGAGAAGTGAAAAGCAAAATGGATAAAACTGAAAACCCTAACCCTAGGAGAGAGAAAACAAGTAATAGATAGCAGAGTGTGAGCAGGTCGAGTGTGGCTTGGGTTGGGGAGCGTGTGATCTTAGATTGTTTGTGTTTGCCTGATGTATTTGGTTGTAGATTTGTTTTTTCTTCTTATTTTTTTTCAGCTATTCGAGGCGGGGTGGATATCTACCAATCCGTCCGGGACGGGGATGGTTTAAAAAAATGTATAAATGAATATCCGGGGTGGATTTGGAGATCCGCGAACTCCTGCGGGGTGGGGATGGATTTGCCCAAATCTGCTCCCTTTGCCATCCCTAGCTAATAGGGGTTGATGTTTCTCTTTTAAATTTTCTAGGATTGGTGTTGGTTGTGTCTCGAGGCACTGTGTCAATTTGGTTAGCACATGACGCACATCATAGTAGAGCAGTCTTGGCATTTTTAAAAACTAAAAGGCAACGACTACTCCACACCACCATTTCCTCTTTCTCACACCATTCTACTCTCCCACACCACCTATTTTCTTTCTCACACCACCATACTTTCTCACACCATCTATATAAAAAAAATCCAAATTTTTTCCCCTCACCATTCAAATTGACAAACGATTCCTCCCTCCCCCATTCGAAATTCCTCCTTCTCGCACATTCAAATCTCTTCCAAATCTCTCCCCATACTCAAATTTCCTCCATCTCCCTCGAAAAATCTCTCAAACTCTCCAAAACGCAATAGCTAAAAAATGCCACCTCTCAAAGAGCAAAACGCATCTCTCTTGCGACAAACATAGTGTCTTCATTTTGTAAACTTCAGAAAAATACATTTGGGAAATATTTGTTTAGAAGCTTTAAGTTTTGTAAAGTTTAAGCTTTAAGTTTTGCAAATTCATGGATCACAAGGTACCTCCATTACATGCACTAGACACCCATAATTCACATTGGATGCTTTCAAATTTTGTTGATAATGCAATGGATTAGTTTAATTCCGAAAATAATGTGACGTCATGCCAAAATAATGTCTGAAAACATTGCGACAAAGTGTAGGTTCGATGCGACAATGCGAATAAGGCCATAAAAGAAAGATTGAGAAAAAATTTATCAGAAAACTCAGTTTCAACAAAAATGTGCAGATTTTTTGTCTGTTCGCATGGAACAATATGGGCTATTTGACAAAGCCCGCAGAGTTTCAGGCGAACTAAAGTTTTTTTTCAAAAAACATTCTTGTACGCAGAAAGCAATGCGGGGATTTCCAAATTCCCCACAAGGTTCCTTGCGAACATGAATTTTTTTTCGCAGTGTACAATGCGGGATAGTTGCAAAATCTCGTGGAGTTCCAGGCGAACAGGAAATTTCAGCAAATCTTTGCGGGCAAATTTACGCGACTTTAGTAAAATGACCATAGATTGCTCATTTCAAAACATTTTCAATTGATTCAAGTTGTGTTTATTAAATAACTCAGAGTACTACAATTTTTGTGTTTTGATTAACTTGAGAATCGGTCTCAATCGAGCACATAAGTTGGCCGAAAGTCAGAAACACTATCCCGTTTTTATTGCGAGACAGATTTGCGCGACTTTAGTAAAATAACCATAACTTACTCATTTTAAAACATTTTCAAGCGATTAAATTTTTTTTAATTACATAACTCAAAGAACTACAATATTTGTGTTTTGATCAACTTGAGAATCGGTTTCAATCGAGCACATAAATTGGCCGAAAGTCAGGAACACTATCCCGTTTTCATTACGAGACAGATTTATGCGACTTTAGTAAAATGACCATAACTTGCTCATTTCAAAACATTTTCAAGTGATTCAAGTTGTGTTTATTAGATAAATCTGAATAATAAAAATTTTGTGCTTGGATGAGCTTGACAATCGATCTTGATCGAGCATATAAGCTGGCCGAAAGTCAGGGACATTATCCCGTTTTCATTGCAAGACAGATTTGCGCGACTTTAGTAAAATGATCATAACTTGCTTATTTCAAAACATTTTCAAGTGATTAAAGTTGTGTTTATTAGATAAATTATAGTACTATAACTTTTGTGTTTTTGATGAGCGTGAGAATCGGACACAATTGAAGGTTTAAATTGGTCAAAATGTATCTTGTTTTGCGGTTTTTTTCGTTTTGAGTTTGGGTTTCTCTGTTAAGTTATGCATATTTATTGGTGGTTTGAGTAAGTGAAAAAAATAAAAATAAAAACTCAATTGTGGTGTGAGAAACAGTAAGTGATGGTGTGGAGTAGTCGCCGCAAACTAAAAAGGTCTTTACCAATCACACCACCCAAAAAACTGTTTTTGAAAAAAACAGTAACTTAAAAACAAGATAAATTTCAACCAATTTAAACACTCAATTGAGATTGATTCTCTAGTTCGTCAAATACAAAAATTTTAGTACTCTTAGTTATCTGATAAACACAACTTGAATCACTTGAAAATGTTTTGAAATGAGCAAGTTATGGTCATTTTACTAAAATCGCGCAAATCTACCTCGTAATGAAAACGGGATAGTGTTCTTGACTTTCGGCAAACTTATATGTTCGATCGAGACCGATTCACAAGCTCATCACTAAAATTGTAGTATTCTGAGTTCTCTAATAAACACAACTTGAATCAATTGAAAATGTTTTGAATTGAGCAAGTTATGGTCATTTTACTAAAGTCGCACAGATCTGTAACAAATCCGGGTATTTGGAGTTACGAGGGTGTGGCCGGGGCGCATATTGTGTTTTCTGGTTTGTGCTTTTTGGCAGCTATCTGGCATTGGGTCTCGCAATGAAAACGGGATAGTATAACTGACTTTCGGCCAACTTATGTGCTTGATCGATACTGATTCTCAAGTAAATCAAACACAAAAATTGTAGCACTCTGATTTATCTAATAAACACAACTTGAATCACTTGAAAATATTTTGAATTGAGCAAGTTATGGTCATTTTACTAAAGTCGCGCAAATCTGTCTCGCAATGAAAACGGAATAGTTTTCCTGACTTTCAACTTATATGGTCGATTGAGACCGATTCTCAAGCTCATCAACACACTAAAATTGTAATACTCTGATTTATCTAATAAACACAACTTGAATCACTTAAAAATGTTTTGAATTGAACAAATTATGGTCATTTTACTAAAGTCACGCAAATTTGTCTTGCAATGAAAACGGGATAGTGTCCCTGACTTTCAGCCAACTTATATACTCGATCGAAACCGATTCTCATGCTCATCAAAACTAAAATTGTAGTACTCTGAGTTATCTAATAAACATAACTTGAATCACTTGAAAATGTTTTGAATTGAGCAAGTTATAGTCATTTTACTAAAGTCACACAAATCTGTCTCGCAATGAAAACAGGATAGTGTCCCTGACTTTCGGTCAATTTATATGCTTGATCGAGACCGATTCTCAAGCTCATCAAATACATGAAAATTGTGGTAATCTGAGTTATCTAATAAACACAACTTGAATCACATGAAAATGTTTTGAATTAAGCAAGTTATGGTTATTTTACTAAAGTCGCACAAATCTGTCTCGCAATGAAAACGGGATAGTGTAACTGACTTTCGGACAACTTATGTGTCTGATCGATACCGATTCTCAAGTAAATCAAAACACAAAAATTGTATTACTTTGAGTTATCTAATAAACACGATTTGAATCACTTCAAAATATTTTGAAATGAGAAATTTATGACCATTTTACTAAAGTCATGCAAATATTGTCCGAAAAAATTTGCTGAAATTTTCATATTTGCCTACAACAATGCGAGTTTTTGCAAAAACCTCGCATTGTCTCAGGTGAACAATAGTTTTTTTGTAATTTCTGAAGTTTACTTTGTTTTTGTATTGAAAATTTTTCTGAAGTTTCCATGAGATTACTTTGTTTTTCTGAAAATTTTGATGAAGTTAACAAAATGTTAACAATGTTAACTTCTTGAAAAAATTTGCAAGAAATGAATAACTTGAAAGCTTGTTTCAGAAGTGTTGAGACGAAGTGAATAATGGATCCGAGGTGATGCAAAAGCAATCGAACCAAGAGAATGGAAGATGCGAGAGGGAAGATTTGCTTACTTGTTTTGGGAGAGGGAATAAGCAATTAAACCAAGAGAATGAGTCGAAATCAATTTTGAATGTGTTTTGAATGTGGAGAAAGGGAACATTTGAATGGGGGAGGGGAGACTTGCGTTTCAATTTGAGTGGGAAGGAGAAAAATGGTTTTCCTTGTTTATATAGGTGGTGTGAGAAAGAGTGGTGATATGAAAAATAAAATAGGTAGTGTGAAAGAGTTAAATGGTGCAAGAAAACACTTTGCTGGTGTGAAGTAGTCGTTGCATTTAATCAAACATATGGAGGGGATTAATAGCAAAAAAATAAATCCCCTTGGGTTTTGCTCTAATTGGGAGACTCCTCTAATCCCATACGGGATTTACCTTTATCTGCCGCCCTTTTTTAGATAATAGTCAAATGAAATAAGAGCAATGCTTTGGCATCATTCAAATGTATGCCTTATGAAGTACCTGCCTTTGCCAATGGGATCACCCATAGCACTCTATATTTATCCAACACGCTATATTTACTATGACTATTTGGAATGGGCAACTCCATGAACAATTGATGTATGAGATCCTTTTTTCCATAAATAAAAAAAAATTAATTAAATAACAAAAAGTTTAAATAAAAAGCATTAATAAAATAATAATTATGTTTTTCCTTTTACTACTTGCAAAATTTATCAGGTTAGAATTTGATTTCTTCTTTTAATTATGATTTTCATTAAAAAAAATTATCAATTGGCAATGACTATCTTGCACCATCATATCCTCTTTCTCGCACCACGATTGATTTTTTTTTTTTTTTTTTTACTTTCTCACACCATCTATATAAACAAAAACCTTCATTTTTTACCCTCACCATTCAAATCTACAATGGTTCATCCCTCCCCCATTCGAAATCTCTTTCAAATCTCTCCCAACACTCAAATCTCTTCCATCTCCCTCGAAAACTCTCAAAATCCCCTTAAAGTTGAAACCCTTAAACCCAAATTCAATAAATATGCATAATTTAACTTAACAGACAAATCCAAACTCAAACCGAAAAAACAAAAAACGGAATAACTTTCGAATTAATTTAAACCCTCAATTGAGACTGATTTTCAAGCTCATCAAAACACGAAAGTTGTAGTACTCTAAGTTATATAATAAACACAATTTAAATTACTTGAAAATGTTTTTAAATGAGCAAGTTATGATTATTTTACTAAAGTTGCGCAGATCTGTCCGAAAAATAAAAACGAAATAGTGTTCCTAACTTTTGATCAACTTATGTATTCGATCGAGACTGATTATCAAATTACTTTCAATGTTTCAGTAAGGGGCTCATCTCGAGGGGGATGGAGGGTTGCACCCCCCTCCCTCGCCCGTTTCCTCGCCAATTAGAATTCGACATTCTACTCTTTTGCTCACAAAGTACGTTTGAGGCTTTTCGATATTCCATAGTTTATGTTAAATATAAAATAAATAAACCCAACCAACCTCAACCCGGTTATTAGTCTTTTGCTGGAGCCTGAAAGCTGGCCCTCAAAGCCATTGGTGATGCTCTAATCAGTCAAACTTGTGCTGTAAAAAAAACAAAACAGGTGTATGAAATCCCATCCATGGGAGAACCACTTGCCTTTAAAGCAACTGGTTTCGATTCTGTTGGGTCTGCATCAATGGACTACAGAAAATTGACTCCACTCCATGGCATATAATGGAGTGCCTTGTCAAATACAAATTACCTCACCGCCACAAAAACCACATTACAACAACAAAATTCAGTTATTCTTGAAATTTTGGGTCACACCAAATGTAGTAGTATATCATCTAACAAGATCCTCAAAAAGATATAGAAGAGAGGAGAGAAAAGATCCGATGAACGAACTAAATAGCTATGCAGGGACCCTAGAGGTACAGAATTCAAGAGGAATAAGACAAGCATAGATTTACGATATTGGAAAGATACAAGCCAAGACCTATTAATCTAAGACTAACATAATAGACAAAAGGAAGTTTTTCAGAAAGCATCTCCATACAGCAGCATCATCATGTAATAGCAAGAACCAGGAACCCTTTTTTCTCTGTGGTAGTATGAACTCCATTGGTAGATCCTAATCGACAATCCATCTCCTCTGCTGATTGATGTCTAGTTGCCAACCTACTTTCAGGATAAGAATTTCATCAGTCAATCTTAACAGAGGAGTAGATCTTTCTGACAAACCAGAAACATGAGTAGAAGCCAATCGTTCCGGTCAAAACAAAGAATGCATAGGAAACAATCGTCATATACCCAAAGTAAAGTATGCCTGAGACTAGCTTCGTTATTTCCAATTTTGTGAAGAAGTAGAAAACCGAGTAAAGGAAAAGGTAGAGAGCAGAGGACCCTGCAGTCAGATAAGCCCTCCACCACCAATAATAGTCTTCACTGCAGAGCTGGAAGTAGCAGAGCACAATTGTTATCTCAGCACAAGTGATGAGCAGGATAACAAAAACTATGAAGAGAAAACCGAAGATGTAGTAGAACTGATTCAGCCATATGGATGTCAAGATAAAGAAGAGTTCAATGAACACTGCTCCGAAAGGAAGTATTCCACCAATGAGTACGGAGAAAAATGGTTGCATGTACCACGCCTGCTCTGGTATCTGCCTTGGGATCTTATTCGTCTTCACAGGGTCTTCAATGGCCGTCTTTTTAAAACCCAAGTAACTACCAACAAAAACCAAAGGCACTGATATACCAAACCATAAGAACACAAGTGCAAACATAGTCCCAAAAGGTACAGCGCCTGATGATTGCTCACCCCAGATCAGTGCATTCAACACAAAGAATATGGAAAACAAAATAGCGGGAAACATGAATGCAGTTTTCAGAGTGTTCCTTTTCCACTCTGCACCTTTGAACATCTTGTATAAGCGAGCCGAGGAGTAGCCTGCAAATAAGCCCATGAACACCCACAAGAGAACCATGGCAGTCATCAGCCCCCCTCGGTTGGAAGGTGATAGGAAACCCAACAATGCAAATATCATTGTCACCAGTGTCATTCCAAAGATCTGTACTCCGGTTCCAACATAAACACAAAGTAAACTGGAATTAAGAGGCGGCCTGAAAACATCCCCGTGGACAAGCTTCCATCCTGTTTCTTCCTGTGCCTCATCCTGTGTCTCCAATTGATTGTAATTAGCAATGTCTCTATATAGAGTTCTCATCATGATCATGGCAACCATGCCAGAAAGAAAGAGGACTATCATCAGAGAGTTGATTATTGAAAACCAATGAATCTGATCATCATTCATAAGAAGGTACGTATCCCAACGAGAAGCCCATTTTATCTCACTTTCCTGAAAAGAAAACCGTGTAAGACGAAGGAATCAATTTGAAAAAAAAAAGGGACAGATGCAATAGGTACATACCTTAAAAGTGACATCATAAGTAAATACAATCTCCTTATCTGCATCCACCACTTGAGGAACAGTACTAGCTTGAATTATATTTTTGGTGCTTGGATTGCAAGTTACGAGCTGTGGGTTTTTCTCATCCCAGACCTTATACTCGTGATTAATGCTGTTTTGCAAGACGCAATTACAAATCAAGAGACAAGATAAAAATAAATACTTATTACAAATACAACACTTTGTCTATCTCTACCAACCTCTACCGTAGTAATAAGCTTTGAATTTATAAGAACACGAGCTCTCCACATGAACTAATTCTATTTTAAGTGAGCATATTAGAGAATCTGGTGCACGAGTAAACTATCTATAACCTTTTTTTATTCTGAAAAAAAAAAAAAAAATCCTTGACATTGCAGCTACCAATAACAAGTCAAGCATTATAGCATCGAAAATTGTTTTCTCAAATATATTTGACCCTTCCTATGGGATGTCCAAATTTCCATGATGACTTGAATAAATATCAAACTTTTCCACATTAGCAAGTGAACCTAACAAACCACAAAAAGTGAAGCCCTCCAATCACCCTTCTTCTCAACCACCTTGTAAGGATCATGCATTAATAGTGGCTCAATTTAACAAGGCAAACAAGACGAACATGCCAAAAGTATAGACTCCAGACCGTTGCTAAAAATGATAAAAACTAGTGAGTAGATGTGCTTGATCAAAGGACTTATGTTTGAAGAAAACAAGGGTTCGTATTTCAAA
Source organism: Berberis vulgaris (assembly GCA_963556465.1). Taxonomy (NCBI): domain Eukaryota; kingdom Viridiplantae; phylum Streptophyta; class Magnoliopsida; order Ranunculales; family Berberidaceae; genus Berberis; species Berberis vulgaris. The sequence goes on along the minus strand of OY747125.1, from coordinate 29,091,063 downwards.
ACCCTATAACACGACATTTTACAGTACTAAACCCATTATTCTCATAAGAAAACTAAACAATTGTACTATGTTAATACAATGCATAACACCTTAATCCTACTCGGGGTAGTTTTCATAATTGCAAAATGTATATGAATCAGTATAAGAGGAGGTATCATACTTGCAAAGTGTATATGAATCAATATAGGAGGAGACATCATAATTGCAAAGTGTATAGGAATCGATATACGAGAAGGGGAGAAACATAGTTATAGCACTAGCAAACCACAACGTGAAATAACGTGAAATAATTCTCATTCTTTATCACCTTCTGTCTTTTAGTTGTTGGCAAAGGCAATGGGCAAAAAAAGTAAGAAAAAATAACATACAAACAATAAAAGGAAAAACGAGTTGGACTGAGTATCAGTTAAGCATTGGGTTGATGCATTATCTAGTTGCTAAACCCATTGGTGATCTCGAAATGCGCGAAAACTTGAGATTTGGACTTGAAACTTGTACAGAAACATTGTACACATTTGCAATTAGAGGTATGTCTAACGCTATTTTGGATTATGGTGCCATTGGTTAGACAATGTGGACCCCCCACTATACTATCACGTGGGCCCGACGAGTAACTGACGTAGCTAGGTCAATACTTAGCCTGACTTGTTTCATTACACAAGTGCGCGGAGTCGGACTAATCTCGTTCTGACTTTGAATTTATGGCAGACTTGATGGAGTGCTTGCATATTCTTCTTTGGAGCAAAAGAGGATTCAGGCAAGGTGACTCTTTTATCTCCCATCATATTTGCTCTTGTTATGGAATCTCCAAGCCTTTTGCTTTGGGATGCCTATACTAGAAAAGAGTACCTCTCCACCCCCATTGTACAAAACCTAAAATCACACATCTTGCTTTTTTTATGACCTCCTAGTCTTCCTTGGAGCGAACATAAAAACTACAAAAATCCTTGACCTTGCCCTCATAATATTAAAAAAAATATGGCTATGAACTCTGCTAAGAGCTCCCTGATAACTTGTGGTGTGACCCCAATACCAAGAATGAGCTTCTCAGAATCTTAAATATCTAGAGTGGTAACTCCTCTTGAGATACTTAGGCGTTCCCCTAATCTCTTCTAGACTTAAGACCTCCAAGCTTGGAAGGCTGGAGTCTTGTCTTATGCAAACAGGGTTCAACTCATAACTTCCATCCTTGCAACCGTTCATGTATGCAAGAGCACAATATGTGACATGAAAGTGCCCCTGATATGGACAAAAAATGGTCCCCCATCAGCTGGGCTGCTACATGTAGACCTAAAAGTCAAGGTGGCCTAGGAATTCCCTACTTGAACAGGGAACAAAGCTGAAAATGCTAAACTTATTTAGAACGTTGCTTCCAGGAAAGACTCCCTTTGAATTCAGTGGTGCAGGCTAAACCACATAAAAAATCAGTAATTTTGGACCATGAAGATTCCAAATAACTGTTCTTGGGGATGGAAGTGTGTCTTAAAGAGCACCGATTTTGCAAAGAAGCACTGCAGGCAGATCACTGGAGATGGTCAAGATGTGAGCTTATGGTATGATCCTTGGCACCCTTCAGGCATTCTTTGGAGACCAAGTGCAAATCTTAGGCAAAATCAGGCTGAGAAATGACTTCAAAGTTCATGCAATTGAACACCCCCTTCCACTCACCAATGTGCAGATTCTCTGGAACCTTGATCAAATTCACAAGCAAAGGCCAAGCACAAAGGACAACCTCATTTGGAAACCAGACACCTTAGGCAGGTTCTCTATTTCTACTGCTGGTGATGCAATGCTCCCTAGAAGGCCAAATATTGATTGGAAAAGTAAAGCCCCCCCTAGAACTAAATTTATTATGTGGCAATTGATGAAACAAGCCCTCCCCACTCGAGATCTTATGAGCAGGAATTGACAATTCCGAATGTAGCTGGTGTCGCCAACTTGAGGAGAGTCGGCTACACCTGTTCTTTGACTGCTCATAAGAGAATTTGGAAGCTAGTGCATGTAAAGAGTGGCTGGTGAAGAAATCTAGATACAAGTACGGGGGAATAGGAATGGATAAAGTAACACTTTGGTGGCCATTGCACTCAAAGAGAGGAATTGGAAGATACAATGTAAGCTTGACCCAAAGCTCAACTACTCTATGTTGTGCATGTGCATAATTGATGTGCATCCTCATTCATAATACTTATTTAATACATATACTCATAGCTTGAAAGGCAACATGAAAGTTTTAACATTAGAAAGAAAAAACAAAATTCCTCCCACATCGGCAAAACCCTCCATTCTTAGTTTTTTTTTTTTTAAATGCCTAAATTCCTCGTCATAAAACGTTATTTTGAAACGGAAAAAAATAAATAAATAAACATAACCTAAAGTATGAAGAGGCAAATGGAAGTAGCTCAAATGAAAAAATTCAAACAAACCTGTTTGGAGTAACCTCAAAACCAACAATACGAGCAAGGTCAGACTCAGGATCCTTGTGATACATGACTCTAAAACTCAGGTGGTTATTGATGAAGTGTTTCTCATCTTTGCTCTGTAGTAGAAGGTCAATGTGTTAAATAAAATAATAATAATAATGCATATGCATAGATATAGAATAGAACTATCACCATCTTACCCCAGCATAGTTCCCTTTGAACCCAACACGGAAACCATGTTCATATGCTGTGGATTGAGTTCCATCCCTCCTTTGTCTAAGGACTGCAACAGGAAGGTTATCCAAAATCCTGTATATTGATTGCCAGATTATCACTAAAGTATTGTAGCAATATTTCCACGAAAAAATATGAATATTTATCTTACAATTCAGAGTGGTGTTTTCCTGTTCATTGCTGACTAGAATAAACGTCAAATCATAAGGAATTGGAGATAAAAGATGGCTAAGATTGAAAGTTGGGAAAAATATTGAGAATTGATATTCATTTTCTATAATGACATATTTGTAAATATAAAACATGTAGAAGAGCAAAGAAAATGAAAAAATAGTGATAAAAGTTAGTGGAATGTAGAGAGAAAGTATTGTATTTTCTTTTTTCTCAAAATGAAATTATCATAACTATCTACGTAGTTGTCGGATTTTGCTAAAACTTGGCATCATTAAAATGTATTTTTGAAAATCTTTCCAACAAAACCAATGAGGCAATGATCAGTACAAACACTTCAATGAGTCGAGCATCTTAATGGAAATTAAATAAAAACCTTGACCTTCATGTTTTGGCAAATTCAAAATTTGAAAGAGAACTTGCTCTCGGCATTTAAATTATACATATATATATTTCCCCTAACTAATTCAAGTTTACGACTTGCAATTCAAAACTGATGAGGGCGAAAGTGGGGATGGTGGCGGGGGTGTTCGGTACATGATATTTAACAAAAATAAAGGTAAGTGAAATGCCAACGACACGGGGAATATCCTAATATAGTCTCCAATCACAATGCAGTGAAGCACAAGTAGGTCAAATATCAAGTTCTCACTAGTCAGCAACTTACATATTAACTCGATATTCATCACTGATTTTCTCCTTGAAGTTCTTTGCAGCTCTAGCATCGAGTTTGGCCCGACAAGCTACTTTGCATGTTTGTTCTTGTCTCATTTGAAACTGGAATACATTGACGAGAATAAGGGTTTAAAGCATCATTTATATCCTATTTAGATGTAAAACATTGCATAAAAATATCCAGAGATGTGACATAAGATTCACCGTATAAAGAGAGTTCTCAATGCGATCGCCTCGAAGCACCTCTCCCAAATTTTCTGCACTATTCATAATCGTTTTGGGTTTGCAAAATTTCAAGAAATAGTAATCATAAGGAAGTTGTGTCTTGGTGGATGAAAGCTTGTTCACTTTGACTTGAAGGGGATCACCCTGTGCAGGAATAGGAAATCATGGGATAAATATTTAAACTAAAATGATATATAGCTAAAGGAAATGTAAAGATGGGTACCATTTAAATAAATTTATAAGAGAAAAATAATATTCACTAGTAAGAACCTTTTTTTTTGCTAAGAGATTCTCAACATTCTAAAGAAAACTGTTAAAATATAATCCTTCCAAAACAAATAAATTAGTTGTTTGCGTCTATGTTTGACAGTCTTCCACTCATTATACACATTGTATCCTTCAACAGTTGAGCTAGTATGCTATAACTTTCCAATACTTTCTATTAATTGAGAGGCAACTGGTAAGGCTCTTAAGTGGGATTTGTTTTCAGTTTCCATCGGGACTATGTTTCTGAATCAGAAGTAGAACATTTAAGACAATAGAAAAATTCAGAACATAAGCACCAAGGAGGGTGCTTGCTGCTTGTTACTTATATTATAAAACTATATATATATATATATTGAAAAAAACACCAACCTCATAGTCCATGTACGTTGGCACTTTATTTTAAAAAAAATTGTGTGTCTAGCACATATTGGAGACTGCGATACCCGGACAGCCACTGGACAATCCATGCATACATCATCAACTTTTCACATATCTTTTTGAGTTTTTGCAGTTATAAGTTATAGAACAAATCAACTAGAATGAACTTAAGGGAGTTGTAGCAACAAGGGAGTTGTAGCAACAGATGATGAAAGGATTCTTAGCCCAGATTTACACAAACATTTAATAACTAATCAGACTACAAAACTTCCTCGAGTTATCAACAGTATGGACTTACTGTAATGGTGCATTGACAACGAAAAAAAGCTTTTGTATGGGATATCAAGAATGCAAGTAAATGTAGTTCAATAATCAAGATCTCAAAAATATAGGAATAAGTTTAACATCCTGTCTACAGCCATCAATTACGGAGTTCCTAATTCTTATTGAAAACTACAAATGCATTCCAAGACATTAAAATCTTGCTCACGTTTAAGATCCCAAGAAATGTGATCACCCTCAACACCCAAGTGGGATTGAAGACCGCTAAGACTACTGTTTAAGCATATAAGAGAAGATGGAATTCCTCAATGAGAAATTTTCCTCACTCCATCTAAAACTAGTCCAGCCAGGACCTAGTCATATTACTATTTTATCTAGTTTTGATTAACCCATTTAAGGAACAAGTCTTGAATGGAAAAGATCTATTTTGAAAGCCCAAATCCATTCTCCCCAAACCAAGCTTGAAACCCCAACTGCATTTGCCCTCCCATATTTATGACTCTCTTTTAGATTCTCCCCTCTCCTCACTAGGTGCTCAATTGATGCACTTTCTACTGCTGCCTAACACTCCTAAAAGCTATCTAGGTGAAAAAATAACTCATGCACCAAGGAATTGGTTACAACCCTCATTGTGTGGTACATCATTTATCATTTAAAGGGTCTATAGTATAAGAGAAGACTAGTGGTAACGTTTGGTGCACCCATGATAGTGTGAGCCAACCAACTGTTCTATTGGATATGCATATGTAAGGGAAGAACTGAGATTTTTAGAACATGAAATCGGCATACACGTACTCAAACATTTTTAGAACATGGAATTGACATGTGCATAATCAATTGTCAACACATAATAATCTTCAAATTGTAAAATATCTTCACAAACCATAGACCATATGTAGAATACATCATCATACATGCACAACAGATGGCGCACATATTCCTTACTGCCATAACCCAACCCCCCCCCCCCCCCCCTCAATGTTTGGAGATATTTAAACCCAAAATCTTTGGCTCAGATTCCATACAAAAACAACGAAGTACTCTAAAAGCTTGAATTGTTAGGAATGTGACATAGTAGTAGATTAAAGGAGGGCTCCTAGAGATGTTTTACAGAAGATAATGTGACGTGTTGCCAAGACAGCATAAAGATGTTTGAACCTAGTTTTACTCCGACACTATGTAAAACATTAAGCTCGAACACCTGGAGCATGTTTCACCCATGTATATCGAAAGAGGATCCATGGAGATTTTTTGAATACAAGGCATCAAAAATACACCATAATACTTCACACGTATGACATAACAAACAACACACACGACTTTCGGGAAAACATGGTAAAAATACACTCTAATTAGTTTCTCACAAATAGGTAGTTGTGTGTCATTATTTTGTGTCGAAAACCTGGTCCAAATTGAGTTTTTTTTTTTTCTCACGGTTGCCCTACAGGAAACACAATTTAACGACATTTCTGAAAAATAGTAAAGATGACCTGCAAGCCTGCAACCCCTGTCATTGAACACCTTTAAGCTTCCATTTTCCCGCCTTTTTATGTTAGATTTTGTGCCCTGATTGTACCTCGTTCGAACACTGCCAAAGACATTTAAATGGGGTTTTGGGATCCATTAAAAACCCCATTCTCCCTCGCAAGATAGTCACATGCTGGGTTATTACCATTCCCAAATTGGAAGTGAGTGATCATTCAGACTTGTACACATACTCAAAAATCACTGAAGTAGCCCATTTCCCATGGTCCCCTCATCATTCTCATTTAATCCTCCATACCCGGGATCCTTACCTAGTGATCTCCTCACCATTCTTATTTAATTTCTACATTGCTACCTAAATTTCAAGCATGAGGCATATGGAAGAGTACAATCCCACGCCTGATCTCTACAATCTCATATTTCTTACCATCCACCATGCCCCAATTTGAAATTATTGTTATCCCCTCAATAAAACTCAGTATTAACAAAAAAGAAATAATAATAATAATAAATACCCAACTAAACAATAATAAATAAAGAAATGAGCAGGGCCTTAATCTAGATCCAGGACGATAGACAGAGAAGATAAATCAGAAATAAAAACAAGTGGAGCTAAAAACACTAATTGAGCTTAGATCTGATGAACGTAAAATCAAACTCAAAGATCTATCTTCAAAGAAAGAGTTACCTTCTGAAAGTCGCGAGGGGCGACGCCAGGGAGATAGAAGGAGAGAGCACAAGGAACGAGAAGAGAGGCGAGGAAGAGGGTTGCGATCCAACCTGAGCTTCCACCCATCTTCGAATCGATGGTATGGTATCGTCTGAGAGAGGTGAAGCAGAGCTTGAACGAGCCCAAGTAACAAGACAACAACAGTGTCACCGACTACTCTCCACTCTGGAGACAAATCAATCAAACCCAATTATTTGGTTTGGTTTTTGTACCACCACCATCCATAAACTAAACTAACATAACATTATTTTCCCTTGCACGTGAATCCTTCGTGTGCGATTATGTGCATGCACGCCTCCACATTCTATTGAATACCGCCTGCCAACTCATCCACTCAACCTTTCTTTATTCGATTTTAAGTCAATTACTTGCTCCTTTCGCAAACTAAGGCAAAGAACCAAATTTGACAGAGTTTGAGAGCTTCAAAGTGTTTGAGTTAGCGGAGTCTCGAGCTTGAGTTTGATCTAAAGCTATAAATACATTTTAATCCATCATGTATGTTGCTAATTTATTTGTTTTTAGGTTTTTTTTTACTTGATTTATTTGAAAATTGAATAAGAAAATCGATAAAGGAAGTTTTCTGCAAAACTTGGGTTTCATCAAGTTTGCTTTGATCCTCCAATGAAAACATGAAGTAGAGAAAATGATTCTTGCAAAATATATATATATATATATGTGAGTATCCCTTTTTTAGTGTGTGTGTGTGTGTGTGATTGGTAATTTGGTAGCCTTGTCCTAATTAACAAGATGAGACCGATTCAGAGTTTATTAAAACTTCGAGAGTGTTTGATTTTTCAATTTCCCCTCAAAATGAATTTTTTTTCTATATAAATTTAGAGTTTCCATCGATTAATTTTTTATTAGGGGAAAAGATCATTTTTCGCACGTGACTCGTTTTCTAGCTTTATGAGAGGAAAATATTTCAGACTCCCCCTCGAAAAAAAAAATTCAAGTTAAAACTTTTGCTTACACTTTCTTATCTCGATGGCTATTTATTCCCTCTCAACTCAAAGTTCCAAACATTCAAAGTGTGGTTCGATACCATCACTCACAATACTTTTATCCAACCTCATCAACCCCTTGAATAGCAAGATTGGGACAAGGATTCAATGAAAGCCATTGATATTTGATAATAAGAATTTGAATGGAATGATAGACAGGGTTGACAACATTAGCATCTTCATGTTTACATGACACATTTCCAAATAATGATTCCTTAACGAAGATACACACAATTTTTCATCTTTTCGATGTAGCGTTGAGCAATGGAGATACAAAACTTTCATTTTACCTAAGAAATGACGCATTTCATCTTTATGAGGTTATGGATTTGTTTCATGTTAGGAACCAAAACCAGGTATCGTCCTTAAGAAATTGGTAATTTGTATTTGCCCTATGAGTTAGAATTTATAAAACTTAATAAATTGGATGAAACATTCAAAATGGAACTAAACATGTTTGTTTCTACATTTTAATTTGTGTTTGGCATAGAAGATGAACATCTCGTAGGTTGTGGTGGTGGTAACACATCTAAATTTAATATTAAAAAATTTATTTATTCATTCGTGAGGAGAAGGTGGTTTCTTTAAGGAAGTTCTTAAATCCAAGATAGAGGTTTTTTTTTCTTGAAGTCATAGAGGTTTTATCGAGATATAAGGTGTATAAATTGATAAAGGTATCCTCAGTTACTGGAGATAAAAACTTGACTGTCGAGATTGAGAAGGTTGTCAAACAGAAAAGGAGTGGTGGTCATGTCATTGTTGGAGGAGTTGTTGGTGGTGGTATTTGTGGTGGTGACGGTGGAAAGGAAGGAATTGTTAGTGGTGGTGGAAGGGGGGAGTTGTTGCTGGAAGGGGAGTAGTTGTCGTTGTTGGAATGCGAAGAGGTAATGCTGGTGGGGAAAGGGGGAGCTTGTGGTGGCGGCATGGTGCTAGAAAGGTAGGTGTCACAACGACGGATATTAGCGGTTTCAAAGCATCAACATCCCCTTGACCTACTGGAGCTGCCAATAACATTCAATGCACTGAAGTTGAGGTATTTGTCGAAGCCATAAACGATGCTACACATTCTCGAGTCAAGTGTCAATGATCATAACAGTCAATTGTGTATTTTATTTTTTGTGTTTGAGATTATTCATTTGTGTTTGAGTTAGCGGAGTCTCGAGCTTGAGTTTGATCTAAAGCTATAAATACATTTTTAATCCATTATGTATGTTGCTAATTTATTTGTTTTTAGGTTTTGTTTTACTTGATTTATTTGAAAATTAAATAAGAAAATCGATAAAGGAAGATTTCTGCAAAACTTGGGTTTCATCAAAGTTTGCTTTGATCCTCCAGTTAAAACATGAAGTAGAGAAAATGAGTTTCCATACTTGCAAAAAAAAAAAAAAAAAAATATATATATATATATATATATATATATATATATGTGAGTTTCCCTTTTTTGGTGTGTGTGTGATTGGTAATTTGGTAGCCTAGTCCTAATTAACAAGATGAGACCGATTCAGAGTTTATTAAAACTCCAAGAGTGTTTGATTTTTCAGTTTCCCCTCAAAATGAATTTTTTTTTTCTATATAAATTTAGAGTTTCCATCGATTAATTTTTTATTAGGGAAAAATAAAAATTTTCGCACGTGACTCGTTTTCTAGCTTCATGAGAGGAAAAAAATTTCAGACTCCCCCTCGAAAAAAAAAATTCAGGTTAAAACTTTTGCTTACACTTTGTTATCTCGATGACTATTTATTCCCTCTCGACTTAAAGTTCCAAACATTCAAAGTGTGGTTCAATACCATCACTCACAATACTTTTATCCAGCCTCATCAACCCCTTGAATAGCAAGATTGGGACAAGGATTCGATGAAAGCCATTGATAATGCGAACTTGAACAAAATGATAGACAGGGTTGACAACACTAGCATCTTCACGTTTTCATAAAACATTTCCAAATAATGGTTCCTTAACGAAGATACACACAATTTTCATCTTTTCGATGTAGCGTTGAGCAATGGAGATACAAAACTTTCATTTTACCTAAGAAATGACGCATTTCATCTTTATGAGGTTATGGATTTGTTTCATGTTAGGAACCAAAACCAGGTATCGTCCTTAAGAATTGGTAATTTGTATTTGCCCTATGAGTTAGAATTTATAAAACTTAATAAATTGGATGAAACATTCAAAATGGAACTAAACATGTTTGTTTCTACATTTTAATTTGTGTTTGGCATAGAAGATGAACATCTCCTAGGTTTGTGGTGGTGGTAACACATCTAAATTTAATATTAAAATAATTATTTATTCATTCGTGAGGAGAAGGTGGTTTCTTTAAGGAAGTTCTTAAATCCAAGATAGAGTTTTTTTTTCTTGAAGTCATAGAGGTTTTATCGAGATATAAGGTGTATAAAGTGATAAAGGTATCCTCAGTTGCTGGAGATAAAAACTTGACTGCCGAGATTGAGAAAGTTGTCAAATAGAAAAGGAGTGGTGGTCATGTCATTGTTGGAGGAGTTGTTGGTGGTGGTATTTGTGGTGGTGACGGTGGAAAGGAAGGAATTGTTAGTGGTGGTGGAAGGGGGGAGTTGTTGCTGGAAGGGGAGTAGTTGTCGTTGTTGGAATGGGAAGAGGTAATGCTGGTGGGGAAAGGGGGAGCTTGTGGTGGCGCCATGGTGTTGGAAAGGTAGGTGTCACAACGACGGATATTAGTGGTTTCAAAGCATCAACATCCCTTGACCTACTGGAGTTGCCAATAACATTTAATGCACTGAAGTTGAGGTGTTTGCCGAAGCCATAAACGATTTTAATTGTCTTTTATTTTTCGTGTTTTGTGTTTGAGATTATTCATTTGTGTTTGTTTTCGTTGCTTTTGCGAATCAACATGAGCATTAGGTGTCAAATACGAATAAAGTTTTGAAACACATTTTGGAATATGTGATGTCCTACACAAATATCTTTTTATTTCTCAACGCAAATGTTGTGTGAATGCACGTTTTGAAATAATATTCTCATCAATGTAAATATAATGACCATAGAATGATTACTATGGTGACTTCTACAAACTGAATAAGTTAAGCATATGTAAAATATAAATGATGAAGATGAGCACAAATAAGGAAATTACGAAAAAGTAAAAAATAATACATCAAATATTTTGAATTTGGGACGGTAAAGTACAAATAAAAAAAATTTAAATTAAGAGATTATACATATCTGGATAAAATACTAATTTTATCCTCTTCCGAATTGAACTGACATTTCCTTTCCCTTGCATAAAAACATTAAGCAAATAAACATAACAATTTTGATAACATAATTTCGAAGATGTATAGATCTCATCTGTACCATAAGAAATGTAAGCTCGTCGATCCATGTTAAGAGATATAAGATTGAGTAGTCCTATCACAACACATTTCAATGGTACCACATAATCATGATTTTTCCCTATGTTTTGGTTGAAAATCGAAGTTTGAAAGCAATGACATAGTTACCCCATTGATTAGATATTGTGCCCTCAATTTGAAAGCAAATAGAGCGAAAAAATTTATATGAGGAAAAGATAAAGTTGTTTGAGATAGGGATTTTAGAGTTGTTGTTGCGTGAGTTATGCTACGTGAGAGAGAGTTTTAAGCTACGTCAAAGATGGTTGGAGATTTGAGAATTGTAAAAAAAAAAAATTTAAGAGTTGCATGAGAGGAGAACTGAAAGCGTTGGGTGAAAGTTTGTGTGGTCGAGGCTCATTTACGTTATTGTAATCAACACAATAGAAAATGTTACATGCCACGAAGGGCATATACACACTGTGAACAATAAAATGCCAAGTTGAATTATAAGATAAATATTCCATGTAAATAATAAATATATGATTTAAAGGGCTTGAAGATATAAATTATATTAGGTGATATCTATAATCGGGTTAGAAAGAATAAGGCCAAATTCGTCAGGGCTGAATCTAGGATGGTTTTTACACTCTCCCAAAGTACATTCCGATCTCGGTTAAGCCACCACCAAATTTGTCCCATTAAGGGAGGATACTCGATACAACATATAGTTCTACCAAGACATTTGCTTTATATCACCACCACTTTCACTTTTTGATACCACCTCTTCCTAATATTGCCATTTTTTTATTCCTATTAAGTAACACCACTAATAAAATGGCAGAAAACAAAAAAGTTTTACAACTTCACCTTCCAATTCTCGACCTCCTTGTGTGTTCAACAACAACCATAATGCCCCGATTCTCACCTTTTCCTCGTACGGTTCAACAACAGCCATAAACATCAATAATAAAAACAATGGGTTTGAGTTTTCTCTTCTCTATATAATAAATTTAGTGTTCTAAAAATCGGCCTAGGCGTTAGAAAAAAGCTCAGATTAATGGCTGGCGCGGTTTGGGCGAGTTTTTATTTTATTATTTTTAAATAAGGTTGATTGTGTTCTTATTTTATTTTTCTTTCTTATTTTTTGGAAATAAACAATTTAATTGTTTTTTATTCAGTATATGTCTGAATGTAGCAAATGATGATTACTTAATGGAATTATCAAAGGATCTGCCGATACCAATTTTAGTAATGTAGATTTTATCAAACACGACTGAGGTTATTCATACAATTTGAAGAAAAATAAAAAAAGTTGGTTTGGATACTTGTCCACAAATTCAACTTTGTATAAAGTACCCATCATGGCCAACTTCAGTCATTTGTGTTTTAATAAATTTTGTTCATGATTGTTAATTTTTCATGTTTTTAAATTTTGCATATATATATTGGCATTAAATTGGATGTAATTGATAAAATATTATGCTTAACTTTTGTAAATTATGTAAGTTATAATACAAAACCTAAGACCGCCTAGGCCCTTGGGCGCTAGGCACCTGCTCGCCGCTCGCCCACCGCCTAGCGCTTTTTAGAACACTGATACATTCTTATGTGTTTGTGTGATGTTTGAGAAACCCTCAATGAAAACCAATAATCTGCACAACTTTATGGATGATCTCTTGCATTGGGATCAAATTTGGATTCTCATAGAAAATAACTTCATCCTTAATTGATTTTAAGGTTGGTGAAATGGATTGAACATTACCAATTTGGGTTGGCATTCGACTGATTTGGGTTGCAATGCCATCAAAGACAACTTTTGGTTTCAACTTCAAGGCAAGAAGCAAACTTTTGTGATGTTCGTCCCTGCCCCTAAGTGGACATTCTGACTAACAACTCGAGAACACCGCAAGGGAGTTTGGTAGGTCAAGTGAAGGTGAAAACTTAGTGTTTGCTTGCGAAATAGTCAGTGAGATGGAAATGGAAATGGAAATGAGTATGAGGGAGTTGAGAGAATCCTTGAGGAAGTTGGATAACGTAGATTTGTATTTTGTGTAGAGAGGTTGATGCGAAGAGGGAGAGGAAATAACATCTATATGTTAAGATTTTGAAATGCTAAGGGGTAAAGTATCGACTATGAAGTGTTTAGTTTAAGTTTGTGATCATCAGATGCTGCTATAGGGTTATATGGGTTAAATGGGTCAAATTGCAGTTTGACTCCCAAACTCAAACACATGACCCACTAATTTTATGGGTCGGGTTGATCATCAAATGAAAAAAAAAACTTGCTATCTAGTGGGTCGTATCGGGTCGGGTCTCTCATTTTCCCCAATGCCCGATGCATAGTTGGGTGCCCCCAATGCCCTTGTTTTATTTAACGGGGGTAAAAGGAACATTTCCACATTTCCTCCTCCTCCTTTGAAGGACATTTATTAGGTTGTTGTTGATTGAGCGAGAGAGAGAGAGTTGAGCTAGAGAGATGTGGGAATCGATTTGCCTAACGCTAGCAGCGACGGCCGGAAACAATATAGGAAAAGTTTTCCAGAAGAAAGGAACTCTCATTCTTCCTCCGCTCTCTTTCAAGCTTAAGGTAACCTGACCTGACCCAAATCAAATCCTTCATACATACGTCTTCTTCCAGATCGAGTTTTTTTTTTTTACTTTACTTTATACTCGGTCAACTCCATCAGTGTTTAGTTTTCATAATCTGAAATCTGAGATTCAGTCTATAAAATTTTCAACCAATCTTACTATTATGCATTGCATGATCCCCTCCTCCAATAAAAAATAAATGTTATTCACCACCGATCCAGGAATTTTTTTTACATCTTTGTTTTTTCTGTGTATTTAAAGGTTACACTTCATTAATAATACAACATGATTACGGTTAGACGAGTATTTCTCCCCATATCACAGCGATTGCCAAGTCTTGAAAAGGTGCGGACCAAAGGGATGATGGGTGAACACTGTAGGCAGCTTAGTACTGTGAGGTTAGCCATAATTTTTTTTTTTGTTAGGATTTAGTAGTCTTGATTTTGTAGCTAAGTTGCTCGAATACCTTTTTTGGGGTAACTTCAATTAAGCCCACCCAAAGCGACCTTGAAAAAAAGAATGTCATAATATTAAATGTTACCAACCCCTACCCGTACCTAGCTTCACCATCGGGTATTTTACTGAAGATATTAATTTTGGCCTTCATCCTCTGACCATCCCAATTATTCTATTTCTTTCAAGCCTAAATTACAGAAGTAATCAGGATGAATGAGACAGAACCTTTATTTATTTATTTTTATTTTTATTTTTGCAATCAATCAGTAATTAGAATCATCTATGTTATCATCTACAGCCAAATGCTCCACACCCATTGCTTTATCCTCCTCCACTTCCATATTTTGTCCTCAGATCCTTGTTTCCTTGTCCACGTGTTGGCAAAATACATCATGACTTGGTGTTGGTTGACACTACACTTGAAGGTGATACAATTTCTCGTTGCCAAATAACACATCCCTTGACCCTTATGAAGATATCCACTTCCTTGCTTCACATTATCTTTCCTGACTTGCCCGTCTTGAATTTATCCACTGTGTTTACAAATAACTGAATCCTTCTAATGATCCGAGTCCTGTATTTAGTAAAATGATGAGATTCTCAATCTTCGATGATAGAAGTTGGTGCCGAAGAAGTTTGATTCTGTTGGAGCTGCTGGAGCCTCATCTAGTCATTAGTGAGCGAGGCAGATGTTTGGAAGCAATAGAGATGTTTAATGCATCTAGGTTGTGTGGTATCTAATTTAAGGGTAAAGGACAATCGCTCAACATCTACTTTCAAGGAGTATTTCA
This sequence comes from Berberis vulgaris, assembly GCA_963556465.1. NCBI lineage: Eukaryota > Viridiplantae > Streptophyta > Magnoliopsida > Ranunculales > Berberidaceae > Berberis > Berberis vulgaris. The sequence goes on along the minus strand of OY747125.1, from coordinate 29,076,044 downwards.
GTGATGGAGTTTGGGCCTAAAGAGGTTTCTCAGGTTGTCTTGTTGTTAGCCTCGTAGGAGGAAGCAGAGTTTTTCACCTGGAATGACATCATGGGATAGAAGATGGGCACTCTAGTATGAGTGACATGCATCTGGACTGTAAATTGTACACTGAAATCTCAGCTTGGAAGCCTAAGCACTCATCTCATTTTATCATTGCTGCTCCTTCTCAATCTTTTACACTTAAATAGAAATTTGTGTTTTTTCTGATAAAAAAAAAAGATGTATTAATGTAATCGTTCTATATGGTTTTGATTGGGTGTCAATCACTAGGTGGTTGGTGTAATGTGCCCCCGTTACATGTATTCTTTTTAGGAAAGTAATAAAGGTCTTGCATCCCAAAGTTGCCCCTCATACTGAAGGTTTTAATAAAAAAAGGGCTTAGTGTAGTGGTTTGTTTAGGTTTATTTTTGGATTTTGGCTTTCATTGTATCTCATGGAAAGTTATAAATGAATCTTTACCTAAAAAAAAGAGAAAGAAATAGCCTGTCACCCATACCACCACCCAATTATGGTTAACAAAGACTATCAGGTCTTGCCCATATCCTATCTAGCTCGGCTTGATTGTTCTAGCAATTAAAATTCGAACCATGATACTTGTTGTCTGACAACCCACAAGAAATTCGTTTTCTTGTTGCCAAAATGTTAGAGTTTATGTTGATTGGTAATAGTATTAGGTTTGTGTATTCAACAAATCCCTCATTCTTTTTACTTGCATTTCTATTTTTTTGAGAAAGGATAAAACTGTAATATAGGCAAAGGAAACATAAAAAAAAATTACATAGATCTCCAAAGAGAGATTAGAGATCATAAGCAATCTTAGTCCAATCTACAAAACATATTCAAGTCTGAGCCTTTTAAAATTAGGCCATAAAGATGCCCAATCCCAACGAAAACAAATCTCACAAATTAAAGCGTATTTGTTTCATACTTCAATTTAGAATGCTCCATTTCAAATGGAACGACTGAAAACATCCTGAAGAAGGGATCTTTGTCTCACCATTAACAAAGAGGCTGATTTGTCCTTGAAGTTCCCTAGTTCAGATTTCACAGTGGGTCCGTCATGCTACATGACATGGTTCAACTACATTTATTCTATAATGCTTAGGTTATTGTTTACTAGGGGTGGATGCGCTCTACATGCACGGATATTCTGTACTTTTATTTTATTTTAAGGGCCTATGTATAGTTTATAAATAATTAGAGGACTTCAAATAAATTATTATATTAGCGGATTAAGTATAATTAATCAATATTTCAATGATACTGGTTTTGATCATAAAAATATGATATGTGAATGGCGAAATGGAAAAACAAAATGTTAGTTGTAAGGGCCTTTCTATAATTTATAAATAATTGGGAGGCTTGAAATAAATTATGTTAGGGGCTTAGATATAATATATCAATGTTTAAAAGGGGTTGGTTTGGATTGTAAAAATTATAAAATGTTGAGGCATAATGGAAAAATTCAAAAGTTAGATGTAAGGGTCTATTTATAATTTATAGATAATTGGTGGCCTTCAATTAAATTACTTCAGGGGCTTTGTTATAATTAATGAATATTTAGAGGGTCCGGGTTTGATTGTAAATAATCTGAATTTGGGAGGGCAAACGTGTAAAAAAAACGTAATAGTATTTTCGTTTTCGTTTAAAGACACAAGTGCCCTTTGTTACTTTTACCACCGTTAGATTTTTATTTGTAAATATCATATAGTTGGGAGAGCATTGTAAGATCCCGAAAATTAGGTTGAAGACAAATGTGTAATAATGTTTTTCAATTAAAAGACACAAATACTCCTAGAACTATTCATTGATATGTTGGTTTTACATGTAATAATTAAGAATAAGGGAGGGCAAAAAGGGAAAGAAAAATTAGAGTTGAAGACATACTTTTTACTGTTCATTTGGGGTTTGGGGAAGATGCATTATATATTTCAGATATAAAACATTTAATTATGTTTTCTACACCTCAGCATCTTGTCGAATTGATCCTTTTATATTTAATTATATAATGATCTTGTTGTCACAGCTTAGAGTATTGTTTAATTATATCAATTCAGTAAAGTGATATATGTCACCTATACTTAGATTGTTTGTTACCTCATTAGCTCATTCTAACATTTCTCTGGTACTTTTTTTGTAGTTTTAATTCTGTCCTTTATGTTGTGATGAGGCTTGTGTTTTTTGTTTATCTATTCGAAATTGAAAGTGTGAATATGTTTTGCACAGAATCTGCCATTTTTAATTAATTATGTCACAAATTCCTTCAGGTGATAAGAGCGTATGTTTTCAACAGAGCCTGGGCATTAGGTCTTCTTATGGATGTATTTGGAGCGCTATTGATGTTAAAGGCCTTATCTCAAGCTCCGGTGAGTCATCCTAGATCAAGCTTGTATGTAAAATCACCTACTGTTTGGTCTTACATGGTATGCACTGGCTACTTTAATGGTGAACGGATGACCTTAATGATGCACGTCTTGTAGGTATCTGTCATACAACCAGTTTCTGGTTCTGGACTAGCTATACTTTGTGTCTTTTCCCATTTTTATCTTAAGGAAGTCATGAATGCCCTTGACTGGATTGGGATTGCCTTGGCAGGTGTCGGCACAATAGGTAAAGTAAGTTCACAATGACTTCTTCAGTTGAAATGCACCTGCAAAGTTTTGATGGTGATCTTTTCTAGATAAACTTCAAATATATAAATTTCAAGGGAACCATTGACAAAAAAACATCATTGGTTAATAATTTAATATATTACAGGATGACTGGGGTTACATAAGACCTCTACTAGATATACAGTTCCCTCACAGCTGTGTTGTTTGAGCTCCGTAACATGCTGTGGTTAAGAGAGTGCACTTTATAATGATCTCAAAAATAAAAGTAAAAGAAATGATGGTCATTATGATGCCAAAAAATCATTATAATGTAAGGTTGACATAATTCTATAAAAAAATGATAGTATTTATCAATAGTATGGTAACGATTTCTTGTGATATGTTGTTCAATTTCTTATATACATATGTATGTATTTTTATTTTATTTTTTAAATTTATTGCATGGTAGTAGGGTTTAAATTAAAGAATTTGAGTAACGTTCTAACAAATATGAGTCACGTCACACGTGCAATGCAAATGCACCATACATAACAAAATCTTATTCGCTTGAATAACATAGTATAAAAAGAAAATAACATAATAATTCAAAACTTCTGCAATTCATAGCCTAAAGTAACACATTTTCATTAACATTTATTTAAAATCTCATGTATAAAGAACACTTGCGACGCATAAAGAACACTTATTTCTTCTGCAATGCATAAAGAATATTTATTTTCATTAACATTTATTTCTTCTGCAATGCATAAAGAACACTTGCGATGCACATGCAGACTGCTAGTGCAGTATATATATATAGTATTGCTTATTTGTTATTTTATTTTATGAAAAACTGAAGGAACAAACAGTGTGTAGTTTGTAGTCTTGTGGTAGCCATTGCATCGAAACTTCAAGACAGCTATAAAATACATCTTCCTCTGTGCATAATTCCATGCAACTAAAATGAATCTAAAATGAGAATAAAACATAAAACAAACACATGAAGTGGACTAGAGACTTGGTTTCACTATATATGCATTCTTTCTCTGTCCTCTTTCCGTTTCCTTGTGTTAGCAAATTTGTGTTAATCCCTAGGTCTGTGAGGCTTTTGAGGTCAACAAAAAGGATGGAAGTGCCTTTGCATTTCGAGATGTGTATCCTGAATTGTTTACTTGGGATATTTCCAATTTGCTTCTAACGTATATCCCAACTAACTATTGCGGTATTAGTTATTCAATCAGTACATCATCTTTGTCTTTAAGCATTCTAATGAGTACAAGCTTTTGATTGCAGGCGTTGGTGTTGGAGGAGAAGATCAAAAGGCTTCTGCCATATCCCTTTCCCATCTTCCTTGGCTGGTGTTCGTTGTTTTCCTCTTGTTTGTAGGTATCATATTCTATGCACCGTCTGACATACATAGTATTAATATATGATTCACCTAATTATTGAAAAAAAAATCCACATTTCAGGCATATCTTTTTAAGAAGTAGATCATTCATAAGTTGTTGGCTCATAGAGTTGAAGAAAGTTCCTCATGTCCTTGAATTTGTGGATAAATTTTAGCAACAAGTATTGAATTTGTTTACATTTTTTTTTCCTACTAGAAAATTTGGAAAGGTTAAATACCAAAATAGGAGAATTTACAGTCCTATGACTCCTGCTGAAGTGCTGATCTTTCTAATTAAATTGGCTTTAGCTTCCCTTTTATTAGATGCACCTAATAGCTGGAGTAGAGTCACCTGAGAACTGTGTAGTTTCTTTTATATGCACTTTTGAATAGGGGTACTGTTATTGGAAAACTGATGGAGGTGGGTTTATAGGTCCTCCTTGGTGGATGGCTTCGCATCTGCAAACGCCAACGTGGTCAGCAGGATCTGGTAAGTTTCTCTTTCTGAGTACCAATAGACTATATCAGTGTTACTATTTTTAGGCATGATTGTTGACATATGGTCTTGTTTCTTTCACCATCATGTTTTTATTTTTTATTTTTCTATCCTTTGTAGATGCAAGCTGAAGTTGTTGAGGAAATCATATATGGTTTGGAATCAGGCATTTTATTTGGGTACTGCCACATTTTTTATTAGTTCTTTTATAATGATTTATATTTACACTTGCATTGATTCTTTTTTATCTTCACATTTATCTTGGGGTCTTAATGCTTTTAAGGTCTGCCTTTGTGTAATAGCTGCGTAAAGCTATTCAATAAAATTTAACATGTATGCATCAATGCGAAGCGGCCGAGACTAACTTCAGTGCATACGAGTTGAATGTTGGTTATTATGCACCCAATGATTGTTCTTATTCTTTAACACCTCAAGTATTTTTATAATTGGTTTCATGTTATCTATGGCATTGATGTATGTTTCATTCTTTTTTAATTTCTTTATGATTTATAATATCTTTTATCATTTTTTTTAATGAAAAAACGAGTTGTACGCCTTGTTACGCATCAATGTGCCACTTCGCATTAAAAAAATCTGATCGCCTCAGTATTGAAAAACGCTTTTTAAAACATCGGACATACTAGAAGTAGAAACACGAAAACTTTGTTGGATTTCTTTCTCAAGAAAAATAAGTCTTTGTTGGATATATTTCTAATTTGCTTTTAATTGGAGTTAAATTGAAGATCGATACAAGAGATCTCCAACGTTGAAGTTATATGGTAATGGGATCCTTAACCCGGAAACAAACCTGAGGTTTCAGGTAAGGGTTGTTGCGAGGGTGGGGAACTGCAGAATGACCAGGATGATCAGCAAGGAAGAGTTGTTGCCTGAACAAGATGCAATTAAGAAATGGAGATAAAAGTTAGCATATTGCAGCTGGAAATGAAAATTAACATGCCAGGCAAGTCTTCTAGCTCATGGTTAGCAACGGAAAACACATGAAGATTATATTTTTCGCCAAGCAGGTATGAAGGCGAAGGTTGGAGATTGTTTTTAAGAGATGGTGTGGTAGGGATTGAAATCTTTTGAGGAAGGTAAGTTCTTCAGAAGCAAGGTAGAGTAATCCAAGATTAGGATGGCTTCAACATGTTCTTAGGCAAGAACAAAATCAAGGGATGATGGAATCCAAAATTGGGATGGTTGCAACTTTTAACTCATGTTTTTAACAATGCAAGGTAATATGAACTTGGACGTTGGATTGGAGTAGAGCAATAAGTTTTATGCAAGAAGATTGTGGTCACTCGGGAAAAGAAAAGGGAGAATGGTGACTGCAGGATGGTTTCAACTCATGTTCTTAGCCAAGGTCAAAATCAAGTGTAAATGGAATCCATCGTTGGGGTGATTTTAACCTATGTTTTCGGGAAATGCTAGGGTAATATGAATGTGGGAATGTTGAATTGGAATACGCAATTGTTTTAAAGAGCAGTATGGAATGTGTCCTTTTTTATGTTTTTGAAACACAACTACCACATATATAGCAAGCACTGTATATACATTTTGGGCCCAAGCAAAGTTATCAGATATCACTGCATGAAGTGAATAGTATAAAAAATCGTATTGTCAAAATGAAAACCGAATAGGGGTTGAAATAAAAATCGTAATGTTCCTAGAATTCATAACATGATATATGTTTCATACTTCTTTATCAAGTGAGTAATAAGGAAAAAATAATAGCATAAGTTTTCAAATAACATTAAGGAGTTCTTAAGTCATAAAAGTCCTACCATAATTCACAAAAGGGAGCACCTGATAAGAGCTCTCGAGTGAATTAGGAAGTTTTCAAAGAGAAGTAACAAAACTACCCTTTAGTATGGAAGCTTAGTACAACAAACGATTTTGTGATTCCAAGAGATTTGAGAAAGTTTTATTAGCTTAAAGAGAGGTCGAAAAATGGTGGAAGCATTAGAAACTGGTTTTCTCCAATCGGTTGATAGAAAAACATATGGTTTAGTTATAAAATGGTTGCAGGTTCTTTTAATGTTTGGAGGACTGAAGATTTTTTTATTATATTTGTAATAATAATAATAATAATAATAATAATTTTTTTTTTGTGAATTTTGTAAAGCCACCTTTGAATTTACAGTTCAAGATTTTTGTAATTAGATATGTATAGAATTGCATGATGCACACCCTGCCTCCACGCCCCACCTTGATTTGAATTGTAGTCTGTGTGATTCGTTGGATCGTACAATTCTTGAGATTTGATAATACTGGCTCAAGCACAGTTGGGTACCTAACAATTAAATTCGAGAATAACCAAGTCTAGGTTGTGCTTTTTACTTTCAAACCCAATTGCTCATAGTTGAAGAGGCTAAGCCCTAAACCAAGCCCAAGTTGGTTTAGCCCCCAATGGGCTTGGGTAGTAGTTGTCTAATTTCGAATCACTCCACAAAAATTAGCCATTTATGATACTTCTTACACCGTCAATTGTAGCCTCCCATTTGGTGAAATTGAGTGATAAATAACTTTGCAGCTTATAAAGGATACATATGCTACAAACGTGACTCTTAGGAGAAGGGTTATCTTGGCCAAGTATGGTACCAATGTGAATCAATGGATCAATAGAGAGGATTTGCTCACCCAATGTTGCTCAATTTGGAAAGCTATCATGCAACACAAAGTTGCATCTTGTAGTCATGTATCTTTTAATGCTCACGGAGGGGATTCAATTCAATTCTGGAACCACCTCTAGCTTGGGGAACACCCTCTTGAAATTATTTTCCAATACAAGCATGTCAGACAACAAAGAAGGTCTCATTAGGGAGATCGAGTGAAGGTAGCACAAATTTCTCATCTAGAAACAAGGCAGTGTGGATGATGGACCGTGCATGAAGCTGATTTCTGACTTTGACTACGGTTTGAAAGGCTTATGGAGAGACTCAACAGGCTATTGAGTTGATAACGAGTACAATTTAGGCCCTATTTCCTCATTTTATGTTGATCAATCCTTGATTCGGAAGGTGGACTAAATTTCACTCTCTGACCGAGGTGCATCTAGCTTAGATGAAGCCAACGAGCAAACTGCACATTGGAAAGGAAGTTTGGGATGCAGTCTTTCTTTAAATGTAATCTAGGGTTGAAAAAAAACCAAACGAACCGATTAAATTGCCCGAACTGACCAATTTGGTTTGGTATTGTTTTGGTTTCAGTTCAATTTGTAATATTTTGAACCCAAAGTGATTGGTTTGGTTTTAGGTTGAAAAACCCGAGGAAACCCAACCAAACCAATGCATATGTTTAGTTTTTTAATTATATATAATACAAAAAATTAGTAGACAATACATAGTTCGGTTCGTTTTATCGATTTTGCACAATTTTGTCGATTTAATTGAACTTCATTTTGGTTTAGTTTGGTTAAGTTTCATTAAACATTTGGTTCGGTTCAGTTTGAATTTCTGCCAAAACGATTTATATGGTTTTGTTTGCACATTCATGTTGAAATCGAGCCATGAACAACCCTAATATAATCTGGGGTTTTCTTTTGGCTTGAGCTTGGATCTGTTTTGATCTCGCTTTTGGGTACCTTGATGTATTTTTCCTTTCTTGTTTCATGTTTGTTTTGGAATGTTGGATGTTGAGGGTTCAATGGAATTTTAACCTTTAAAAATAAAATTAATAAATTATGCTAGTGAAGATCAACATCGTGTCTGGAATCTCCACTTTAGGAGGCATTTAATTGACTAGCTGCTGGATTCATTGCTCTTCAGATTCATTGTCAGCGTCATAGTCAGGTGGGTACGCTTCACAAATCTGTTTGGATCTATTGTACTCCTAGATTCTTTTTTGTGCTTTGGACTGTCTCGCCTGGCAGAATCTTGACGTTCAATACATTGAATCAAATAGGGTTGTCCTTGAGTGTTCTTTGTGAGACAGCTGAAGAGACAGTAGACCACCTTTTGGTCTCCTGCAGTTTTTCTGTGCAGATTTTGGTTGGGCCTTGGGAAGACTCACCGAAGAGAATCAAAGGCCTCAGTTATGGGTTTAACTTCAATTAATGAGATCCTTGCTAATTGAGCAAAGGATAGAAGTGTGAGAATTTTCTAGGATTCTAAGAAATACTATGCTACATATTCATAGGGATTTAAAAATCTTGTTATGGATTTGGGGTATACTTGGGATCCAATGAGGGATGTATAAATACCATACTTTTATGTATGACTGGGGCTCCATTGTAAAGCTACAGGAAATTAGTTTTTTGTTATGGGTTTGAGGACTGTGAATATCTCTATTACAGTTCCTCTATTTTTGTTTTTATACTCATCTTTTTTGAATAATACATATATGAACCTGTTTTTTCTTGATAAAATAAAATAAAATTGGTCCATCATCATTGAGAGTAAACTACTTGTGGTTGGATCTGATCCATTATCTCACAAATAGTATTCTCAGTTAGGAGTATTGTACACATTAAACTTTTTTTACTTTTCCTTTGATCAGGCAAAACAAAAACTTAATTTAATCCCGAGAAAGCACCAATAGTGGATTCTTTCTAGAGACTGTTTCATGCCATGACATGAGATTGTGGATAGACATCACAGTTACCTTGTGGATTTGGGTAATACGTGGGGCATTTCTAAGGACTTCCACTTCTCTTGTATGTTTGACTGAGGGATATTGTGTATATAGTAAATAACACTAGATGTATTCTTGTGCAGGCTCTGTGATCCTCTTTCACTGATTGTCTGCTTCTTTTAATGAAATCTTTGTTTTATTGAAAAAAATGTGTCAATAGTAACACTCAGTAAAAGAGAGTGCCAAGTGTAATGAATTACTGGAAAATAAAACTTTCCAACTAAACATGAAGTCATCCATACACAGTTTGCCCACTGTTGCAGTGTTGCTGCAATGCAAACTTAGTACCATAGAACAGATTTTGCTTGAAGGATGGAATGTTAAATTGATGTACTGGACGCATAAACAGAACTCTCCTTTATTATTTGCATATGCACACATGGATTTCACATTTTTCTGGAGTACCCATTGTGGCAAAGCAAGAATGCTTCCATTTGGGTGGTATGTAGCCTTACTGGTATCAGAATCGTACCACTTTTTTTTATTTTTAAATAAAAAACTGCCTGAGAAACAAATCAATTGAATTTTGCACTGGAAAAAACTGTTTATGGAATCATTATTTTCTCATTGGACGATACTGAATTGTCTTTTATTTTATTTTTTATTTGGGGTGCTAATTATGTTATAACTACAGGATGGCATCAGTAGTATCCAAGATGGGGTTTGTGTTCTTGGAACAAGGTTTCTCTAAGATGTTGGCTCCTGTTTGCATTTCTATCAGTATATGCTGTAGTTGCACAGGATTTTTTTATCAGGTAAAAGAGAAGTAATATCATTGAACCCATTCATTTTAAGCAATGTCATTCACTGGTGTACTATGGGTATAAACCATTGAGCAAAAAATGTGCCGTTCTTGACAGTTCAGTAGGTGTCAGGTTAGGGGATATCTTCCATGATGCCCGAATGTTGAATTATATATATATATATATATATATATATATATATATATATCTATATATATATATTATATATATATTAGAAAAAAGGAGTCAATGTAATTAAGGCAATCAATAAACAAGTTAGAAACTAGGTTACAGCCTGAATACACTTTCCCAGACTGAAAATGCACGAGTTATTTGCACTTTGGCCACATTAGTTTTTATAGGTATATCGCTTTGGCTCCCAAATTTAGCCTAATATTAGTCTAACCCCCAAAATGGATGAAACCATCCAGTCTTGGACGTTGACCAATCAAGAACAATTTATAGACAAAAATGCCCTCTGCCATTCTTTCTTCTTATATGCATTTTGACGCCCATTAGTTTATAGTTATATTACTTTGGTCCCCAAAGTTTAGCTTAATATCAGTTTAACCCCAAGATTGATGGAAATTGTCCAGTTGTGGACGTTGACTGATCAATAAATTTTTAAGGATCAAAATACCTTCATATTAATGGCATGCAAGGCAAGTGGGAGCCCCCTTACACCACCTAAATATCTAAAGGCCCGGATTAGAAACTTCTCTAGGATATCTATTGATTTCAATTAAATTCTTTGAACTAAAAAAATAGAAAATTTCATCTTCTTCTTGACTAAAACTTCATCTTCCTGATCGTCTTTTCCCTTTTGTATTCTCTATAAAGCCCAACCACCTCCCGACAACATCAAACCACATTAGTTCCCCCACCACCATTTCCGCCCAATCTCATGACAATCTCCACCCATCATCACCTCCACCCTGCAACCACTCTCCCCAATCCATCATACTGTCACCTACAATTATCATCCCCAACCCTACCCTCATTTCTCCATCTCTACTTTCCCTAGCTATAGACCACCGTCTCCATCCAAAATACTTCAACCATCACTTGTATCTCCACCCTCAACTTCACTTTTCAGCCATTATCCCCACCTAAATTGTCATTCTTTTCTCTAGTCTATGGTTGAGTCCACCATCTCAACCCAACAACCACCACAACTTGTAGCTATACTCCCACCCAACCTTCAACTTCAACGCCATAGAGATGAGGTGAGATTGTTATAATAAGGTTCAAAGATGAATTTGGGCAGTTGTGGAGTTTCTTTGGAAGAGGAATGAACAAAGTGGGCATAAGTTATTTTTGTCTTCAAATTGGTCTTGACCAGTGTCAACATCCTTGAAATGAATAGACGATTTCAGTGAAATTTGGGGGTTAAACTTATATTAGGCTAAACTAATGGGGGCCAAAGTGCAAATAAGAGGGAAGAGAGGATGGAGGGTATATTGTCTACAAATTGGTCTTGACCAGTCAACTGGACAGTTTCCATCCATTTTGGGTGTTAGACAGATATTAGGCTAAATTTTGGTGGTCAAAGTGAGATACCTATAAACTAATGGAGACCAATGTGCAAATAACCCAAAATGCACCCATGAAAAGCAACCCCATTAGTCTTATCCCATATGTTTCCCCAATGCCTTGATGTCTTGAGCTAACCTAGAAATGCCTTTGAAGATGTCTTGAGTTTCAATATTTATCACCTACTTTTTTTTTTGTTAGGACTTACTGTTTCTCGTCCTGTTGTATCATTAGTCGTAGCTTTTGGATGTCTAACCTGAATTACCATGTTGGAAAGCAGGGAGTGGATTACCTGTTAAAAAAAATACAAAATGGTTTGTGCATTCAGAAATCAATTTCGAAATTTGTATCTAAGTTGGATTTTGGAACCTTAGTTTTGCAGGATGCCATTTGCTTTTGTTCTATGAAAAAATGTGTTTGTTAATGTTAGTGATGAATTTAGAAAACTTGATGGTCAAATTTCACAATATCTTAATCTGAATATTTTTTGTACATAGACAAGGGGTTTAAAGCATGGTAGAGCTATTGTGGTGTCAACATGTGCTGCCGTTGCATCAATAGTTACTGGTGTGCTCGCTGGCATGCTGGCTCTTGGTGAACAGTTGCCTTCAGCTCCCACAGCTCGCCTTTGGTTATTTCTTGGATGGTATCATAATGAACTCTTTGACCTACTATTGTTCTGAATGAGGTTTGGGATTCACTCTTCTTTTTTTTACCCTTAACTGCAGGGTTTTCATTATTACTGGTGTGATTGTGTTAGTGAGCTCAAAAAGGCTGATCCAACTCTTTCCAAGGTCATTGCGACACTTAGTACGTGGCAGTGATAGGAATGTGAATCTAAGGCGGGCTGGGTCCATGCGTGCTAGGGAATCTAGTCCAAATACTGTCATCCAGGCATCAACCTTACATCATTTGATTTCATCCACGACGAAAGAAAAGCCTTGAAGTGGTGCTAAAAACAAAATGTGACATTTGCTGCATGATGTGCAATGATTCTGTATGTTGATAGTGAAGAGTGCCGTTAGATATGATTTTTTACAGGGGGGGGGGGGGGGGGTGGGGGTGGAAATGCCCTGTGATCTGCTGAGTGCTTGAATTTCTCTTGGACCATTTTATTGAGTTCAATTAGGGTGAAGTATTTTTCTCTCAGGAATTCAGTTGTATTACTGAACCAAATTATGAATTTGATATTTGTAATGGTGATTCTAATGGGAAGATATGTTAGCTATAACATCTGTTATAACAGGTGATCTTGTGGAATCTGGAGTCTCTCTAATACCCGACAAGGCTGTTAGAGCATCCACACTAAGCTGGGTTGCTGGGTTTTTGGGGTGGGTGTGCTAATTTGCACACTCAACCACCCCAGTAAGCCCAAAAAACATGTCAGATGCACATATTGCTGTTAATGGAGTGTCAAATTTCACACACTGCTAACGCCGGTAAAATTAACCCACCAAACATGGGAGAGGAGGGATTGGCGCGAAGTTGTGTCACATTTTCCGGCTCCATTCGAGATGGCGTGGGAAGATTGACTACTATGGGTAAAACAAACTTGCACCCCCATTTGGCTGTGTAAATTTTTAATTTTTTTTTGAAAATACCCTACTTGCCGTGGATGCTCTCAAGGGACTCAAATAGTTGATAGCTATTTGTTCCTAGAGAAACTTTGGATGAGTGAAAAGCGAGGGAGAGAGGTAAAGGGAGAATGGAGAACATCAATTTTATGCCAATCTGTACCTAATTTGTACCCTCGTCTTTTTAAGATTGATTATTATTATTAGTTGCTAGTTCTATCCTTCTACTTTGCGGCAATTGTTGTAATACCTTGTTATTCATAAATAATTAAAATTTACATTTTCAGTTAAGGTGGTAGTGATTTGTGTCATGTTTGAGTAAAATAGTGATGTGTTGAGTCAACCGAAGAATTAGTTTCTCTTGAAAACGCGAAAGTACCTAGCAGTGCTTAAGTTTCACATTGAATAACGTGGACGGGACCTTCTAAGGTGAACTGCACAAGCACTTGGGCTCATAGCATCAGCAGCAACAAAGCCTCGAAGAGTAGCAAGCATCTCAATAAACAGTATGTGAGATTGGGATTTAGATATTCATCATTTGCTTTCTAATCCTACACCTTAATATCTTTCCTCGTGTAAAACTTTTGTATCTTCCTTTTATGACACTATGAAGGCCATGAGTTGCATGCATTGTAAAAAATTAATCAAAGAAATACCAAATGTTTCCTCCAAAACTTTTAGGAGTGGCTTGAAGCAGATCACATAGTAGGCAATTCAGAAAGGTTTGATACAGTTCTTACAGCAGATTTGGAGCAACTGACTGGGAAGTTGCTTCTTCTGAACAAGATCCCCACAACTCTAGTGAAAGAGAAGCATGCTGAGTTCAGTTATTGCATAAAATTGGGAACTGCAGTGACAATTTCTTCCCATTTAACCATTTCTGGAACCAATGACATATAATTGCTTTAATTCCCTTTTAGCCAGTTAACCAATTGGAACAGTAGTCCAATCAAATAAATTTTACAAATGTGTTTCATAATATTACAAGGTCACTCCTTCGAATGCATTATAATATCACCTGTGAAAGCGAGGGTGCCATGCTGTGGCTGGTGCCCTCCTCTTCAAGCTTTGTTTTGGGCTGCTTCGCCCCACTCCACTCCAACATAAGAAGACTCATAATCATGCTTTCCGGAAGATAAATATTTCTTCACTGCATTCTTGTTCCTTTTCTGGAGCCTACTTCATATGTAATGTGCTGCAGGCAAAACCACCTTCATCTGGCGCCTGCGCTAACTCCAACTACTGCATAACTGAAAGCTATCACATAAATGCTAAAGATCAGTCCAATATCATTCACCTCAAATACAAAAACTAGGGCATCCTGTGACCATGACTTTTGAGTGAGTTGGATCTTGGAATGAAAACCTAGCCATTTATTGTGACAAATAACAGATGGCAACATCTATCTGATTTCATGATTGATGAAGAACACACGCAACAAAATAAATAATAACGCACTTTATGAGTTCTCTTGAATCATCATATTTATTAGCAATTTAGTGGAAAACAGTAAGTACTGTTGTAACAAAATATCTACCTTACCTGGTATTGGAGCTGGTATTTTTCTATAGACCGGGTTTAATAAAGACATGTTTTTTGCAGAGCTCCATCGGGTAATTGAACATGATGCTATAGCAGAATGGGCAAAATTTGGCATGATATCGCAATGGTTGACCACTTTAACAACCTATGTTAAATTGATGAAAGTTGAGCAACAACATTTAAGTGTCATTCCCGCAGTTGGTCATTTTGATCAAGAGAGTTTCATGACAGTTTCACCTGAAATCCATGTATTCAACATCCAGTGGTGGGGGATCCTTTCATTGTTGTAAACACATAATTTATTTTATTTTTGAAAAATTAAATTTACTGAAGGACACCCTACAAGGGTCTATAGACGCATCTATTAAATTCTTATCATATATCCATAAGATACTTGAAGGATGTACAAACGAAATCCTCCCAGTGACCCATAACTCTGAAGATTACTTTCCTCTCTTCTCCAGGGATTGTCTAGAAACAATTATAAGGTAGGTTAAGTAGCCCACAACAGGAAAAAGACAAACACAAAGCAATGAAAATATCCAAAGCATTGCAAGAATACAAGGTTCTTCCAATTGAATATATACTCCTCAAAACAGACCCTTCTGAATTTTCCAAAAAAACAACCAACATTAAAGGTAACTCTTATTATCCAAAATAGTGTGATCAACCTCATACGAGGTCCCCTAAAAGCTCTACCATTGTGCTCCAACCAAATACCCTAGATGATGGTGAGAGGAATGAGACTCCAAACATCCTTGTTTTTGGAAGTAGTGGATCAAATTCTCCAAGAGAAAACAGATCTCTCGTCGTACATGATATGACCCATCGCATCCCCAATTCTATCAGAAAGGAAGCCCAAACCTTTGAAGTGAAAGGGAAATAGTCTGACAAGAATAAAGGATGCATTCGCTACATTTTTCTTCCTATATTCATTGATTATCCAGTTAAAATCTTATCAAGGACCAGGGACCCCACAAAGAATGGCCACTCTAGGCGGAGCATGAGCCAACCCACTAGTTTTGATTCAAGGTGAAATGGTAAATGATTAACAGTGTGAGGTGCTACCCTATAACAATCAAGTAGATTCTGGTAATAGCATTTGCAAGGAACTTAACAGATATGTTATTATGCAAACCTGAGAATCACTGGATGCAAGAGATTAAGAAGACTAACCAATCAAGTTCAATAGGGAGGCCATCAGTTGCCTCCTATATAACATTGTGTTCTGCTAACGCATAAAGGCCAGGAACACCTCACATAGGGGAGCATACGCACACCTCTGATCTTCCCAAAACCTTATCCTATTGCCTGCACCTAACTTCCATCTGAATTTTTCCTGGATTCCTCTATTCTCACCATAATGTTCTTCCACACCATGCGCCTATGAGAATCTTGCGCATTGCCACTCTCCCACCCTCCCACTTTACTACCATATAAAAATAATCCTATTCAAAGGCTGCTCTCTCCCTCTAGAATCTCCATAGCCACTTTCCCAACAGTGCTTCAATCATGATACTAAATTTTTTGATACTCATGTACCATCTCACAGTGCTTTAATCATAATACTAAAATTCTTGACACTCATTTTTTCAGCAAAGAATGAGGATGTACCATTTCACGTGCTTCTACACCGGATTCTAATACCAAGCCAATTTTTGCTATAAGCTTACTATTAACATTCTAAATGCTCACTCCTCAATACTGCAAAGGACTAGCATATCAAGATCATAAATGGTTCAAACTCAAAGGACAAGGGAAAAAGAGTTCAACACTAGCTATTTGCTTTGATATTATTTTGCTTTTTGGTCTATGTTGGTCAATATATATTCTTTTCTCGAGTATTAGCCATCAATTAAATTAATTTCCTAAATGTTTTCTAGAACTTCAATATTCGCAGATGAAACTTTAGTTTTAGATTAAAATAAATTATATAAAATTGTTATAATGTAAAAAATATATGGATGTTTTAGTGTATAAGAGTATACTTATATACGATTACATACAGCAGTAACCACGGCCCGAGTAGAGTTCCAAATCAAATCGTAACCCAAAACACCATCCCCCATGAGACTACCCGCCGTATTGTATGCCACTAAAATATCTTACCTTGTACCTGTATCTGTATCTGTATCTGTATCTGTATCTGTATCTGTATCTGTATCTGTATCTGTATCTGTATCTGTATCTGTATCTGTATCTGTATCTGTATCCGTATCCGTACCTCATAGCAAAGAAATTCTTATTCCAGGTAACTTTGGTTTGGACTCCTCCGCTCGCTTTTCAGGTTGGCTCTTCACTTACTAAGGCTCGACTTAGATGAGGCTCTTTTACAGCCCGCCTCAAACCATGGTATTGGAAAATTGTCCAATGCTCTGATTGGAATATCGCATAGAATGAAAATTCTAGGGGTCGAGGGAGGGAGCGAGGGCACCCATCCTCCTCGAGATGAGCGACAGCACGCATCTCCAAGGTGATGCGCTCATCTCGAGGAGGATGGGTGGTTTACACCCATCTTTCGCTCCTTTCCCTCGCTCCCTAGCAAAGCTCTGCATAGAAAGCCCCCTTGTTCAACTTCCAATGCAAAACATATTTTTCTTCTGAGTTCCCTTTGGCCTTTCGATAAACCTGCCCACTTTATTAATTTCCCAATCAAACCAGGCACAAATGCCAAGTGCAAATCCAATACAACTTCCGTATTCCTCACTCATTAAGAAACTCATTTCAGTCATATTCTTCCAATTGCATTGGTCATATGCTTCAGGAAAGATATATTTAATTTAACAGGATTATCTATTTTCCTAATTGATCCATCTTGATTTTATCTCCTTTGCCTAATTCGAGAAAAAGCCTTCATCCAAAATCAACTAGTTCTTCAAAGACTATGCCTACTTGGTAGTCCAAATCATCCCTTGTACATTCGTCACAATCACAATTAAAAAAAAAAGGATGTATGAAACTTATGAAATTAGTATATGGTGTTCAAGCTGAAAATAACGACATCTTGGGCAGAAATAAAACCAAATTACCAAGGATAAATATATTTTTAGTTGAAAATTT
Source organism: Berberis vulgaris (assembly GCA_963556465.1). Taxonomy (NCBI): domain Eukaryota; kingdom Viridiplantae; phylum Streptophyta; class Magnoliopsida; order Ranunculales; family Berberidaceae; genus Berberis; species Berberis vulgaris. Next base: position 29,058,444 of record OY747125.1, on the reverse strand, counting down.
TCTTGAGAAAAACTTTTAACTGTTTCATAGATTGCAAGTAGACATGTAAAAATCACTAGTGAGAAAACCTTGTTTTCTTCATTTCCATGGGAATTTCTTTTTCAGTTGAATTGTCATGAAAACGAGAAATCAAGGTATGCCATGAGTTCATATGTCAATAACCAGATCAATGATACATTTTAACGACCACCAAAGGGCCATATTAGATGCCTCAAGATTAATCATCTAAAACACGACTCGAGCATGAACATTCCTTATGTCAAAATCAAGAAAAAAGGAAAATGCAAATCTCGAACAACATTGATGGTTTAGAATAAGTTCTAAAGAATAAAAATAAAAGTTATCCAACTTCCCTATACCAACACCAACGGGGCAAGTACTTTGAGCTTCCTTATTCTCCTCTTCCCTCACTTATTTTGTCTTCCAACCCCAAACTCTACAATTCTCCTCCAAAAAAAAAAAAAAAATGTTACACGGGGTATGACCCACAAAGGGGCACACCACCACATCTTTGAATAGGAGGCTTGAGATATGGAAATCCAAGAACGATGTCCATCCAACAAAGAACTTGATTTGGTCATGAAGGAGCTCAAATGATTCCCACCACTCGTGTTTGCTAGGGAAGCACAGAATTTGGAGGAGAAGCTCGGAATTTACTAAGTGTTGTTTGCTTCATCGAAAGAACCCAACCTTCATCAACATATCATCATAAACCGTACAGCTAGAATTGGGGACCTGATTTGGAATTACAGATATAACATGACAAGGCCTCTTTCGATATGAATCAATAGCACCAATTCATCAAAGGTGTTCTCTCCTCTTCCAAGCTAAACGCTAACCTCATCAACATCAAAACCCTCTTCTCCCAAGCAATATTGGAATTTTACATACATCTTTTCACACTTTCACACTCCATGATGAAACCGATCCAAGTCAATTTCCTCATAGAGCTTCCATTTGAATGTTGAGTTGATTCACAAAAGAGTATTTGTTGTGATCAGAGATTAGGATGTGTGGGGGGGGGGGGGAGAAAGAAGTTAAGTAGAAGAACAGAAATGAGAGAACCCAATGATGGTGGTGTGATGGTGTTGGGGGAAATGATAGGTGAAGATGTGTTTTACGTTTACTGGTTCCAAGGCATCTAACAGAGCTATTTACTTTTCACACGCATGACATGTATCATGCCCCTTAGTAGAGGGCAATCTCGTCATTTTTCAAAAACATGAAGTTTTAGCCAGTTGCAAGTGAAAATTTCCTAAAAACATTGATTTGTAGACACATGATTAGAAAATGTTGGGTCTAGCATTATTATTACGGAATTATTGTTATTGAAATAAGATTTTGGTTTAGTAGACCCCATACCTTCATAGATGTGCTAATGCGTACCATCCAAGTTATGATCGATGATTCATAGGTTGGATCAGTTCTCTTTCAGGAGATAGGGGTTCCCTCTTCCTCGAGTCCCGCTGTAAAATGCTTCTCTCTTCACCTTCATCCTGACAAAAAAGATTTCATAGTTTGGGTTTTATTCCATTACTAACCAAAAACCCAAGTTCAGAATAAAAATGAGCTTTTCGCCCTCATTTTGCAATGTTTTGAAATTCACATGCTCACGCACCTCCATATCATTGTCTGTCACAAGTATCATTCAGATTCTACATCAACCGTTTCATTGACAGCTTGCATCCAATCCTGATAAGTTCGTGATGACCATAAAAATAAAAAGAGTGGCCACACAAGGACAGGAAACGTAGTTATCACTAGTATCTTAGTTGGTAATTACATATCAAATAGAGAACATCATAACAGTTCATCCTTAAGCAACTCAATTTTTTCCCGGAGATCCAAGATATGATGGATAAGTCCCTGCAAATATTTGAATGTGATAAGGAAATATTAGATTCTTAAAAGCTAAAAGAACGTCGTATCAGCGACTGAAAAAAACAATGGAAAAATTATCTCCAAACAAGAATCATTCAAAACTAAAAATGGGCACAATGCTACCTCGCGTCTCTGGAGCTCAATTGAACGAGCTAATGCTTGTCACTTTGTCAAAAGCTTTTTGGGCCTTATGACAGATGGGCGTTGATAGTTCTTTCAACGATAGAATATAATTACATGACCTTTGGTAGTTTTATCCACAGGTATTAATACCCCACCACTCTCAGCCTCAAGGGAGATTGCTATGTGCTCGACTTGAGGAAAGTTCTTCCCCCTCACAATTACCTTGATCAATTCTCGATGCTTCCAATGCAAATGCATGTTTTCCACAGTGCCATCAAAGACTTCACTCCTCCCTAAATTGTAAAACAAACATGATATATCACAGCCCGTGCATTTTTTCAAGAGAAGTAGGAATTATACAAGGATATACGAGACAGGTTATTACCTATGAGCAGGAACGGTTTCATACTTAAACCAACTTTACAGAATAAAAACCTCTCCTCTTCGCTTATGGTTTCTAAGTCACTTGGGAGATATGTTGGCTCAAGAAATTGTTGAACTTTCCCCAACTCCTTTTCTGCTCTATTGACCTTATCTTGTGCCTGGAGGTTAATCAGCATATAAGATAGATAGAGAGAAAATCATCGAACATAATCAATCATGAATATGAAATAGCATTATTTATATAAAGATCACTGATGAGCCACTCATAGAAATGCATTGTAACTCACCCGGGCAAGCTTCTTCTCAAGGTATGTAACTAATGAAGCATGTTTAGCTAAAATGAAATCTCTTTTCATTTTCTCCAGGTCCTTGCTGCTTGGTTGAGTCCCCCAACGAGAGTTTGCAGCAACGGTTTCACGTAGGGTACCAGCCACCAGTGGAACTTTGGTTGTTATGGCATTTGAAAGAAGGTTGAAGCTCTTTGTCTAGCTTGCTCCTCCCCACTCAGCCGAAGCTCTGCAAGTTTCTCTCTTTCAACCAATGTCTCCGTAATAAGAGGTGTCAGGAAATCATTACCCCTGTAAAATACAATGTAATCTACATTTCTCGACAGGAGTGTCCCCCCTGTTAATTTCTGCACAAAATGAGATGCAGCTGATGTAAACTGAGTGAAAATTGTTATGAAAAAACTTGCAGTACTTGTTAAAGGTGTTAAAATTGATCAAATCAATGCAAGGAGTTCCCTGACCCCAATACTTTCACAACAAGTAATGTTCATTCGAGTAGGAAATCAATGAAATGCCCATACATAAGTGAAAATATTGAAGGGTTCCTTTGGGAAGTTCCCAAAATCCTTAATAAAATTCCAACGTTACATTGCCAAGTTTATGAATAGTATACGAACCCTACCACATAAGCACCATGCACTTTACAGTAGTTTTTTATTTTTTTTGGAAAAGATGGACTTCTTCAGTTACTAATATGTAGTTAATTTTCTCAAAGAGATTATGTTCTCCTTCTGAGTAATTCAAATTCATCTCACCTCAGCAAGACAAGCAGAAGAAAATAATGCAAAATTTCTTCGTTTCAACCTAAAAATTACAGTTTTCCAACTAGAACTGCCAAAAAACTAATGCAAACTGATTTTTTTTTCTGGTCAAGCAAAATAAGAGAAATTTGTTTATAAAAGAAGGGAAGCAAGAGATACAAAAAGGAGAGAAGAAGTGACTTTCAGTATCTGAGATTTAATAGGACATCAGATGTCTAACTTAATATTTAATCACATTCTATTTAAGGTAAGTGGTTAATGAATTTGTATTTAGAAAAGGTACAATGCCCACCTTGAGCTCTTCGGCCATCCTCTCATTGCTGGTATTCTGTACGCCCTGTTTGATGGCTATCTTTGCAAGAGCATTTTTTCCCATAGCTTCACCATAGTTGTAGCCAAACCTTGCAGGCCTCTATTTCTTCATACAGTAATTTAATTGTCTTACAACCAAGATTCCACAAGCAAAAGTGGTCAAATGATTATAACAGTTGCATAAAATCTTGGTACATATGATGCATACCCAGGGAGAAATGAGGGGGCGACACCCTTGCAAGCCTACGGTACATCGTCGTTCGCTTGTTTCCAAGATTTGGCCTTGTTCCATGAGGAAGAAGTCTGAATGGAATTGCATAGCCTGGAACCACACTGGGGAGCAAATCTGCATCAACAGGTTGTGGCTCACGGCCTGACCAATCTTTGAAATCGCGGTCCCAACTCATCCAATAAATTGTTGAGTTCATGAAATTCCATAGGTTCCTCAGATGGATAATCAGAGGGCTTCGTGGATTTAGCCACATATGAATCTTCCGTTCTAGCTGCACCATTTTCTCTTTCATTACCAACAACATCAGTAACTAAATCTTTTGAAGAACTGGAACTATTCACACTAGCTTGAATCAGCTTTGTGTATGATTTTACACAAGGAAGTTTGTAAGCCATGCCTCTGTACAAAACAAGTAAACTGCCAGACCTCCATATCACGATACCTCCAGTTCTATTCTGAGAGAGAAAGGAAAAAAAGAAAGAGAGTGATTTTTTGCAAGGAAACCCAAAACAAGTAATTGCACAAATAGAAAATTAAACAAGATAACACATATATCAGAACAAAGAAGACTGATCTTGGAATCCAGCATGTCTTGTCTGGTAATCCAATCAATTTTTTTTTAATAAATGTTGGTTATTCATCAAAGAATACTTCAAAAATAGTTGGAGATTTCAACCGCAGTGGGTTCCTGGATTTGTGCTTTATGTCAACTTCTTGTTTCGGTGCCAAAGAGCAACAGAGTTCAGGAAATTGAAGAACCAGTTGGTCATATGTGTTCTTACAAAATTGCTGCTAAGTGCATTGATTCTATAAACAAAAGAGGCCTGACTTTCTTAATTTCTCCTTACCAAGGAGCTCCCTCTTTTGATAGACAAATCACAAATAGAGCTCTCATTGTAAATCAGATGGTTAACTTGAGAAATAAGCAAAACATACCAGGTCTTGTATGTAAGCTTGATTTTGAGAAAGTAACTGATAGTGGCAAATCCCTTTCTCGAATGTTACAAGTGCAATCATATCCAGGGATTCAAAAGCTATAGAAGAAGGGATTTCAATGCCGACCTTGCAATACGCAAATGACATGGTACTTTTTCTTGACTTTTATCTCGAACAAGTCTTAAGATCTTCACTGATTTGGTTTGAGGTTGAAACAACACTAAAGGTGTATTTTCAGAAAACTTTCATTTATTTGTTACCAACATCCCCCATCTTCAGTGTTCAGCAGAGATTCTCAATTGCAAAACAGGTTTGCTGACCTCTAGTCACTTGGGATTGCCTTTGGGCAATAGGTCCAAAGATATGAGATGTGGGATGGGTTCATAGAAAGTGATGATGGAGCTATCGTGATGGAAGTGCTTATTACTCTTTGGGGTTGGGTTTCTCATTATTCATTATTCAAAGGGACGTACTTTGAGTCGTGCCAGTTGTCCAACAGAAATCCAGCTCAAATGGACTATGTCTTTCACATAAATCCAAGTTCATTCCAAATGTCATACATGTGAGGTCTACAACCTCTAGTGCTAGACCCAAATGGCCTCATCAAACCATAAAGATACATGTTCAGAGACCTTCTTCCTCCTCCTTTGATCGTTTATGTGCTCATCAACTACCCTCCGCTGAGAAGAATTCGCCTCTTGGCGAAATAAATTTGGGTTTCATTAATAGTCACCAATCTAAAACATCTCAAACAGACTCGGATCAACTAACACTTAGTCATATACCATTATACCAAGATGGATTCAAAGACTACACGTCTTATCAGAACTAAGAGTCTTATAACAATTTCATCTCACTGCGTCTAATTATTCATCCTTTTGTAGAAGTTTTAGAATGAGTGATGCCATTTGACAGTGAAATTTGAGGTTATTGGAGTTGATGATTGAGCATTGTAATTCTGAAATTGAAATATTTTATATTTTGGACAATCATGAGTGTATTGTTTTTGATATTTTGTGTTGCATAGGAAGGTCTAAAAAAATCCTATGATTTACTATGCCATTTATGATACAAATTGAACGAACCCCTTTTCCGAATTGTGTATTAATTTACGATTCAAACTACCTTGTTGCTAGTACCACAATCTCATTGGGAAGATATCAATGAGAACCCTGTACATCCCATTCCTATGGCAGTTTCACTTAGCCTTTTTGAGCTAGTTGAAACATTTGCACACATTCATGATTTGCATTCCGACACCAAGAAACAAATTAGGGAAGGTATACAATGGTTATCAATTAACATCATCATCATCATCAAAGCCCATTCTCGATACTTTCGGGGTCGGCTACACGGATTTTGGTTCTCCAAGCAATGCGGTCATCCCACATATCCTCACCTAATCCAAACTCAAGGATGTTTTCCTTCACTGCTTTCATCCAAGTTTTCAACAGTCGTTCCCTCCGTCTACACCCTCCATTAACTTGCCAATCTAGACATCTTCTAATTGGCGCCCGTGCTTGGTTTCCTCCGCATGTGACCAAACCATGTTAAATGTCATTCTCTAATTTTTTTCCTCTATGGGTGCTACACCTAAGTATCTCATAATTCTTTCTTTCCTAGTTTTATCCTTATGAGTTTTACCACACATCCATCTTAACATACGCATGCTACCGCCATCCTATGCGTAAGTTGTCCCGTAGTAGCCAAACATTTTGAACCATATAGCATGGCCGGTCGAACAATTGTTTATAACATTTCCCTTTTAACTTTGCAGACATCCTTCTATCGCATAATACTCATGATGTCATTCTCCAATTTGTCCAACCAGCTTTAATCCTATGGTCTATATCTTTTCCAATAGCCCCATTCTTTTGAATTATAGATCCTAGATATCAAAAAACCTTACACTCTAGGACCTCCACGCCTTCGATCTCAATTTCATTACTCATCCCTCGTGATTCACAACCAAAGTTGCACATTGAATATTCTGTCTTCGAACGACTAGTTCTAAAACCCTTACTCTCTAAAGTCTTCCGCCACCTATCTAATTTCCGACCTAAACCTTAGTTAGTCTCATCAATTAAGACAATATCATCTGCGAATAACATGCACCAAGGTACATCTTCTTGCAGATGTCTCATCAACTCATCCATGACCATAGCACAAAGATATGGACTTAAGACCGACTGTTGATGTAGTCTACTGACACTGGAAATTCACTAGACATCCCGCCTACTAAGCGAACACTAGTTACAGCCCCTTCATACATATCCTTAATGATATCGACATAACATTGAAATATTTTCCTCCTTCCAAGCACCCACCAAATTAACTCCCTCGGGACCCATTCGTAGGCTTCTTCCAGATCAATAAAAATCATATGCAAACTCTTACGTTCCTCTCGATATTTTTCTATAATTTGCTAAAGCAAGAAGATGACCTCCGTAGTAGACCTACCCGGCATAAATCCAAATTGATTCTCCGAAACAGTGGTTAAACTCCTAAGTCTTCATTCTATGACCCTCTGATAGGCCTCCTATTCGATTTACTTATACTAGGAGGAAACATGTGTCAGGAAATTAATACAAGTGCTGATATTGTTGGCAGGGAGTGTATTAAGAAGTGCTGGAAGTGCTGAAATATTGTCATTCAGAAGTGTTATTCAGCATTCAGTAGTGCTATTCAGAAGTTGTTATTGCATTCATTAGTGCTATTCAAAAGTTGTTATTCAGAAGTGCTATTCAGAATTCAGTAGTGCTATTCAGAAGGCTGATATTGTTGCTATTAAGAAATGCCGAGGAATACAAAGAGGAGCATCAAGTGCTATGGTTGATTTTAGAAATAAGAAATAAAATAGAAGGTGGAAACAGCATTGTAAACAAAATAGGTTGGGAAGACAACAGTATATAAATACCAATAGGATAGAAGGGAACATTCATTGAATTGTTTTTGTAAACTCATTGTACAGAGAGCAATAGCTTTCTAGGAGTTCTGAGGCTTCTCGAATAGCCCTCATTGGAGATTAGCAATCTCTAACTTGCTAACTACATTGATATTGTATTCTCAATCACTCTTTCTAATACAATACAATCTTTTCCTTGCTTTCCATATCTGTCTTCCCTATCTGCTACTGTTAGCCTGTCAATTTCCCATATCAGATTATGATCTTCCTTGGTAATTCTTCCATTGCCAAAATCCATTCTTTTGAAGTGCAGGGCTGATCTTGATCAGTGAAATTATAGCCGAGTGGTAAATCTGCAAGAAAGAATCAAAGAAATACATCAGTTCACATCAATTGGTATCAGAGCATTCGATCTTGATTGAATATGGCTGGCAAGGGTGCATCGACAAGTAATATGGCAAGGTTTGAAGCTATAGAAGAAAGTATAGTTAAGGTTCAAGAACATGTTCAAGAACAAGTGGAGTCTTTGAGAGGAGATGTTCAAGAAATACTCAAGATGATGAAAACTCAACAAGAAAACCTAAAACCAGTCTCCACAGCAGAGAAGGATCAGATGCATCCAACAAATGTGGAAGCACAAAGCTTGAACGGAGTAGGAGGAGTTTCTTCTTCTCAAGGTTATCCATATGAAAGGAGATCTAGAAGGTTAGAGATGCCTACCTTTGAAGGATCAAATCCAGATGGATGGATTCTAAAGGCTGAAAGATTTTTCTCTTTACAGAGGTACAATAATGAAGAGAAAATGGAAGCTGCGATAATTTCTTTTGAAGGTGATGCTTTGTTGTGGTATCAATGGGAGAGTAAAAGAAGGCCAATTTTTTGTTGGGAGGAATTGAAGGGTTTATTGTTGAAACAGTTTCGATCGATGCAAGAAGGGTCACTTTGCGAACAATTTCTTGCCCTTAGACAAGAAGGATCGGTAGTGGAGTATCGTCGAGATTTTGTATCACTGGCTGCACCATTAGAGACTGTCACAGAGGAAGTCTTCCTTAGCAAGTTCATAAACGGTTTGAAACCTTCCATTAGAGCTGAGGTGAGAATGCTTGATCTAGTAAATCTGGGTCGGGCCATGGATATTGCCCAACGGGTCGAAGAGAAACAAAGGGTTATGGGTTTTGCTAAATCTGGTTTTCAAGGTTTTATTAACCGGCCCAATACTGGCCCAAAGCCTTTTATAACCGGTTCATCAGG